>JAVIAB010000126.1:48142931-48742931 GCA_032433765.1 Megaustenia siamemsis
ACGTTTTCTACCTCTATGTTATTATTTGATTTTTCCTTATTGTTGGTTGTTTCCTGATTTATTTGTCCATATATATGAAGAGGAATGGTGAGAGGGCGCAACCTAAATCCATTCTGACAGACCTTCCGATGTTCCTAACGGAACGCCTAAGAACAATAGGAAAAAATATCGTTCACAGAGATGAAATGTGAGACGAATGACAGGAGTCTGAGAGATAAGATCAGAAATGAAGAACTGAGATAAAAGCTAGGAATAGCCCCCGTCATAGAATATATAAGGAAACGGTTTGGCCACGTGAGGTAGAAAGAACAAAACACAATACCGTTAACGAACTTCAACAAACGTGAGAACACCAAAGGGTCGACGACGAAAAGATGGGTCGATTAGAAGAACTAGAAAGATAAACAGCAGCAGAAGAGAACAGAAACTGCAAACTCCCCTCGACGCTGAAGGCAGATGAGGTAGATGAAGAGGAAAAGATATTACGTTTAAAATCTGTATTTTTTGCATTCCATTTTTGACAATAGAAACAGGGAGTTAGAGGAAAACAAAAAGAAATCATACAGCTCAAGAGAATGGCTTTGACAGAAGGTCAACAGAAGATAAATAACTGTCGAGATGGAAAGTTATTGGGAGACACGATTGAAGGAGTGCTACTTTTTTTTATCTTGCCACAACACCAACTTCACCATACCTCCCAATGCCTCCAAAAAAACTCCTCCGATTAACAAATGTCTTGACAGAGCAATTTCCTGGATCCCCTACTTGAGTTTGCGAAATCTTCTGGTTTCCTTTCATTCTCTCTTTCAGCATGCAACACAACGTGACCACCTCAACCTTGGACGTCCTTCGTTGTCCGAACTATGCTATGCCGAACTCAACTATGATTCCTCGCAGACGATGTATGTTTATTTCTTTTATTTATGTCTTTTGTCCCTCTTTCTAATGTTTCATCTCCACGATGCGTATTAATTTGGCCGTTATCTTTCTTGCATATTATGCCGCGACCCTCCGTAGACCTTCTTAGGACCGTTAACTCAAGGCATTCTTCCACAACTACGGTGAAACCTATGTGACAAAAGACCCTTACCAAACAAACTATATTAAAATCATCAACTCACAAGATCGTCATATTAATTCTGGCTTCTACTTGTTCCTGATTCATTCCGGATCTGTTAATATCGTCTAGTTCCATACCGATTATTCTATATCTCTAGCTACCAGTTGTACTTTTAATCTCCAAGTCTACCTGTCTTTATGCTTCCACTGCTCCATATATGTTCTCTCTGCTCCATATGTTTCCGTCTGGTCATCTCCGCTGCCAATCGAGAATAATCCTATCTTTTTCAATGTTTCACTGCCCCATATAAATGTTCTCTCTGCTCCATATGTTTCCGTCTGCTCATCTCCGCTGCCAATCTCTCTCTCTCTCTCTCTCTCTCTCTGCGATCAGGACTCAATCAGAGTAGGATTCCAGACTCTCACATGAAGTCAGCTGTCAGGTTAAGTGTGTTGATCGCCCCACAGACAGAACAACAAAATTAGAATCTGCCAGATCCACTCTGATTGAACACCCATTAAAATGTTGCACTGTGTTCTGCGCCAGTGGCCCAGTGCATCCAATTTCAGCCAGCATTTTATTCAGGTTTGCTTTCCTTAGCCTTGATTGTCCCCAATCTTCCTGCAAGGCAGCAGATTGTCTTACCTGTAGGGGGATTCTGCCCTTAGATGGTCGGCCCTCCCAGGTTTACGAGCACCATCTGCCCGAGTCACTAGAGGTGACTAACACAGACATGCAAAACACATATGAGATGTGACAGACATGCACACAGCGATACGAGGCATTACATACTGACACACATCAATATATATGACACATGCACATAAAGATATGAGATATGTCTGACATGGACATGCACACACAAAAATATGACACATGCCTAACATAGACTTGCACACAGCGATACGAGGCATGACTAACACTGACACACATCAATATATATGACACATGACTAACATGCACATAAAGAGATAGGGACTAACATAGCCATGCACACGCAAAGATATGAGATGTTACTAAAATAGCCATGCACTCACAAGTATATGAAATGTGACATAACCAGACATGTACACACAAATGATATGAGATATGACTAACCCAAACATAGCACACACAAAAGATGTGACACATGATTAACGCAGACACACCAAGATATGAAATATGACTACCCACACCAAGATATGGACTATGGTAGCACACACACACTAGCCAGGCTAGCCAAGAAAACATCAAGATATGAGCCATGGCTACAGAAACACATAAGGTATCCATATGCTTGGTTTGTTGTAGTCGGCAGACTCTTCTTAACGTGGGAATCATCGACATACGAGACGCAGGCCCCGATTAACTGTTCACATGTTTCGTTCAAACAGTTGTCCGGAGATTTGAGAGTGCAGTCTGACCCGTAGAACGTTCCCTTGCATGTGCAGTTCCCGGTTGACTGTTCACAGGTGTCGTTGAAACAGTTGTCCAGACATTTGAGAGTGCAGTCTGACCGTTGCACGTTTGTACTTTCCGGGGTCACAGCCATCAGAACAGTCTGTTTGCACTGTAGCCTAAAATTACCATCGGACAAGTGTCATTACGGGTGTAGCCAGGATGCTTACATGTAGGCATTTTCAGGATTTTTCATCACATAAAGAACAAGACCCGGAGTAGTCGTGTCCATAATAGATCCCATGTGAACAGTTGCCGTGACACATACGATGATGACGTTGCAGCCTCTGCAACACCCATACACACTGCACAAAACGACCAAGAATGCCCATCCAGACAATAGGTGTCTGCAAATGTTTGCACCTCCATACGTCAGTGCACTGACGGTGGTCGGTGAGAACTCAATCTTCATGATTGCCATTGTCGCTTGTGTGGTGACTACAATAGTGTTCAAAGAAATATTTGGGTATGATTTGAGAACCACATTTCGACCCCCGCCAATGTAGATGGAGCAGATATTTGCAACAAACTCTCTCGCCCCTTCAATCCGTAACTTGTTGACCAGCCCCAGAGCAAAAGACATCAATCTCATACGAACTAACTAACCTTGATTCATTGTTACATGAGGCAGAACTATTTATTTTACCGTGAAACTGTCCAGATCTGTTAAGTCATTCCTAAACCAGGAGAACGGCAAAGATGATTGAGAGTTGCCTCAACTGATGTATAATCTGCGTCCGGATTACATGTGGTGTCGTTGTTATCAAACAGGATAGTAGGTTCAGATTTTGGGAGTATTGTAAACGAGATCCAAGTACTGACACTGGGGTCCGAAATATTCGTGCTGACAACCGTCATTGGCCAACCATGGCTTGAACGCGTCCATCTTGCGTCATCGTTCCCACAAAGTTGTTATGAAAATTCTATTTATCATTTGTTATTTAGCTGGCATAGAAATGTTTGGATGTCTTAGCAATGGTGAAAGCTGCTATGTGACAGTATTTGCTTTTTGTATTCTCATGTCAATTTCTCTATCAAGTTTCCATCTTCTGTGAACATAATATTTTATGAGCCTACATAATTGAATTCCTCTTCTTGTTTTATTTCTTTTATCTTTGATCTTAATGTTTAATGGGTGTCTTAATTTGCTTATTCTTATAGCCTCTGTTTTTGCTGTGTTAATTTTCATACTGTAGTTGTGCAGCTTTTATCTAGTGCTATTGTAGCAGGTTTTCATCCTTATATATTAGGTATTGGTCATCTGCGAAGAGTAGCTCGTGATGTTGACGTTTCTACCTCTATGTTATTATTTGATTTTTCCTTATTGTTGGTTGTTTCCTGATTTATTTTGTCCATATATATGAAGAGGAATGGTGAGAGGGCGCAACCTAAATCCATTTGACAGACCTTCCGATGTTCTAACGGAACGCCTAAGAACAATAGGAAAAAAATATCGTTCACAGAGATGAAATGTGAGACGAATGACAGGAGTCTGAGAGATAAGATCAGAAATGAAGAACTGAGATAAAAGCTAGGAATAGCCCCCGTCATAGAATATATAAGGAAACGGTTTGGCCACGTGAGGTAGAAAGAACAAAACACAATACCGTTAACGAACCTTCAACAAACGTGAGAACACCAAAGGGTCGACGACGAAAAAGATGGGTCGATTAGAAGAACTAGGAAAGATAACAGCAGAAGAGAACAGAACAGAAACTGCAAACTCCCCTCGACGCTGAAAGGCAGATGAGGTAGATGAAGAGGAAAAGATATTTACGTTTAAAATCTGTATTTTTTGCATTCCATTTTTGACAATAGAAACAGGGAGTTAGAGGGAAACAAAAAGAAAACATACAGCTCAAGAGAATGGCTTGACAGAAGGTCAACAGAAGATAAATAACTGTCGAGATGGAAAGTTATTGGGAGACACGATTGAAGGAGTGCTACTTTTTTTATCTTGCCACAACACCAACTTCACCATACCTCCCAATGCCTCCAAAAAAAACTCCTCCGATTAACAAATGTTTCTTGACAGAGCAATTTCCTGGATCCCCTACTTGAGTTTGCGAAATCTTCTGGTTTCCTTTCATTCTCTCTTCAGCATGCAACACCAACGTGGACCACCTCAACCTTGGACGTCCTTCGTTGTCCGAACTATGCTATGCCGAACTCAACTATGATTCCTCGCAGACGATGTATTGTTTATTTATTTAAGTCTTTTGTCCCTTTCTAATGTTTCATCTCCACGATGCGTATTAATTTGGCCGTTATCTTTCTTGCATATTATGCCGCGACCCTCCGTAGACCTTCTTCTTGACCGTTAACTCAAGCATTCTTCCACAACTACGGTGAAACCTATGTGACAAAAGACCCTTACCAAACAAACTATATTAAAATCATCAACTCACAAGATCGTCATATTAATTCTGGCTTCTACTTGTTCCTGATTCATTCCGGATCTGTTAATATCGTCTAGTTCCATACCGATTATTCTATATCTCTAGCTACCAGTTGTACTTTAATCTCCAAGTTACCTTCTTTAATGCTTCCACTGCTCCATATATGTTCTCTCTGCTCCATATGTTTCCGTCTGGTCATCTCCGCTGCCAATCGAGAATAATCCTATCTTTTTCAATGTTTCCACTGCCCCATATAATGTTCTCTCTGCTCCATATGTTTCCGTCTGCTCATCTCCGCTGCCAATCTCTCTCTCTCTCTCTCTCTCTCTGCGATCAGGACTCAATCAGAGTAGGATTCCAGACTCTCACATGAAGTCAGCTGTCAGGTTAAGTGTGTTGATCGCCCCCACAGACAGAACAACAAAATTAGAATCTGCCAGATCCACTCTGATTGAACACCCATTAAAATGTTGCACTGTGTTCTGCGCCAGTGGCCCAGTGCATCCAATTTCAGCCAGCATTTTATTCAGGTTTGCTTCCTTAGCCTTTGATTGTCCCCAATCTTCCTGCAAGGCAGCTGATTGTCTTACCTGTAGGGGGATTCTGCCCTTAGATGGTCGGCCCTCCCAGGTTTACGAGCACCATCTGCCCGAGTCACTAGAGGTGACTAACACAGACATGCAAACACATATGAGATGTGACAGACATGCACACAGCGATACGAGGCATTACATACTGACACACATCAATATATATGACACATGCACATAAAGATATGAGATATGTCTGACATGGACATGCACACACAAAAATATGACACATGCCTAACATAGACTTGCACACAGCGATACGAGGCATGACTAACACTGACACACATCAATATATATGACACATGACTAACATGCACATAAAGATGATAGGACTAACATAGCCATGCACACGCAAAGATATGAGATGTTACTAAAATAGCCATGCACTCACAAGTATATGAAATGTGACATAACCAGACATGTACACACAAATGATATGAGATATGACTAACCCAAACATGCACACACAAAGATGTGACACATGATTAACGCAGACACACCAAGATATGAAATATGACTACCCACACCAAGATATGAGCCATGGGTAGCACACACACACTAGCCATGGCTAGCACAGAAACACATCAAGATATGAGCCATGGCTACAGAAACACATTAAGGTATCCATATGCTTGGTTTGTTGTAGTCGGCAGACTCTTCTTAACGTGGGAATCATCGACATACGAGACGCAGGCCCCGATTAACTGTTCACATGTTTCGTTCAAACAGTTGTCCGGAGATTTGAGAGTGCAGTCTGACCCGTAGAACGTTCCCTTGCATGTGCAGTTCCCGGTTGACTGTTCACAGGTGTCGTTGAAACAGTTGTCCAGACATTTGAGAGTGCAGTCTGACCGTTGCACGTTTGTACTTTCCGGGGTCACAGCCATCAGAACACGTCTGTTTGCACTGTAGCCTAAAATTACCATCGGGACAAGTGTCATTACGGGTGTAGCCAGGATGCTTACATTGTAGGCATTTTCAGGATTTTTCATCACATAAAGAACAAGACCCGGAGTAGTCGTGTCCATAATAGATCCCATGTGAACAGTTGCCGTGACACATACCGATGATGACGTTGCAGCCTCTGCAACACCCATTACACACTGCACAAAACGACCAAGAATGCCCATCCAGACAATAGGTGTCTGCAAATGTTTGCACCTCCATACGTCAGTGCGCTGACGGTGGTCGGTGAGAACTCAATCTTCATGATTGCCATTGTCGCTTGTGTGGTGACTACAATAGTGTTCAAAGAAATATTTGGGTATGATTTGAGAACCACATTTGACCCCCGCCAATGTAGATGGAGCAGATATTTGCAACAAACTCTCTCGCCCCTTCAATCCGTAACTTGTTGACCAGCCCCAGAGCAAAAGACATCAATCTCATACGAACTAACTAACCTTGATTCATTGTTACATGAGGCAGAACTATTTATTTTTACCGTGAAACTGTCCAGATCTGTTAAGTCATTCCTAAACCAGGAGAACGGCAAAGATTGATTGAGAGTTGCCTCAACTGATGTATAATCTGCGTCCGGATTACATGTGGTGTCGTTGTTATCAAACAGGATAGTAGGTTCAGATTTTTGGGAGTATTTGTAAACGAGATCCAAGTACTGACACTGGGGTCCGAAATATTCGTGCTGACAACCGTCATTGGCCAACCATGGCTTGAACGCGTCCATCTTGCGTCATCGTTCCCACAAAGTTGTTATGAAAATTCTATTTATCATTTGTTATTTAGCTGGCATAGAAATGTTTGGATGTCTTAGCAATGGTGAAAGCTGCTATGTGACAGTATTTGCTTTTTGTATTCTCATGTCAATTTCTCTATCAAGTTTTCCATCTTCTGTGAACATAATATTTTATGAGCCTACATAATTGAATTCCTCTTCTTGTTTTATTTCTTTATCTTTGATCTTAATGTTTAATGGGTGTCTTAATTTGCTTATTCTTATAGCCTCTGTTTTTGCTGTGTTAATTTTCATACTGTAGTTTGTGCAGCTTTTATCTAGTGCTATTGTAGCAGGTTTTCATCCTTATATATTAGGTATTGGTCATCTGCGAAGAGTAGCTCGTTGATGTTGACGTTTTCTACCTCTATGTTATTATTTGATTTTTCCTTATTGTTGGTTGTTTCCTGATTTATTTTGTCCATATATATGAAGAGGAATGGTGAGAGGGCGCAACCTAAATCCATTCTGACAGACCTTCCGATGTTCTAACGGAACGCCTAAGAACAATAGGAAAAAATATCGTTCACAGAGATGAAATGTGAGACGAATGACAGGAGTCTGAGAGATAAGATCAGAAATGAAGAACTGAGATAAAAGCTAGGAATAGCCCCCGTCATAGAATATATAAGGAAACGGTTTGGCCACGTGAGGTAGAAAGAACAAAACACAATACCGTTAACGAACCTTCAACAAACGTGAGAACACCAAAGGGTCGACGACGAAAAAGATGGGTCGATTAGAAGAACTAGGAAAGATAACAGCAGCAGAAGAGAACAGAAACTGCAAACTCCCCTCGACGCTGAAAGGCAGATGAGGTAGATGAAGAGGAAAAGATATTTACGTTTAAAATCTGTATTTTTTGCATTCCATTTTTGACAATAGAAACAGGGAGTTAGAGGAAAACAAAAAGAAAACATACAGCTCAAGAGAATGGCTTGACAGAAGGTCAACAGAAGATAAATAACTGTCGAGATGGAAAGTTATTGGGAGACACGATTGAAGGAGTGCTACTTTTTTTATCTTGCCACAACACCACTTCACCATACCTCCCAATGCCTCCAAAAAAACTCCTCCGATTAACAAATGTTTCTTGACAGAGCAATTTCCTGGATCCCCTACTTGAGTTTGCGAAATCTTCTGGTTTCCTTTCATTCTCTCTTTCAGCATGCAACACCAACGTGGACCACCTCAACCTTGGACGTCCTTCGTTGTCCGAACTATGCTATGCCGAACTCAACTATGATTCCTCGCAGACGATGTATTGTTTATTTAAGTCTTTTGTCCCTCTTTCTAATGTTTCATCTCCACGATGCGTATTAATTTGGCCGTTATCTTTCTTGCATATTATGCCGCGACCCTCCGTAGACCTTCTTCTTGACCGTTAACTCAAGGCATTCTTCCACAACTCCGGTGAAACCTATGTGACAAAAGACCCTTAACCAAACAAACTATATTAAAATCATCAACTCACAAGATCGTCATATTAATTCTGGCTTCTACTTGTTCCTGATTCATTCCGGATCTGTTAATATCGTCTAGTTCCATACCGATTATTCTATATCTCTAGCTACCAGTTGTACTTTAATCTCCAAGTCTACCTTCTTTAATGCTTCCACTGCTCCATATATGTTCTCTCTGCTCCATATGTTTCCGTCTGGTCATCTCCGCTGCCAATCGAGAATAATCCTATCTTTTTCAATGTTTCCACTGCCCCATATAAATGTTCTCTCTGCTCCATATGTTTCCGTCTGCTCATCTCCGCTGCCAATCTCTCTCTCTCTCTCTCTCTCTCTCTCTGCGATCAGGACTCAATCAGAGTAGGATTCCAGACTCTCACATGAAGTCAGCTGTCAGGTTAAGTGTGTTGATCGCCCCCACAGACAGAACAACAAAATTAGAATCTGCCAGATCCACTCTGATTGAACACCCATTAAAATGTTGCACTGTGTTCTGCGCCAGTGGCCCAGTGCATCCAATTTCAGCCAGCATTTTATTCAGGTTTGCTTTCCTTAGCCTTTGATTGTCCCCAATCTTCCTGCAAGGCAGCTGATTGTCTTACCTGTAGGGGGATTCTGCCCTTAGATGGTCGGCCCTCCCAGGTTTACGAGCACCATCTGCCCGAGTCACTAGAGGTGACTAACACAGACATGCAAACACATATGAGATGTGACAGACATGCACACAGCGATACGAGGCATTACATACTGACACACATCAATATATATATGACACATGCACATAAAGATATGAGATATGTCTGACATGGACATGCACACACAAAAATATGACACATGCCTAACATAGACTTGCACACAGCGATACGAGGCATGACTAACACTGACACACATCAATATATATGACACATGACTAACATGCACATAAAGATATGAGATAGGACTAACATAGCCATGCACACGCAAAGATATGAGATGTTACTAAAATAGCCATGCACTCACAAGTATATGAAATGTGACATAACCAGACATGTACACACAAATGATATGAGATATGACTAACCCAAACATGCACACACAAAGATGTGACACATGATTAACGCAGACACACCAAGATATGAAATATGACTACCCACACCAAGATATGAGCCATGGGTAGCACACACACACTAGCCATGGCTAGCACAGAAACACATCAAGATATGAGCCATGGCTACAGAAACACATTAAGGTATCCATATGCTTGGTTTGTTGTAGTCGGCAGACTCTTCTTAACGTGGGAATCATCGACATACGAGACGCAGGCCCCGATTAACTGTTCACATGTTTCGTTCAAACAGTTGTCCGGAGATTTGAGAGTGCAGTCTGACCCGTAGAACGTTCCCTTGCATGTGCAGTTCCCGGTTGACTGTTCACAGGTGTCGTTGAAACAGTTGTCCAGACATTTGAGAGTGCAGTCTGACCGTTGCACGTTTGTACTTTCCGGGGTCACAGCCATCAGAACACGTCTGTTTGCACTGTAGCCTAAAATTACCATCGGGACAAGTGTCATTACGGGTGTAGCCAGGATGCTTACATTGTAGGCATTTTCAGGATTTTTCATCACATAAAGAACAAGACCCGGAGTAGTCGTGTCCATAATAGATCCCATGTGAACAGTTGCCGTGACACATACCGATGATGACGTTGCAGCCTCTGCAACACCCATTACACACTGCACAAAACGACCAAGAATGCCCATCCAGACAATAGGTGTCTGCAAATGTTTGCACCTCCATACGTCAGTGCACTGACGGTGGTCGGTGAGAAATCAATCTTCATGATTGCCATTGTCGCTTGTGTGGTGACTACAATAGTGTTCAAAGAAATATTTGGGTATGATTTGAGAACCACATTTCGACCCCCGCCAATGTAGATGGAGCAGATATTTGCAACAAACTCTCTCGCCCCTTCAATCCGTAACTTGTTGACCAGCCCCAGAGCAAAAGACATCAATCTCATACGAACTAACTAACCTTGATTCATTGTTACATGAGGCAGAACTATTTATTTTTACCGTGAAACTGTCCAGATCTGTTAAGTCATTCCTAAACCAGGAGAACGGCAAAGATTGATTGAGAGTTGCCTCAACTGATGTATAATCTGCGTCCGGATTACATGTGGTGTCGTTGTTATCAAACAGGATAGTAGGTTCAGATTTTTGGGAGTATTTGTAAACGAGATCCAAGTACTGACACTGGGGTCCGAAATATTCGTGCTGACAACTGTCATTGGCCAACCATGGCTTGAACGCGTCCATCTTGCGTCATCGTTCCCACAAAGTTGTTATGAAAATTCTATTATCATTTGTTATTTAGCTGGCATAGAAATGTTTGGATGTCTTAGCAATGGTGAAAGCTGCTATGTGACAGTATTTGCTTTTTGTATTCTCATGTCAATTTCTCTATCAAGTTTTCCATCTTCTGTGAACATAATATTTTATGAGCCTACATAATTGAATTCCTCTTCTTGTTTTATTTCTTTATCTTTGATCTTAATGTTTAATGGGTGTCTTAATTTGCTTATTCTTATAGCCTCTGTTTTTGCTGTGTTAATTTTCATACTGTAGTTTGTGCAGCTTATCTATGCTATTGTAGCAGGTTTTCATCCTATATATATTGGTCATCTGCGAAGAGTAGCTCGTTGATGTTGACGTTTTCTACCTCTATGTTATTATTTGATTTTTCCTTATTGTTGGTTGTTTCCTGATTTATTTTGTCCATATATATGAAGAGGAATGGTGAGAGGGCGCAACCTAAATCCATTCTGACAGACCTTCCGATGTTCTAACGGAACGCTAAGAACAATAGGAAAAAATATCGTTCACAGAGATGAAATGTGAGACGAATGACAGGAGTCTGAGAGATAAGATCAGAAATGAAGAACTGAGATAAAAGCTAGGAATAGCCCCCGTCATAGAATATATAAGGAAACGGTTTGGCCACGTGAGGTAGAAAGAACAAAACACAATACCGTTAACGAACCTTCAACAAACGTGAGAACACCAAAGGGTCGACGACGAAAAAGATGGGTCGATTAGAAGAACTAGGAAAGATAACAGCAGCAGAAGAGAACAGAAACTGCAAACTCCCCTCGACGCTGAAAGGCAGATGAGGTAGATGAAGAGGAAAAGATATTTACGTTTAAAATCTGTATTTTTTGCATTCCATTTTTGACAATAGAAACAGGGAGTTAGAGGAAAACAAAAAGAAAACATACAGCTCAAGAGAATGGCTTGACAGAAGGTCAACAGAAGATAAATAACTGTCGAGATGGAAAGTTATTGGGAGACACGATTGAAGGAGTGCTACTTTTTTTTATCTTGCCACAACACCAACTTCACCATACCTCCCAATGCCTCCAAAAAAACTCCTCCGATTAACAAATGTTTCTTGACAGAGCAATTTCCTGGATCCCCTACTTGAGTTTGCGAAATCTTCTGGTTTCCTTTCATTCTCTCTTTCAGCATGCAACACCAACGTGGACCACCTCAACCTTGGACGTCCTTCGTTGTCCGAACTATGCTATGCCGAACTCAACTATGATTCCTCGCAGACGATGTATTGTTTATTTAAGTCTTTTGTCCATCTTTCTAATGTTTCATCTCCACGATGCGTATTAATTTGGCCGTTATCTTTCTTGCATATTATGCCGCGACCCTCCGTAGACCTTCTTCTTGACCGTTAACTCAAGGCATTCTTCCACAACTACGGTGAAACCTATGTGACAAAAGACCCTTAACCAAACAAACTATATTAAAATCATCAACTCACAAGATCGTCATATTAATTCTGGCTTCTACTTGTTCCTGATTCATTCCGGATCTGTTAATATCGTCTAGTTCCATACCGATTATTCTATATCTCTAGCTACCAGTTGTACTTTAATCTCCAAGTCTACCTTCTTTAATGCTTCCACTGCTCCATATATGTTCTCTCTGCTCCATATGTTTCCGTCTGGTCATCTCCGCTGCCAATCGAGAATAATCCTATCTTTTTCAATGTTTCCACTGCCCCATATAAATGTTCTCTCTGCTCCATATGTTTCCGTCTGCTCATCTCCGCTGCCAATCTCTCTCTCTCTCTCTCTCTCTCTCTGCGATCAGGACTCAATCAGAGTAGGATTCCAGACTCTCACATGAAGTCAGCTGTCAGGTTAAGTGTGTTGATCGCCCCCACAGACAGAACAACAAAATTAGAATCTGCCAGATCCACTCTGATTGAACACCCATTAAAATGTTGCACTGTGTTCTGCGCCAGTGGCCCAGTGCATCCAATTTCAGCCAGCATTTTATTCAGGTTTGCTTTCCTTAGCCTTTGATTGTCCCCAATCTTCCTGCAAGGCAGCTGATTGTCTTACCTGTAGGGGGATTCTGCCCTTAGATGGTCGGCCCTCCCAGGTTTACGAGCACCATCTGCCCGAGTCACTAGAGGTGACTAACACAGACATGCAAACACATATGAGATGTGACAGACATGCACACAGCGATACGAGGCATTACATACTGACACACATCAATATATATATGACACATGCACATAAAGATATGAGATATGTCTGACATGGACATGCACACACAAAAATATGACACATGCCTAACATAGACTTGCACACAGCGATACGAGGCATGACTAACACTGACACACATCAATATATATGACACATGACTAACATGCACATAAAGAGATAGGACTAACATAGCCATGCACACGCAAAGATATGAGATGTTACTAAAATAGCCATGCACTCACAAGTATATGAAATGTGACATAACCAGACATGTACACACAAATGATATGAGATATGACTAACCCAAACATGCACACACAAAGATGTGACACATGATTAACGCAGACACACCAAGATATGAAATATGACTACCCACACCAAGATATGAGCCATGGGTAGCACACACACACTAGCCATGGCTAGCACAGAAACACATCAAGATATGAGCCATGGCTACAGAAACACATTAAGGTATCCATATGCTTGGTTTGTTGTAGTCGGCAGACTCTTCTTAACGTGGGAATCATCGACATACGAGACGCAGGCCCCGATTAACTGTTCACATGTTTGTTCAAACAGTTGTCCGGAGATTTGAGAGTGCAGTCTGACCCGTAGAACGTTCCCTTGCATGTGCAGTTCCCGGTTGACTGTTCACAGGTGTCGTTGAAACAGTTGTCCAGACATTTGAGAGTGCAGTCTGACCGTTGCACGTTTGTACTTTCCGGGGTCACAGCCATCAGAACACGTCTGTTTGCACTGTAGCCTAAAATTACCATCGGGACAAGTGTCATTACGGGTGTAGCCAGGATGCTTACATTGTAGGCATTTTCAGGATTTTTCATCACATAAAGAACAAGACCCGGAGTAGTCGTGTCCATAATAGATCCCATGTGAACAGTTGCCGTGACACATACCGATGATGACGTTGCAGCCTCTGCAACACCCATTACACACTGCACAAAACGACCAAGAATGCCCATCCAGACAATAGGTGTCTGCAAATGTTTGCACCTCCATACGTCAGTGCACTGACGGTGGTCGGTGAGAACTCAATCTTCATGATTGCCATTGTCGCTTGTGTGGTGACTACAATAGTGTTCAAAGAAATATTTGGGTATGATTTGAGAACCACATTTCGACCCCCGCCAATGTAGATGGAGCAGATATTTGCAACAAACTCTCTCGCCCCTTCAATCCGTAACTTGTTGACCAGCCCCAGAGCAAAAGACATCAATCTCATACGAACTAACTAACCTTGATTCATTGTTACATGAGGCAGAACTATTTATTTTTACCGTGAAACTGTCCAGATCTGTTAAGTCATTCCTAAACCAGGAGAACGGCAAAGATTGATTGAGAGTTGCCTCAA
Source organism: Megaustenia siamemsis (assembly GCA_032433765.1). Lineage (NCBI taxonomy): Eukaryota > Metazoa > Mollusca > Gastropoda > Stylommatophora > Ariophantidae > Megaustenia > Megaustenia siamemsis. The sequence continues at coordinate 48,157,527 of JAVIAB010000126.1, forward strand.
CTGATGTATAATCTGCGTCCGGATTACATGTGGTGTCGTTGTTATCAAACAGGATAGTAGGTTCAGATTTTTGGGAGTATTTGTAAACGAGATCCAAGTACTGACACTGGGGTCCGAAATATTCGTGCTGACAACCGTCATTGGCCAACCATGGCTTGAACGCGTCCATCTTGCGTCATCGTTCCCACAAAGTTGTTATGAAAATTCTATTTATCATTTGTTATTTAGCTGGCATAGAAATGTTTGGATGTCTTAGCAATGGTGAAAGCTGCTATGTGACAGTATTTGCTTTTTGTATTCTCATGTCAATTTCTCTATCAAGTTTTCCATCTTCTGTGAACATAATATTTTATGAGCCTACATAATTGAATTCCTCTTCTTGTTTTATTTCTTTATCTTTGATCTTAATGTTTAATGGGTGTCTTAATTTGCTTATTCTTATAGCCTCTGTTTTTGCTGTGTTAATTTTCATACTGTAGTTTGTGCAGCTTTTATCTAGTGCTATTGTAGCAGGTTTTCATCCTATATATATTGGTCATCTGCGAAGAGTAGCTCGTTGATGTTGACGTTTTCTACCTCTATGTTATTATTTGATTTTTCCTTATTGTTGGTTGTTTCCTGATTTATTTTGTCCATATATATGAAGAGGAATGGTGAGAGGGCGCAACCTAAATCCATTCTGACAGACCTTCCGATGTTCTAACGGAACGCTAAGAACAATAGGAAAAAATATCGTTCACAGAGATGAAATGTGAGACGAATGACAGGAGTCTGAGAGATAAGATCAGAAATGAAGAACTGAGATAAAAGCTAGGAATAGCCCCCGTCATAGAATATATAAGGAAACGGTTTGGCCACGTGAGGTAGAAAGAACAAAACACAATACCGTTAACGAACCTTCAACAAACGTGAGAACACCAAAGGGTCGACGACGAAAAAGATGGGTCGATTAGAAGAACTAGGAAAGATAACAGCAGCAGAAGAGAACAGAAACTGCAAACTCCCCTCGACGCTGAAAGGCAGATGAGGTAGATGAAGAGGAAAAGATATTTACGTTTAAAATCTGTATTTTTTGCATTCCATTTTTGACAATAGAAACAGGGAGTTAGAGGAAAACAAAAAGAAAACATACAGCTCAAGAGAATGGCTTGACAGAAGGTCAACAGAAGATAAATAACTGTCGAGATGGAAAGTTATTGGGAGACACGATTGAAGGAGTGCTACTTTTTTTTATCTTGCCACAACACCAACTTCACCATACCTCCCAATGCCTCCAAAAAAACTCCTCCGATTAACAAATGTTTCTTGACAGAGCAATTTCCTGGATCCCCTACTTGAGTTTGCGAAATCTTCTGGTTTCCTTTCATTCTCTCTTTCAGCATGCAACACCAACGTGGACCACCTCAACCTTGGACGTCCTTCGTTGTCCGAACTATGCTATGCCGAACTCAACTATGATTCCTCGCAGACGATGTATTGTTTATTTATTTAAGTCTTTTGTCCCTCTTTCTAATGTTTCATCTCCACGATGCGTATTAATTTGGCCGTTATCTTTCTTGCATATTATGCCGCGACCCTCCGTAGACCTTCTTCTTGACCGTTAACTCAAGGCATTCTTCCACAACTCCGGTGAAACCTATGTGACAAAAGACCCTTAACCAAACAAACTATATTAAAATCATCAACTCACAAGATCGTCATATTAATTCTGGCTTCTACTTGTTCCTGATTCATTCCGGATCTGTTAATATCGTCTAGTTCCATACCGATTATTCTATATCTCTAGCTACCAGTTGTACTTTAATCTCCAAGTCTACCTTCTTTAATGCTTCCACTGCTCCATATATGTTCTCTCTGCTCCATATGTTTCCGTCTGGTCATCTCCGCTGCCAATCGAGAATAATCCTATCTTTTTCAATGTTTCCACTGCCCCATATAAATGTTCTCTCTGCTCCATATGTTTCCGTCTGCTCATCTCCGCTGCCAATCTCTCTCTCTCTCTCTCTCTCTCTCTGCGATCAGGACTCAATCAGAGTAGGATTCCAGACTCTCACATGAAGTCAGCTGTCAGGTTAAGTGTGTTGATCGCCCCCACAGACAGAACAACAAAATTAGAATCTGCCAGATCCACTCTGATTGAACACCCATTAAAATGTTGCACTGTGTTCTGCGCCAGTGGCCCAGTGCATCCAATTTCAGCCAGCATTTTATTCAGGTTTGCTTTCCTTAGCCTTTGATTGTCCCCAATCTTCCTGCAAGGCAGCAGATTGTCTTTTCTGTAGGGGGATTCTGCCCTTAGATGGTCGGCCCTCCCAGGTTTACGAGCACCATCTGCCCGAGTCACTAGAGGTGACTAACACAGACATGCAAACACATATGAGATGTGACAGACATGCACACAGCGATACGAGGCATTACATACTGACACACATCAATATATATGACACATGCACATAAAGATATGAGATATGTCTGACATGGACATGCACACACAAAAATATGACACATGCCTAACATAGACTTGCACACAGCGATACGAGGCATGACTAACACTGACACACATCAATATATATGACACATGACTAACATGCACATAAAGATATGAGATAGGACTAACATAGCCATGCACACGCAAAGATATGAGATGTTACTAAAATAGCCATGCACTCACAAGTATATGAAATGTGACATAACCAGACATGTACACACAAATGATATGAGATATTACTAACCCAAACATGCACACACAAAGATGTGACACATGATTAACGCAGACACACCAAGATATGAAATATGACTACCCACACCAAGATATGAGCCATGGGTAGCACACACACACTAGCCATGGCTAGCACAGAAACACATCAAGATATGAGCCATGGCTACAGAAACACATTAAGGTATCCATATGCTTGGTTTGTTGTAGTCGGCAGACTCTTCTTAACGTGGGAATCATCGACATACGAGACGCAGGCCCCGATTAACTGTTCACATGTTTCGTTCAAACAGTTGTCCGGAGATTTGAGAGTGCAGTCTGACCCGTAGAACGTTCCCTTGCATGTGCAGTTCCCGGTTGACTGTTCACAGGTGTCGTTGAAACAGTTGTCCAGACATTTGAGAGTGCAGTCTGACCGTTGCACGTTTGTACTTTCCGGGACACATGTCACAGCCATCAGAACACGTCTGTTTGCACTGTAGCCTAAAATTACCATCGGGACAAGTGTCATTACGGGTGTAGCCAGGATGCTTACATTGTAGGCATTTTCAGGATTTTTCATCACATAAAGAACAAGACCCGGAGTAGTCGTGTCCATAATAGATCCCATGTGAACAGTTGCCGTGACACATACCGATGATGACGTTGCAGCCTCTGCAACACCCATTACACACTGCACAAAACGACCAAGAATGCCCATCCAGACAATAGGTGTCTGCAAATGTTTGCACCTCCATACGTCAGTGCACTGACGGTGGTCGGTGAGAACTCAATCTTCATGATTGCCATTGTCGCTTGTGTGGTGACTACAATAGTGTTCAAAGAAATATTTGGGTATGATTTGAGAACCACATTTCGACCCCCGCCAATGTAGATGGAGCAGATATTTGCAACAAACTCTCTCGCCCCTTCAATCCGTAACTTGTTGACCAGCCCCAGAGCAAAAGACATCAATCTCATACGAACTAACTAACCTTGATTCATTGTTACATGAGGCAAAACTATTTATTTTTACCGTGAAACTGTCCAGATCTGTTAAGTCATTCCTAAACCAGGAGAACGGCAAAGATTGATTGAGAGTTGCCTCAACTGATGTATAATCTGCGTCCGGATTACATGTGGTGTCGTTGTTATCAAACAGGATAGTAGGTTCAGATTTTTGGGAGTATTTGTAAACGAGATCCAAGTACTGACACTGGGGTCCGAAATATTCGTGCTGACAACCGTCATTGGCCAACCATGGCTTGAACGCGTCCATCTTGCGTCATCGTTCCCACAAAGTTGTTATGAAAATTCTATTTATCATTTGTTATTTAGCTGGCATAGAAATGTTTGGATGTCTTAGCAATGGTGAAAGCTGCTATGTGACAGTATTTGCTTTTTGTATTCTCATGTCAATTTCTCTATCAAGTTTTCCATCTTCTGTGAACATAATATTTTATGAGCCTACATAATTGAATTCCTCTTCTTGTTTTATTTCTTTATCTTTTATCTTAATGTTTAATGGGTGTCTTAATTTGCTTATTCTTATAGCCTCTGTTTTTGCTGTGTTAATTTTCATACTGTAGTTTGTGCAGCTTTTATCTAGTGCTATTGTAGCAGGTTTTCATCCTTATATATTAGGTATTGGTCATCTGCGAAGAGTAGCTCGTTGATGTTGACGTTTTCTACCTCTATGTTATTATTTGATTTTTCCTTATTGTTGGTTGTTTCCTGATTTATTTTGTTCATATATATGAAGAGGAATGGTGAGAGGGCGCAACCTAAATCCATTCTGACAGACCTTCCGATGTTCTAACGGAACGCTAAGAACAATAGGAAAAAATATCGTTCACAGAGATGAAATGTGAGACGAATGACAGGAGTCTGAGAGATAAGATCAGAAATGAAGAACTGAGATAAAAGCTAGGAATAGCCCCCGTCATAGAATATATAAGGAAACGGTTTGGCCACGTGAGGTAGAAAGAACAAAACACAATACCGTTAACGAACCTTCAACAAACGTGAGAACACCAAAGGGTCGACGACGAAAAAGATGGGTCGATTAGAAGAACTAGGAAAGATAACAGCAGCAGAAGAGAACAGAAACTGCAAACTCCCCTCGACGCTGAAAGGCAGATGAGGTAGATGAAGAGGAAAAGATATTTACGTTTAAAATCTGTATTTTTTGCATTCCATTTTTGACAATAGAAACAGGGAGTTAGAGGAAAACAAAAAGAAAACATACAGCTCAAGAGAATGGCTTGACAGAAGGTCAACAGAAGATAAATAACTGTCGAGATGGAAAGTTATTGGGAGACACGATTGAAGGAGTGCTACTTTTTTTATCTTGCCACAACACCAACTTCACCATACCTCCCAATGCCTCCAAAAAAACTCCTCCGATTAACAAATGTTTCTTGACAGAGCAATTTCCTGGATCCCCTACTTGAGTTTGCGAAATCTTCTGGTTTCCTTTCATTCTCTCTTTCAGCATGCAACACCAACGTGGACCACCTCAACCTTGGACGTCCTTCGTTGTCCGAACTATGCTATGCCGAACTCAACTATGATTCCTCGCAGACGATGTATTGTTTATTTAAGTCTTTTGTCCATCTTTCTAATGTTTCATCTCCACGATGCGTATTAATTTGGCCGTTATCTTTCTTGCATATTATGCCGCGACCCTCCGTAGACCTTCTTCTTGACCGTTAACTCAAGGCATTCTTCCACAACTACGGTGAAACCTATGTGACAAAAGACCCTTAACCAAACAAACTATATTAAAATCATCAACTCACAATATCGTCATATTAATTCTGGCTTCTACTTGTTCCTGATTCATTCCGGATCTGTTAATATCGTCTAGTTTCCATACCGATTATTCTATATCTCTAGCTACCAGTTGTACTTTAATCTCCAAGTCTACCTTCTTTAATGCTTCCGCTGCTCCATATATGTTCTCTCTGCTCCATATGTTTCCGTCTGGTCATCTCCGTTGCCAATCTCTCTCTCTTACTGCGATCAGGACCCAATCAGAGTAGGATTGCAGCTCCTTACATGAACTCAGCTGTCAGGTTAGGTTTGTTACAAACAGAACATAACACAATTAGAGTCTGCCAGATCCACTCTGATTGAACACCCGTTTAAAACGTTGCACTGTGTTCTGCGCCAGTGGCCCAGTGCATCCGATTTCAGCCAGCATTTTATTCAGGTTTGCTTTTCCTAACCTTTGATTGTCCCCAATCTTCCTGCAAGGCAGCAGGTGATCTTTTCTGTAGGGCGATTCTGCCCTTAGATGGTCGGCCCTCCCAGGTTTACGAGCACCATCTGCCCGAGTCACTAGAGGTGACTAATACAGACATGCACACACAAAAATATGAGATGTGACAAACACAGACATGCACATAGCATATCGTATCGACGAGGCATGACTAACACTGACATACATCAAGATATATGACACATGACTAACATGCACATAAAGATATGTGATATGACTGACATTAGACATGCACCCACAAAGAAATTACACATGTCTAACATGGACATGCACACAAAGAAAGATGTGAGATATGACCAACATAGATAGGCACAAACAATGATATAGGATGTGACATACACAGACATGCACACACAAAGATATGGGATATGACTAACATAAACACACACACAGAGATATGAGATATCACTAGCCCAAACTTGCACACACAAAGATATGACACATGACTAACACATATACACACTATGATATGAGCTATGACTAAACACATACACACTTAAAGATATGAGACATGATTAACACGGACACTCCAAGATATGAGATATGACTAACATGACACACACCAAGATATGAGCCTTGGCCAGCACACACACACACAAGCCAAGATATGTGCCTTGGCTAGCAATGAAACACACCAAGAACTGAACCATGTCCAGCACAGAAAGAAAATATCAAGTACACATTAAGGTATCCATATGCTTGGTTTGTTGTAGTCGGCAGACTCTTCTTAACGTGGGAATCATCGACATACGAGACGCCAGCCCTCATGAACTGTTAACAGATATCGTCCAAACAGTTGTACGGAGATTTGAGATTGAAGTCTGACCCGTAGAACGTTCCCTTGCATGAACAGATCCCGGTTGACTGTTCACAGGTGTCGTTGAAATAGTGGTCAGGACATTTGAGAGTGCAGTCTGGCCCGTAGAACGCTTCCTTGCGCGTACAGTCTGCTCTTTCTGCAGAAGGTTGTAGTTTCAACAATTAAAGGGGAAAGGAACTTCTAAAACCTGAAAGTATACACATGTGGTGGATCTAGAAAAGATGGAAAGAACCAAAACCCGCATCCTGGAGTAAGGAGTCACCCTGAAAAGGCAAAACAAGAGAAAGAAAATACCAAAAGTAGTTCATTTTTTTTTCTTCATGGAAGCGAACTCACCTCCCAAACCTTAAAGTTTCATTTCCTCTACATAAACTACACGATTCATCACCATTCTACGCGAAGTAAATTCAATATACTTTCATTTTATCGTATAGTATTTGCGTTTTATGATTATTGAACGAAAAGTGATTCACGGTAGATTATTATAGTGGGGTTTTGGCTGGATTTTCATGGTTTACGAGAATAGTACAGTAAGGACAGGATTAAGGCAAAGAAATGCAAATGAATGCATAAAAATGCGAAGCTGCAGTAAAGCTGAATAAGAGGAATAATAAAAAAATATAAAAAAATGCTTAGAAGCTTTATGTGATAAGTGGACGACACAGACTGAGAGAACTATACTCACCCTTACATATCATCATCACAACTTAGCTGCTGTGAAGATACTCAACCGCTACCGTTCCATTCTCCTCTCTGGTAGTGTGGGATCATACCCGTCTACTATTTAGTGATCCCCCGATGATCGCTTTCAAGCACGTCATGAATTTGAGAGATATTTTGGTTAGATAATAAATGAAGACATAAACGTCAACAAGGGGCGAAGAAACTGGTTGTTCAGATTACCAACCTCAGAAGGATAACGTAGAATCATATAGACGACAGAACGTTTCAAGTTAACATAATAAATAAGAACCGAATACGACAAGAAAGAATTACAGAAGCTGAAGAAACAAATGGCTGGGAACATAAAACCAAGATTTTATAAATAAGCATAACTAGAGAAGAACAGAAAGACCAAGGACTAAAGAACTCATCATAGATGAAAAGGGAAGAAGTGCAAATGGAAACAATTCCATATAGATCAGTAGGACGGGGTTCTATATAGATCCAAAAGAAGGGAAACAGCCGAAAGTATATATACCAGAACAACTTAAAACCCAGGTACTAATGGCATATCATGACCAGAATGGACACATGGATAAATTGATAGATGCCATTGAGATAAAGTATTACTGGCCAGGGATATATAAGTAATAATAGAACAAAGAAGTATGTTAACACAGATAACTCGGAAAAATTGACAGACAAACAACAGAAAAAAACGAAGAACAATATATGGTCCGAAGCGGGATCGAACCCGTACCCTGGCACCTCGCCTTGCCACGAGAAGCCGAACGCTTGGCACACTGCCACGCAGCTAACTAAAAAATTAGCTATTGTAGCAGTGTCTTACACGAAGGCGTTCTCAATGACTATAGCATAGGGTAACGATCACAGACCGGAAATAAATTGTATATTTGTACTTTCCTATTAATGCAAGTATCTCCCAGTAGGGCTGAATACTTGTGTTGCAGACACACATTTATTGGACGAAACAGAAGAAATAGTAGTTTCCAGTGGTTATATACTGGGTACAAATAATAATAAATAAATATTATTATTGTGTTAGCACTCGGAAACATTGACAGACAAACAACAACAGATATATAAGGAGGTCGAGCAATATACTGAAAAGTGTAGAGTATGTAAAACAAGAAATTTAATAGAAAAAGCAGGACCAATGCAAAGTATGGATAAACAATACTTTGCCATGCAAAAGATTAGTAACGAGGACATAACGGGGTCATTACGAGTTCGTTCCACAACAATATCAGGAAACAGTTATATATTACATATAACAGACTGCTGCAGTAAATGGCCAGAATACCAGCCCCATACCCAATAAATCGACAGATACAGTCTTTGACATTTTATTAAACGAATTCATTCCTAGATATAGCTGTCCTCAATGCATACCTACAGATAATGGAGGAGAATTTACCAGCCAAAACTTTAAGGATGCATTGCGTAAATTAAACATTAGACACATTCAGACTTCTGTATACCACCCACAACGTAATCAATTAACGAAAGACAACACAGAACATTGAACGATATAATTTCTAAATTGACAATTGAGGCAGAGGTGAGGAATGGGAATCACGCATTATCTGCGATAAGGGTGAATAAAAATGAGGGTGCGGGTTTTCCCCCATTTTTTCTACTATACGGTAGACATCCAATGTTACCGATTGATAATTTATTACAACCAAAAAGAAGGTACGTAGGAGATACATGAAATCATCATCCAACAGATGCATGTAACTCAAAGAATGGTGTGGAAAAATTTAAAAAGGGCAGAACGTAGAAATATGCAAAAGGATAAAGAGAGTATTCACTATAGTGTGGGAGACAGAGTATTCTACAGAAATAATACAGCTATTTCAAAATTAAGCCCTAAATGGAAAGAAGGATATTTCGTATTAAGAAAAACGGGAGACCCCGATTAAACACATATATGGTAAGGCAGAAATAAGAACCCTTAGGAGAAATATAAGAAAAGACGAGACCCTATGGTCAGAAAGGGAGGACGCACAAGGAGGAAAAGCACAAATAGGTAGACCACAAAGAATATGCACATGGAGTATGAAAGAATCTACAGAAGAAACCGATGTTGAAGAAGACCAGGGAATACCGACAGAGGAAATGATCACCATAGAAGAGGTGATAATAGAACAAAGTGGAACCCGAGAGTCACAGACCACCTATATTAGTGAAACTGGTGGAGAAAAGGAAAGGGAGGCACCCTATCAAAACACAAGGGGCTGGAAGAAACAGGGGCAAAACCGAAGGACATATAGGAAAAGAATAACATCAGAGGAAGTTATAACCTTACCAGAGACAAGGGCAAGATTAAAAGATAGGCAAGGAAGAATAAACCTAGAGAGGTTGGAACAATTAAAAATAGAGTGGAGGAAGAGAGAGGAAGGCAAAGAGGAGGAGAGGAGGGAACTCGAAATGAGTAAATGCGAAGTTACGGAGAAGAGAAGAGGAGGAGGAACCCGGAAGAGGAAGGAAAGGCGAGAAGAAAGACCCGAAAAGGGCGAACCCGAAATGGGTAATTAAGAGTTAGCAGGAGGAAGAAGAATAGGAGAGAACCCCAAATGGGTAATTAAGAGTTAGTAGGAAGAGAGTACTCGAGTAATTAAAAGTTGGCGGGTGGAAGAAGAGAAGAGAACCCGAAATGGGCATATAATTGAGTGGTAGCGAAGTACTAATCTGAGTGATTAGGCTACACAGATTATTATCAGAGAAAAGAGAGTGAATAGAAATGTGGAGGAATTGAAATGCGAAATGCAATAATTTTACAAAGATTCATAAGAGTGGAGAAAGAGGTAAATATTCGTTAGTTGGGACAACGACTAGCACATGTTGGAGACGAATTGTATAGAAGGAAATTGCACACCAAGGGATGTAGAAGTAAAATTAGTGCAGCGCGGCAAGCAGAAAGACAGAGTGACGTAAAAAGAGAGAGATGCGGCTGAGAAGAGACAAGAAGTATAGCCAGTTGGAGATCGACAGCCGCAGTGAGCAGATGAGTAGTTGAGGACCTGATAGAATGTAATCGATATGCAGGGATTTCAATGGAGATGGACAGTTGGAGCCCTAATAGAATTAATCAGCAACGGAACGTAGGAGATAGATTGGCAGAAGACTAATAGAAGCAAGTTGTGGAATGATTCCAATGGAGGAAGTTGATCAACGAAGAGCCCAATTAGCCGACAGCGAAGAAACAGATGGTTAGGAAAAAATAATAACGGTGATGGAACCAACATTCAATTATATAGAATAGGGAAGATCGTTCGATGGGGAACGGTCTTAAAATAAGTTAGGACCGAACGTAGAAAATAAGGATAAGAATAGCTTAGAGTAGATAGATCAGGGATCTCAAGTGGAGCGCTGAGTGATTGAATTAGTATATTATATGATGAGAGATGTGAATTAATAAAGAGTAATAAAAGGTTTGATCAAACATATGATGAAGGTGTTCTTGTGAGTTTAAAAGGTCCACGTTGTACTATCAAACTGACACACATTCTCGCAAGGTAGCAGAAGAAAAGAGTTCGACACACGTCAAGGTGACCTCAACGGTCACGGCCAAGAAAGACTGGCAACGGTCACAAAATACAGGTCAAGAACGGACAAACATGTTGGGGGCTCAGCGCGGTGACCCCGTGCATTGGGGCGCATTGAAGGCGCATTGCGCGTGAAGACTTTGAAGAAGTCGCATGGAGAGGAGGGGGGGGGGGCACAATTTGGGTCGAAATGTCAGATAACAAAGACTAGCTGAGCCAACCGTAAACAAACCGACGGAAGGCAACAGAAAACCACGGTCGTAACTGCATGAATCGCCACAACAATAGAAATAACAACAACGTTCAGGATTCCAATGGAAACCCCTCATGTGCTACAGGTGCACCCCGATAGTCATCAAGCTTATGCAAAGTGCACAAACTCTAAAGATAGGTAGTGTGAGAACACTACGCAGAAGGGTTATACATCATACAAGAAATGAAAAGAATTTGTTTTTACAATTACTGGGACTTTGTGAAATGAAATACACCGGATCAGGGGAGATGTATTCTGATAAATAAAATAATCTGAAAAAGGGGAGGTAACTAGGCTATGGAAGAGTGGGGAATTTAATAGAGGTCAAGGGGAGATAAAGGAGTCCTTAAGAGAGGGATTGAGGCACGTTGCACGGGGTGAACTTATTCGGGAATCACGAGTTTTGGAAATAAGGGGTGAGAGGTAAGTGAGAGAAAGGACAGTTGGGAGAGTCATTCGATTCAGAGCGTTGGTTCAGTGCGGGCAGCTTTGTGTATATACAGACGATTACCGTGAACAAGTGGGGACGAGAGGAATTCAGACAGTTGTCCAGAACAGGTCAGTGTGTGATGTAGTAGCGAATAGTAATTCCCTGGTGAAGGATTAGAATATAAATAGTCTTGAAGAGACTTTACTACGAAGCTGGTAGCAACAGTGCAGAGACATGTGTATTATTAAATACACATTTAATAATGTCACAATTGATTTCAGTGAACTGCAGCCATTTTATTGATACAGATTGCAACTAAGGAATTTGTGGACATGAATAAGTTCCGCATTGTGATCAATAGCACAACTGGGTGCACCATCATATCCATCAGCGCTAGCTCTCATCAGCACATGGGATGTCACTTGTAGCAAGGTTGCTTTTATCGAAAGCATTTCCTTCTTCGGATCCGCTTGTTGGCAAATTTTGTTCAATAAACATGAGTAGAGGGAGAAATCTAGCTTTGAATCAACAAACAAACCAGTCTTCGATGTTTGGTGGTGAGTTAACAAAGTTTGGTTCAGATAAAGCTGTGAACACGCACACAACTTCCTATGATGCTGACGGAACGTGTTCACGGACAAATGGTATTAATGGCATAGACACCTGGCAGATTCACTTCATGAAACCAGTGGTGTTGGTGAGAATTATACTGTATAGTGGTTTTGATTTTGAAGAGGAATTTAAAGATTTCACGTTGACACTGCTTGACCTAGATGGGGAAAAACGTCTACAGAGGTCCCCGTTTAATTGGCAGTTCCTACTTTTTTTACCCCGAGAACCATTCGGTCACCTCTTCTATACTCGTCTCAAATGAGGGACTTGGTTTGACACTTTGTGAATTGGAAACTTACGGAGAAGCATGGTGCACCGAAAGTTCTAAATATGGATATAATTGTAACAACACTTGTAAGTGCAAGAGTAACACATTCTGTATTCAGGGTACATGCAGCGCTGCGTGCCCTACTGGAAGATACGGGTTTGACCTGTGAACTATTGCCAAAAAAAACTGCGCCAACAATGTCTGCAGCAATCACTATGGTCAATGCCACGCATGCACCGACGGATATTTCTGCAATACGGAATGCGATGCTCAACGATATGGAGAGCAATGTAAAGAAGAATGCTCAACAAACTGCATGTGATAGTGTGAACGGCAGTTGTCAATGCGTTGAGGGATTTAGAGGAGAAACGTGCAGGGAATGCCCACTGGGACGTTTTGGCCCAGACTGTACTTTGTTCTGCAGCAATTTTTTGCGCCACTGCGGACTACGACAACCAAACAGGCAATTGTGACGAGTGTGTTTCTGGCTACAGCGGAGCAATGCTCAGATACCTGCTTCAACCAACATTGCGACTACATTAGAGGAACTTATGTGTCATGTATTTCTGGCTACGGGGGACTCAAATGTGAACAACTAATGGCCGTAGGAGAGGAAATTATGAAAATATCTGTTGCAGTGATTGTAGCGATTATTATGACTTTTATTGGTGGCTGTAGGAATATGTTACTCTTTAAGGAAGGATGGCGATATCGAGGCTGAGGACGGTAAGCATTGAAACTGTTTCATCAATGAATGCTATTTTTTGCTGACATGGATAATCGTACACCATATCAACACTAAACAAGAGTGGTTATATGTTGACCATGTGATGAGAATAGACCAAAAGAGAAGAAGGTGGTTATATGTTGACCATGTGATGAGAATAGACAAAAAGAGAAGAATGTGGTTATATGTTGACCATGTGATGAGAGGTCGGGTTTTATCCTGATCGACGGCTTCCAGGTACACCCAGCCTTAATGGGTACCAGATTTTTTCTGGGAAAGTAAAGCGGCACGGGCGTAATACCCACCACATTACCCCCAAAATTATGTGCCGAAGGTCTGTAAAATTTATGGTCTCTAACACCATATTCCCTATACGCCACTTGGCGTTACGGGGGTACTTTCCTTTTACCATGTGAATAAACAATAGCAGAATATTCAAATATTCAGGCCTTCAAATGGGGGAACCGGAGGGCAAAAGAAAAAGAGGCGACATAGAGAAACATTAGAGAGAATATTAAAGTGAGAGTACCGGATACCTTCCCTCTTTGATCCCTACTCTTTTGGCTAGCTACTAGACTGGTTAGTTTGTTACTAGAGACACCGCGCGAGGTGGAGTAGGGGGTACCGGCATTTTGACTTGTTGTTCCCTAGAACAGCTCTTGGGGATATGAACGCATCCGATGATTTTACTTGAGACAAATAATAAATGAATATTATTATAGAGGGAAACTTCCGAGGCGATAATCAGCGAATCAATTCAGAGGAAGAGGTTTGCAGCACTCAGAAAAAAATGACAAATGATCGACAGAAAAAAAACAACAAAGTGACACATAGACTTTTGTATTATTGTGAGGGTCTCATTCATGTTGAGGAGGCGAATGATAGCATGCATCGAATGTAGTGTCAGTGTGAGAATCAAGCTAGAACGAAAGGCCGCTTGAGAGTGGCTATGGACATTGTTCTGCAATTGCAGGGGATTGATTATTGTAATAAACGTTAAATTGTTGACTTCCAGGTTTGTGTACGGGTCCGGAGTTGTCCTACCTAAACCACAGACAACAGCGCGAAGTACTTCTAACGATCAACAGGCAGTTCAAGTAGTCCTGGTCAGTGCAAATGACTGATATCCAAGGGGCTGGTATAGTAAGGGACTCAGATCTTCACGAGCTTCTGTCGACATCGGTAGAGGAAAGCCGGACCTCCATTAGCGGTGTGACGTGTTCTAAAGGTCAAGCAGGGGGATGGGCTCAGAGTTCAACGAGCTGTCTATGTACATCTTCTGTGTAAGGTGTACGGGCAAGGCTTAAGCAAGTATTTCCAGCAGTGAAACCGGCCGAGAAGACCGGCCTCAATCAGGTGTAGTGTTACATGTGGTGTATACGTCGACGCAGTGTGCACACAGTCTAAGACAGGCTGCTCTGGGGCTGATCTGATGAACACTTTACGGATGTGTGCATGTCTGTGTTAGTCACCTCTAGTGACTCGGGCAGATGGTGCTCGTAAACCTGGGAGGGCCGACCATCTAAGAAAAGACAATCTGCTGTCTTGCAGGAAGATTGGGGACAATCAAAGGCTAGAGAAAGTAAACCCGAATAAAATGCTGGCTGAAATCAGATGCACTGGCCACTGGCGCAGCGTTTTAACGGGTGTTCACACAGTGGAACGTTTTAATGGGTGTTCAATCAGAGTGGATCTGGCAAACTCTACTGTGATGTTCTGTCTGTGGGGGCGATCAACACACTTAACCTGATAGCTGACTTCATGTGAGAGTCTGGAATCCTTACTCTGATTGAGTTCTGATCGCAGAGAGTGAGAGAGAGAAAGAGATTCAAGCACACTAAATCAACCGATACTAGTGCGTTCTCTAGGTCTTCTCCCTGCTTGTTGGTTATATGACGTTACCCCACTGGTTTCCTCTAGCATTAAAGTCTCCGCAGAAAATGACATTCTCTTCATCGAACTCGAAGAGATTCTGCCATTGTTGTGTGTTCACCTTCCCATTACAGGCATACACATTAACAATCACGAAATGAACAGGGGTCTGCACCCTAACCGCATGTACCTGCAATTCTGCATTGTTCCACGCAGACATATCAACCTCAGCTGCCACCATATTGTTACGCACAAGGATGTCCTGCCCAAGGTGTCGTCTATTGTAAAAACAATGAAAGCCAGGAGTACTGTCCTGTCACCAAGAAGAGTTTCTTGCAAAACCATTATATCGGCGCCACACAGTAGCTTTTCAAGAATGGGCAGTCGTTGTTTAATGGACCCACAATTCCAATAAGTAACGCGCACATACTTTAGGCCTAGCCTCTCACACTTTGACAGTTTAATGCCACCTCTCTTGCCCCGTCGTGTTTTCTTTTTTCGATGATGTCGTTTGGGCTGCATCTGTATCATCAATATCAATAAAAACAAACAAATAAACAGAGAAGATCACTGGAAAACAGCACTTATCTGTGAGTCATCGGACGCAAGCTAACAGGGCGCCATATTCCTCGGAAGTCCAATTGCTTATCATTATGTAATCAATTTGATTACGTGCATTGTCCTATGTCCACAGACGTCTTGGATATTGCTTAAAACCAGGTGTTTCCTATCATAATGTTGTGTGTTCTTGCCCAGTCAGGTTTGTCACCTCTTTGATTCCTCTCGCCTAAACCATAATAACCAACTACTCCCTTAGCCGTAACCAACTGCATTCCTTAGCCTTTGATTGTCCCCAATCTTCCTGCAAGGCAACAGATGATCTTTTCTGTAGGGGGATTCTGCCCTTAGATGGTCGGCCCTCCCAGGTTTACGAGCATCATCTGCCCGAGTCACTAGAGGTGACTAACACAGACATGCACACACAAAGATAAGAGATGTGACCAACATAGACTTGCACACAGCGATACGAGGCATTACTAACACTGACACACATCAAGATATATGACACATGACTAACATAGACATGCACATAAAGATATGAGATATGACTAACATAAACATGCACACAATGATATGAGATATGACTAACACAAAGATATGAGATATGACTAAACACATACACACATAAAGATATGAGATATGACTAAACACATACACACATAAAGATATGAGACATGATTAACACGGACACACCAAGATATGAGTTATGACTAACATGACACACACCAAGATGTGAGCCATGGCAAGCACAGAAACACATCAAGATATAAGCCATGGCTTCACGGAAAAACACCAAGAAATGAACCATGTCCAGCACAGAAACACATACGGTATACATATACCGCTTCACCCAAGCTATACGGCTTCAACAAACCGCTTGGGTTTGTTGTAGTACTCTTCAGTAGTACTCTACAGATTAACTGTTAACAGGTTTCGTTCAAACAGTTGTCCGGTGATTTGAGAGTGCAATCTGACCCGTAGAACGTTCCCTTGCATGTACAGTTCCCGGTTGACTGTTCACAGGTGTCGTTGAAACAGTTCTCCGGACATTTGAGAGTGCAGTCTGATCCGTAGTACGTTTCCTTGCACGTACAGTCTGTACTTTCCGGGTCACATATGATGTCACAGATATCAGAACACGTCTGTTCGCACTGTTGCCCAAACATTACCATCGGGACAAGTGTCACTACGGATGTAGCCAGGACTTTTACATTGTAGGCATTTTCCGGATTTTTCTTCACATAAAGGACAGACACTAAGACAAGACCCAGAGCAGTCGTGTCCATAGATCCCATGTGAACAGTTGTCGTAACACGTACCGATGATGACGTTGTATCCTTTGCAGCACTCACTACAAAACGACCAAGAATGTCCGTCCAGACAAATGGTGTCTGTAAATGTTTGCCCCACCGTCAGTGCACTGTCGGCCTGCGAAATGGTGGATGAGAACTCAATATTAATGTGTGCCATTGTTGCTTGTGTGGTGACTACAATAGTGTTCACAGAAATGTTTGGGTATGATATATCATTATACACCGCCACTGTCAGAGAAAGCCTGTAGAGTGGCATTCTTTACCCGAATCATAGTGCTAGCTCGATGATAATTCGAATGGTGTGTCTTCCGGGACGTGGAATAGTTCAGATACCAGTAAACAGAATTGTTCCACTTCTCAATTGAGTGTGTGTGTGTGCAGTCATTGTCATAGAGATTGGTCTTTGTTTTGCCATTAACTGCAGCCATCCGTCTCCTGTATAGCATGCATTAGATGTGTCAATCTGGTTTGTGTTCTGTTTGAAAGCCACATTCCGACCCCCGCCAATCTACTTGCAACTATCGCCCCTTCAATCCGTGTGATAAAACAGCCTTTTATTAATCTTTATTAATTCACATCATATAATATACTAATTCAATCACTCAGCGCTCCACTTAATTCCCTGATCTATCTACTCTAAGCTATTCTTATCCTTATTTTCTACATTCGGTCCTAACTTATTTTAAGACCGTTCCCCATCGAACGATCTTCCCTATTCTATATAATTGAATGCTGGTTCCATCACCGTTATTATTTTTTCCTAACCATCTGTTTCTTCGCTGTCGGCTAATTGGGCTCTTCGTTGATCAACTTCCTCCATTGGAATCATTCCACAACTTGCTTCTATTAGTCTTCTGCCTAATCTATCTCCTACGTTCCGTTGCTGATTAATTCTATTAGGGCTCCAACTGTCCATCTCCATTGAAATCCCTGCATATCGATTACATTCTATCAGGTCCTCAACTACTCATCTGCTCGCTGCGGCTGTCGATCTCCAACTGGCTATACTTCTTGTCTCTTCTCACCCGCATCTCTCTCTTTTTACGTCACTCTTTTTACGTCTTTCTGCTTGCCGCGCTGCACTAATTTTACTTCTACATCCCTTGGTGTGCAATTTCCTTCTATACAATTCGTCTCCAACATGTGCTAGTCGTTGTCCCAACCACACACTTCTTCGGACGATGGAAATGGGAGTTAAGTTGGGCACAGCCAGAAATGATTAGTGGCCGTGTCACTTATCAGCCAACATAGAACTGGAGTCACTGGACACTGAGGAAATTGCAGAGGAGGGGATCTAAGCACCTATGGACATGTTTTCGGAGTGCAATGATGATTAAAAAAGTAAAGTAAAGTACCCCCCGTCACGCCAAGTGGCGTATAGGGAAATATGGTGTTAGTGACCCTATATTTTACAGACCTTCAGCACATGATTTTTGGGGTAATGTGGTCGGTATTACGCCCGTGCTGCTTTTACTTTCCCAGAAAAAATCCGGTACCCATTTAAGGCTGGGTGAACCCGGAGCCGTCGGTTGGGATCGAACCCTACCCCTTGTCCGTAGTAGTCCAGTTCACTAACCACTGAGCTATCGCGGCTCCTACTAATTTTTAGGGAATTAGTAAAACCCAGGTGTCCTCGCCAGGATTACGAACCCCGGCTGTTGCCGTGGTAAGCCAACCGCCTATCGATTGCGCTAACCGGACACCCGCAATGATGATTACCCGCAAATAAATCACTCAATATGCAGGAGACGGATGTGGACCAGAGGTTAATGGCAAAACAAATCTCTATGACAATGACTGCACACACACACAATTGAGAAGTGGAACCAATTCTGTTTACTGGTATCTGAACTTTGCCACGCCCCAGAAGATTCATACCATTCGAATCTATCATCGAGCTAGCACTATGATTCGGCCACTCTAAAGGCTTTCTCTGACAGTGGCGGTGCAGTATAATGATTTTATCATACCCAAAAATTCCTGTGAACACTATTGTAGTACTCAAGCGACAATGGCACACTGACAATTTCGCAGGCCGACAGTGCACTGACGGTAAGTGAGGTGCAAAAATTTACAGACACCTATTGTCTGGACGGGCATCTTGGTCGTTTTGTGCAGTGTGTAGTGTTGTCAGCACGAATATTTCGGACCTCAGTGCCTATTGTCATTTGCAAAGTAGTCTGCAAAGTGATTGTGAGTGCAACTGTTAGTATGTTTCCATCCTTCTTCAGCTGTAATTTTGGTGTTCCTTTCATTCAGCTGTTTGAGGACTTCCGTTTCCAAGTCCACATCTCTCGATCGCTGCAGAAAGTGCATTCGGTGTCTGATTAATTTCGGTTCTCCATTGCACTCCTGTGCGTTGAAATCTCTCTCTCTTCGAGATTCAATCAGTTCCCGACTCTCACATGAAGACAGCTGTCTGTTTAAGTGAATTGATCGACCTCACAAACAGAACATCATAACTGGAACTGGTTAGATCCACCTGTTAAAACGGTGCACTGCGCCAGCATTTTAT
This sequence comes from Megaustenia siamemsis, assembly GCA_032433765.1. NCBI lineage: Eukaryota > Metazoa > Mollusca > Gastropoda > Stylommatophora > Ariophantidae > Megaustenia > Megaustenia siamemsis. Next base: position 48,177,111 of record JAVIAB010000126.1, read on the forward strand.
TCAGGTTTGCTTTCCTTAGCCCTTGATTGTCCCCAATCTTCCTGGAAGGCAGCAGATTGTCTTTTCTGTAGGGGGATTCTGCCCTTAGATGGTCGGCCCTCCCAGGTTTACGAGCACCATCTGCCCGAGTCACTAGGAGTGACTAACACAGACATGGACACACAAAGATATGAGATGTGACAGACATGCACACAGCGATATGAGGCATGACTGACACACATCAATATATATGACACATGACTAACATGCACATAAAGATATGAGATGTTACTAACATAGCCATGCACTCACAAGGATATGAAATGTGACATACACAGACATGCACACACAAAGATGAGATATGAGTAACATAATCATGCACACAAAGATATGAGATATCACTAACCCAACATGACTAACACAGATACACACTAAGATATGACTAAACACAGACACATAAAAATATGAGCCATGGCCAGCACAGAGACCCATTAAGGTACCCATATGCTAGGGTTTACGAGACGCATGTCGTTGAAACAGTTGTCCAGATGTTTGAGAGTGCAATCTGACCCGTAGTACGTTTCCTTGGACGTCTGTACTTTCCGGGTCACATACGATGTCACAGCCACATAGCCCAAAATTACCATCGGGACAAGTGTCATTACAGGTGTAGCCAGGATGTTTACATTGTAGGCATTTTCCGGATTTTTCCTCACATAAAGGACGACCCGGAGCAGTCGGGTCCATAGATCCCATGTGACAACTACAGTTGCCGTGACACGTACCGATGATGACGTTGCAGCCTCTGCAACACCCACTACACACTGCACAAAGATGGCCCATCCAGACAATAGATATGCACCTCACACGTCACACAAATGTTTGCACCTCACACGCCGTCAGTGCACTGACGGTGGTCGGTGAGAACTCAATCTTCATGTGTGCCATTGTCGCTTGTGTGGTGTCTACAATAGTAAAAAAAAAAAGTAAAGTACCCCCATCTTCGGACAACTGTTTTGAACGAAACCTGTGAACACGCCAAGTGGCGTATAGGGAAATATGGTGTTCTATCTATTGTCCTTTCGAGCCGAAGACGGCACATAGGGCAGAACAACAATCTCAAAAACCTTGCATGCCAAAATGGCACATATTGCAGAGATCACTGCTCTAAAATCTATGGCTCTGTTTCCATGACAATACATTTTTACAATGACAGCTTGTCAAACCATCAATCAACCTCCTTTGTCGCCTCTTACGACATGCCTGGAAGGTCACAGTTACTATTCTTTACTTCCCTCATAATGAGGCCCCGGTAACACACGGGAAATATGGTGTTAGTGAACCATTATTTTACAGACCTTCAGCACATGATTTTTGGGGTAATGTAGTCGGCATTACGCCCGTGCTGCTTTACTTTCCCAGAAAAAAGTGGGCTCATTTTGTGTTCTCAAAACTCAAAAGCATATGTGCTTTTTAACCAAAGACCTTTTTTTTTTTGGGGGGGGGGGGACACTCAAGGAAGATATCCCCGATGGAAGAATAAATTGTATTATTAGTCCCATAAATGATTCGCTTCCAGAGGTTTATGATGCAAAGCAGTTTTGTCATTGCAAGTCCACACCTATAATTGGTCAGGATTGTGATGCGATCGAGTTCGTCTTGCATTGTGGAGGCGATTCCCCGTCTGTCTCTTCCCTGTCGATATACCAAAATATCATCAGCAAAAGTCATAGTTCTTCCCCTCCCATTCAGCTATTGGGCCGTGATCGTTATTAAGTACACGTTAAATAGAACTGGTGACAATGGTGAGCCTTGTGGCAGCCCAGGACAAATGGATGTTGGCTCGGAAGACCAACTTCCACATCTGAGTATCACCTTCCTCTGAAACAGTGCCGCGGCGATCCATCTAATGAGGAAGGGGTTCACCGCCAGTTTGAGAAGCATATGCATGTGATATTCAAATGGTACCCTGTTGTATGCAATCTCCAGATCAGCAGCAGGACATGTCTCCTCTCGTCTGTGCATGACATAGGCGAGGCGTCATAGGCAAAGACTGTCGTATTTAGCTATTGTCTCTTTGGTATTATAACCTCAGAGTGTGGGTGGGAATGCGCGTTTCTGTTCAAGGGGACAGGAGAACAACTATTTTCTCCAGCAGCTTGCCCGCAGTGTTCTGCATTGTGATGATTCTGTAGGCACTGATCTGAGAATGGTCCTTGTTTGGCTTCGTTAGCGGTAGTAAGTAGCTGTGTAGCCACTCCTCCTTAATCTGGCCACTCCGAATGTTGGTATTATAAACTCATTGACCAGTTTTGTCAGGTCGCCGTCAGTTAAATCGCCTATGTCATCGTACCGAACACCATCTGGACCAGGAGCAGTGTTGTGTGACCCTTTAAGAGTTATCCGAATAGTATCGGTTGATCCCCGTATCCTCATTCTTACAGCCCCATTTCTTTGGCCCTTCTGCTCAATGTAGCGGACAAGCAGGGCCTTCCCTTTGCTCTCAGATTTGTGCCGGCCTGTGCTTTGAAAGTCTCTATCGTGTTGTGACATTCATGCTCTGATGAATGATTCTCTGCGCCAGAATGTTGCTAGCGATTTTCTGAGCACACTTTTCTACAGAAGTCATCCCACTTGGCATCCTTAGCCTGCATAGAATAATATCATTCAATATCATTCAGTTTCAGTTACTTCACTTTGATCGACCGAAAAGTGTCATAGTTTCAGACCTTCAAGAGCTCAGGTTCTTCCACTTTCCTTCTGCCATGTCTTGGCCGTTTGTCTCTTGTACCCCTTAGGGGGCCTCGGTAGCCTAGTTGGGAAAACCACCCGACTGGACAACCGACGTTCGGACAACCCGTGTTTGATTCCCGCTGTGAGCAGTGTGAATTGTACTCGTGGTTGGAAAAATAAAAATACCCCCACGGTCGACCCAGCCATTGAAATGGGTACCAGGGTATTAGTGAATCAATTCAGAGGAAGAGGTATGTTTACAGCACTCGGAAAAAAGGTATTACCAGGGTATTACCCTGGGAAGGTGAGGAATGTTGCTTCGCATCTGAGTTTCGATGCTTGAGGCGACACTATACAAAAATATCCGAACATTTCTGGATAAGCGGCCGAGCACATATGAATGTAAACTCGCGTGCTAAGACGTTGGTTCAAGTCTCGTACTTTACCTCTTGTACCGCCAAACTTCCTCAACTTCTACGTTCCACCAGGGTAGCTGCTCTGTGTCCTATCTGTCTGATTTTGCTAATGACTTCTTGTTCTGTTTTCTCCTTGTGAAATGTGTAGAGCTTTCTTTTCTGGCTTCAATTTCTGCTTTTCTCAATTAGGAGGGCACATGGATAGTGAACACTTCCGTGGAACCCAGTGCAAACCGCCGCCAGGTGGAAGATACTAGTGCCAGGTCTATGACACTATTCCCCTGTTCGATTGGCCATTCTTATTGCCCCTAACGTTACCCCATTGGTTGCCTCTAGCATTAAAGTCTCCGCAGAAAATGACGTTCTCTTGATCGAAGAGATTCAGCCATTCTTACTGTCAGGACGACTCAAATTGATAGGCGGGAGAAAATACAAAATGAAGCCATGCGCATTATCCTGGGATGTACGAGGGACACTCCCTGTGTAGCAATGAGGTATCTTCTTGACTTTCCAACCATGGATGACAGAATCAAGATCTGGAGAGCACGAGCATACCTGAAGATTAGTACAGATACAGAGCATCCATTGCACCACGTGCTCAACACAGAGAAAGGTACCAGGCTAAAAAGAGGCAAATCATGGGTGGGCCGGGCAGAAGATGTCATGAAACAGGTCTGTGGGCTTACCAATATCAGCGTTGGTGAGGAGTGGATACCGGTGCCTACGTCATTCAAGGGGACTTTCTCATTTCACACTCGACAGGAAAAGTAGGAAACAGAACCCGGTCGTGGTTAATGCTGAGGTCAACGGTCTCATCTGCGATAATACCGATGAGAAAGATGCAGTCATCTATACAGACGGATCTGTAAGACGACACCAAAGAAGTGCATGGGCATTTACAGCACGCTCGGCAGGCAGAATAGCCAAGGAAGACAGGGGTGCTACGCCATGACCATGAGTAGCATGACAATGGAGGTGATTGCAGTGACTAAGGCATTGAAATGGTTAGAGTCACAAGACTACATCCACGCATGTATACTGAGTGATTCGATGAGCATGATAAAAAATAGTGGAGGCGGGCTTTGTACGCATGCAATGGGTAGAGTCGTTGCAGAAATCCAAAATACGTAAGGTCACCTTTGTCTATGTCCCTGGACATGCGGGAGTACAAACAGATCAACGTCACTTCTTCGGATGATGGAAATCCGAAATAGACGAGTAAAGAGACACGTGGGTTGAGTTTTGGAGGAAAGCGGATGAAGTAGTTTTTGGATGATACGGGACACAAAGAAACGGGAGGAAAGCTAACTCTGACAGCATGTCACACACCTAGGATTAGAAAGGGGCGGTCACGGTGTGTAGTTAGCCCATAGGGGCTGATAATGGCCCAAACTTGTGCGCCTCAAAATGGTCTGGTGTTGTGTGTTCTAACAGTCAGCTGATCACGCAAGACGGAGTAATACATGTATATAGGGTGTCTCTTTAATGACTGTGCATTTTTTGTTGTTGAAATAATTACGCACCTAAATTTTATCTATGTATGACGTAATAGTTCAAGCACCATTTATGTGTTCATTTAAACATCACTGCTACATGATAGATCTGGCTTACAATGGTGTTAACGATTGAAGAAAGAGTATTTATAGTGGAGCATGTGTTCCGTAACGGCGGCAAGTATTCGAATGGGGTTGTTGAACAATTTGTGAATAGATTTCCTGATACACCAGTGCCTCATCGAAATACTGTCAGTAATTTAATAATCAAATTTCAAAACACCGGTAGTGTACATGATGTTAGCCGTCCTGGTAGACCATCTGTTCTTGAAGTAACATCTCTCAACATCCAGGACAGCATTCTAATGAGTCCTGGCAAATCAATAAGAAAGCTGGCTCAACAAGTACACAAATCAAGCAGTACTGTTCATAGAGTTCTGAAAAAATTAAAGTTACATCAGTACAAATTTTCCGTCGTTCCTCAATTAAAAGAATTAGATCACCAATCCAGAATTAATTATTGTATGTGGTTTCAGAATTTTATTTATGAACATGGCGCTGCCATCCTTGACGTCACTTTTTTCACTGATGAGGCCTGGTTTCATTTATCCGGTTATGTGAACAGTCAGAACAATCGGCTGTGGAGCAGTGAAAACCCCCATGAATTTCATCAAGTGCCGCTTTACGATCAAAAAGTCGGAGTGTGGTGCGCTATAAGTCGTATGCGGATAATAGGACCTATATTTTTTAATGAAACAATAAATGCAGAACATTACTGTACTTTAATTCTGGAACCGTTCATAGCACACCATACAGAACGGGAAATTATGGAATCCTGGTTTCAGCAGGATGGGGCAACAGCACACACAGCCTCAACAATACTCAATTATTTAGAAAGCATATTTGCAAATCGCATTATTTCACGTGGAATCTGGCCTGCTCGTTCACCAGATCTAACACCCCCAGATTATTATCTGTGGGGGGCATTGAAGGGGAAAGTTTATGAAAATAATCCGCAGACAATTAATGACCTAAAGACTGAAATAGTAGACAAGATTAAACAAATATCACCAGACATTATTCTGAAGGTTTTCGCAAATATGGAAAGACGCTTCACGACATGTCTTGAGTCCCGTGGTGGACATTTTCAACATATGCTTTAGGCACTTTATTGTGTTAATACCAACATTACCCATTATAAACTCGCCGATAGCAGTCAAGTATATTTGAAAATTTTACAATTTGTGTGACGCATTAGTTAACCGCGTTTCTGGTGACGTTTTTCTTCCGAGAGTAGAAATTCACTGCACTGCAACTTTAAAAACACCCTGTACTTAACCACAGGACACGGGTGTAGACGTGTCAATTCCCAAACAAGCGGTCTCGTGCATGACCGAGTATCCCGGTGTCACGAGATGTGAGTGTGTCACCATTCATCAAATTGCACTACCAGAGACCGGGGAAGTAAATATGTCCAGCGGCCCCATTCAGAAATAGCGCCACCACCGGTGTAACGTTAACAGAAGGGGTGGGTTGTCGATCGCAATTGGTGACGAGTCAATCAGCTGATGACAGTTTTACAAGGGTAGTCAACAAGTTCTCGGTAAAGCAGTCACCACAGTAAATAATATATAAGAAATAAATTGGTTATTGGTTATGGGAGGCCTCGGTATCACAGCAAAGGAATTAAAATCCATAATTGCTCAACCGCCCGTGCCAGTGGAATCATCCGAATTACTAACTCATCTCCCAAACAAAGAAAGGTAACTGTAGTCCCCATCGTAGCAGTCTCAGCACACGCCAAAAGACATAAGGCGAAACCGCGCAGAAAGTAAACACAGCCAACTGTTCCCTGTTATACGATATCATCATTCATCGTAAACAAGCGGGATATCGAAGCAGGATCAAAACGGATGAGACACACAGCTCACGGTGTGCACAGAGCACTTAACTCAGTAGCTCCTGCAACAAGCCGAACTTGGAATATGAGGAAACTGCAAGGAGGAACACTTTGTAGACATAGCCTTCAATGGTTCCTGCTGCCTATCCACCATATACCATGGGAGTTCACGTCCTCCCGAAAATGATGATCGTCATAGCACTTGATGATGTTAGGCCATCGTTGATGACTCCAATTCCAAACATATAGACACACAGTGGTGGTAAGTTATCATTTCCAATCCACATGACCTGTAGTTAGTAAAACCACAGAGAGAATATGATTTTGTGACCTTCACTGATTCACTCTTAGATGTGAATGTGTAGTTTACACAAGAGGAGAAGTTTTCAACTACAGTGATCCCAATTAAGGCAATTCTGGGATAGCAAGGCTCCTTTTATTTATAGCAGCAGAACTTCATGTTCTCCGCTCCCTTCTTGTAGCTGCCGCCACACGATTTGATGTCTCATTAACTTGGACATCATTCGAGTCCCAATGCGGTTTCAGACCCGGGAGATCAACCATAGATATGATCTTCACTCTTAGACAACTGTAGGAAAAATGTCGGGAAGAAAATATGCCGCTCTATATTGCCTTTGTGGATCTCACAAAGGCATTCGACACAGTAAACAGAGATGGTCTCTACAAGGTGTTAGAAGGCATAGGCTGCCCTCCTAAATTACTTAGGCTGATAATTTCCTTCCATGAAGACATGAATGGCAAAGTCCATTTTGATGGGAGTCCATCAGAGAATTTCAAAGTCAACAAAGGAGTGAAACAGGGATGTGTCCTCGCCCCCACCCTTTTTGGTATATTTTTTGCTGAGTATGAAAACATACTCCAAGATTGCACTGAATATATAGACTGAGGAAAATTCATTGGCCCATAGATACAACTATATAGGCCACTACATCCAGCGAACGAAAGTAGTCTCTCTCTCTCTCTCTCTGCGATCAGGACTCAATCAGAGTAGGACTCCAGACTCCCACATGAAGTCAGCTGTCAGGCTAAGTGTGTTGATCGCCCCCACAGACAGAACATCACAAGTAGAGTTCGCCAGGTCCACTCTGATTGAACACCTGTTAATACGTTGCACTGTGTTCTGCGCCAGTGGCCCAGTGCATCCGATTTCAGCCAGCATTTTATTCGGGTTTGCTTTCCCTAGCCTTTGATTGTCCCCAATCTTCCTGCAAGGCAGCAGGTGATCTTTTCTGTAGGGGGATTCTGCCCTCACAAAGATGTGAGATGTGACTAACCCAGACATGCACACAGCGATACGAGGTATGATTAACACTGACTCACATCAAGATATATGACACATGACTAACATATACATGCACATAAAGATATGAGATATAACTTACATAGACATGCACACACAAAGATATGACACATGCCTAACATAGACATGCACACAAAGATAAGAGATATGACTAACATAGATATGTACACACAAAGACATGAGATGGGACTAACACAGACATGCACACACAAAGATATGAGATATGACTAATATAAACATACACACAAGATATGAGATATCACTAACCCAGACATGCACACACAAAGATATGACATATGACTAACACTGGTGCACACTAAGATATGAGATATGACTAAACACAGAAACACATAAAGATATGTCATGATTAATACGGACGCACCAAGATATGAGATATGACTAACATGACACACACCAAGATATGAGCCATGGCCAGCACACACAAGCCAAGATATGAGCCATGGCTAGCACAGAAACACATCATGATATGAGCCATGGCTTCACGGAAAAACACCCAGAAATGAACCATGTCTAGCACAGAAACACATTAAAGTGTCCATATGCTTGGGCTTGTTGTAGTCGGCAGACTCTTCTGAACGTGGGAATGACAGGTGTCGTTGAAACAGTTGTCCGGACATTTAAGAGTGCAATCTGACTCGTAGTACGTTTCCTTGCACGTACAGTCTGCACTTTCCGGGTCACATATGATGTCACAGCCATCAGAACACCTCTGTTCACGCTGTATTCCAAAATTACCATCGGGACAAATGTCATTACAGGTATAGCCAGGATGTTTACATTGTATGCATTTTCCGGATTTTTCCTCAAATAAAGGACAGACACTATGACAAGACCGGGAACAGTCGTGTCCATAGATCTCATGTGAACAGTTGCCGTGACACATACCGATGATGGCATTGCAGCCTTTACTACACCCACTAGACATTGCACAAAACGATCAAGAATGCTCGTCCAGACAATAGGTGTCTGTATATGTTTGTATACCTTGAGACAGTTCAGAACTATAACTACCTTGGACATACTATAACCAGTGATGGAAAATGTACAACTGAAATAAACAAAAGAATAGGAATGGCAAAAAGTAATTTTAATGTCATGAAGGACATACTAACATCAAAACAAATAACACCAGAGCTAAAACTAAGAATAGCAAAATGTTACATCTTCTCAATATTCCTATATGGTGCTGAAACATGGACATTAGACAAGAAAACAGAACAGAGAATTGAAGCCTTTGAAATGTGGATATATAGAAGAATAGGTAGAATTGGATGGAAGGAAAAGAAAACAAACGACAAAGTCTTAAAACAACTAAAAATGAAAAGAGAACTTCTGAACACAATTAGAACAAGACAAATGCGATTCTTAGGCCATGTTAAAAGACACAACAGCCTACTGAAAGTGATCCTGGAGGGGAAAATACAAGGTAAAAGAGGCAGAGGCAGACCAAGATTAACATGGACGAGTAACATCAAAAGATGGACAAACCAACCGATGACAACCTGCACCATCAAAGCAAGAGATAGAGCAAAATGGCGCTCCATGGTAGCCAACCTTCGTTGCGGAGACGGCACTCAATGATGATGATGATATGTTTGCACCTCACATACCGTCAGTGCACTGTCGGCCTGCGAAATGGTCGGTGAGAACTCAATCTTTATGTGTGCTATTGGCGTTTGTGTGTTGACTACAATAGTGTTCACAGAAATATTAGGGTATGATATATCATTATGCTGGAACACTACGCCGCCACTGTCAGAGAAAGCCCTTAGAGTGGCATTATTTACCCGACTCATATTGCTAGCTCGATGATAGATTCGAATGGTGTGAGTCTTCTGGGGCGTGGCAAAGTTCAGATACCAGTAAAAAGAATTGGTTCCACTTCTCCATTGTGTGTGTGTGCAGTCATTGTCCTAGAGAATGGTCTTTGTTTTGCCATTAACTGCGGCCTCTAGTCCACATCCATCTCCTGTATAACAAGCATCAAATGTGTCTATTTGGTTTGTGATCTGTTTGAGAGCCACATTCCGACCCCCCAATGTAGATGGAGCAGATATTTGCAACTATCGGCCCTTCAATCCGTAATTTATTGATCAGACCAGCCCAGAGCAAAATACATCAATCTCGTGAGGACTAACTACAAACCTTGATACATTGTTACATGTGGCAGAACCATTCAGATTTACCGTGAAACTGTCCGTATCTGTTAAGTCATTCACATAGATCCTAAACCAGGAGTGCGGCAAAGATTGATTGAGAGTTGCCTCAACTGATGTAGAAACTGTGTCCGGATTATATGAGGTGTCGTTGTTATCAAACAGGAAAGTAGGTTCAGATTTTTGGGCATATTTGTAAACAAAATCCAAGTACTGACACTGGGGTCCGAAATATTCGTGCCGACAACTGTCATTGCATGACCCTGTAGTTTTGTCACAAACTGAGTCATTATAGCAGTGACATTGTAACGTACAATTTGCCCCAAACAAGATCGCGAGCGGAGCCAGCGAATAAAAACTTGATCTAAAGCGATGGTTGACGAAATGTGTACAAACATTTATTATCAACCCGCCATTTACATTTATAAAAATCTGCCAACACACTGTGGTAACATATAGCATGAAATTCTCTAATAGAATGAGATAAATCGTTGGAGACAAGGAAAGTCAACATGTTTACATGGCTTTGACGCAGGTAACGTCCATCTTGATGCGTCCCTTGACGTCAATCGAAAGTAGTAAGATAGTAGATAATAAAGGTAGATAAATAGATAACAAAGAGACAAGGCTCAATGCGGCAGTCTTCACCTATGACGTCTTCGAAGGCTTCCACAGACGAGAGGAGACATGGTTCTGCTGCTGTAGATCTGGAGGATGCATTCAACAGAGTATTTGAATACCTCATGCACATGCTCCTCAAACTAACAGTGCATCCCTTCCACATTAGATGGATCACTGCATCACTATTTCAGAGGAAGGTGATAATCAGATGTGAAAGTTGGTCATCCGAGCCAACATAAACTTGTCTAGGGCTGCCACAAGGCTCACCATTGTCAGCGAATCAATTCAGAGGAAGCAGGATCGAACCCGTACTCCTTGGCATTGCGCCTTGTGACGAAAAGCCAAACGCTAAGGAACACTGCCAACTCGGAAACTTCCGAGGCGATAAACAGCGAATCAATTCAGTTTAACGATGACGGAGCAGCAACAGAATTGGAAGGGAAAAACTATGACTTTTGCTGATGACATTCTGGTATATCAACAGAGAAGAGACACATTGGAAATCGCCATCACACTGCAAAATGAACTTATCGCATGTTATGTTTTACCTTATAAGTTGCCTTGGTAAAGCACCAGTTGCATGGCTCTCACTTAACAATCATAACATGAAAACACCGGTGGTAGAAATGGGAGCTGATGAGATGACAGGTTGATAAATGTACTTCATAGTTAAGTTTGATCAGAGCCCGCGTTTTCTGGACCACCTCGACCGTGTGATAACAAAATCCTGCAAAGGATTAGCCGCCTTGACGGTCATGGCAGCTGCCAACAATGAGCAGAGGCTACTACCCTTCTGTTCCAGAGACTAGACCTCGCACCAATCTAGAGTATGCCCTGGCAATTATTACTATGAATAATTAACGCCAATTGACAACTTGGAGAAAATACAAGATGAAGCTATACGCATTATATTCGTGTGTACAAGGAACACTCCCTGTGTAGCAATGAGGTATCGTTTTGAATTTTCAACAATGGATGACAGGATTCTGAAGGCACGGGCCTGACGATAAGTGCAGATAAAAAGCATACCACGAGATCAACACTGGGAAAGGCTATAAAGAGGCAAACCATGGGTGGGCCGAGCAGAAGATGTCATCAAACAGATTTGTAAGCTTACCAATATCAACGCTGGCGCTACCGATGCGTACGTCATTCTTGTGTATTGTCACACTCGATAGGAAATGTAGGGGGCAGAACTAAGTCGTGGTCAATGCGGAGGTAAACGGTCTTATCTGGGGGATAACGCCGATGAGAAAATGCAGTCATCTATGCAGACGGATACGTAACACGACACCAAAGGAGTGCATGGGCAATTTACAGCACAGAATAATCAAGGAAGACAGTTGTGCATAAAGGACAGATGAGTTAAGATGGGCACAGCCAGAAACGAGAAATTTAGTTAAAAGTATAAAAGGACTTATCAATCAACACAGATCTGGAGTCCATCAGTCGCTGGACACTGCAGGACTTATCAAGTATATAAATCACCGATGAACTCTCTTTCTCACTTCTACTGACAAAGAATGGGGGAGCATAAGCGTCTGCGACCTGCGGTCGCAATAGCAGGACCTGCGCACCACCAGCTGGCCAAGACATAGCAGTTCTACCTCCTCGTGGTCTCCCCGGTAACAGTCTGCGTCAAAACAGACTGGCTAACAGAAGCTAGGATCGACGTGTTCCCTGTAGTGGTGGCTATTACTGATTGAGGACCCAGTATTGCAGTACCTCTGGGCTGGACTAGTAGTTTTCAAGCGTGGCCTGGGACAGACGACCTCCAACCTCCAGTAAGAGCGGGAATGTCAAGAAAGCCATTACGACCCGCCACATCCTATGAGTCAAAGGGCAGATATGCTCGTATCAACTCGTGGCAATCCATCAACATCAACTGACATAGATTTGTCGCGTAATATATTTTTTCTATTTTTCTGAAATGCTATTTTGGCCTGAGCTATTCTGCTTTTTTTTCCCCCCATTTTCCATCTCATATTGTGCCCAAGTATTTGACGCGTTGCACTTGTTTCAGATTTGTTCTGTTTATTTTTATGCTGCATGATGGGGATGATTGTTTCTTTGATATGACAATTACTTCTGTTTTATCGCTATTCAGACTGATACCTTTTTTTATTGCTTTCTTTTACTATTATGTCTATCATTTCTTGTTGTTCATTCCCTGTCTCTGCTTTAAGGCTGTCATCCGTACATCGCAAATTGTTTATGTTAAGGCCGTTGGCTTCAATTTCCTTTTTTGTCTACTATTGATGACATATATGTTCGCTATAAGTTGAAAACAAATCCGATGACAGAACACAGTCTTGTCGGACTCCTTGTTTTAAATACTGGATTATGTATTATATATTATTTATATTATATATTTTATATATTTTAATATATTTTATATATTATTACTGTTTGTTTTCAGTATATGTTTCTTTCTTTACATCAATGTTCTTAAATGCATAATCATTCTTTCTTCTTTCTTTCTTTGTTTGGGAGATGAGATATTCAGATGATTACGCTGGCACGGGCGGTTTAGCAATTATGGATTTTAATTCGTTTGCAGTGATACCGGGGCTTTTCATAACCAAATATGTTTCTTATGATTCGCAAATCCTTGGCATGAATGTTTAATTTCTCCAGCATATTGATTATTTTCACATGATTTACTTTGTCAAATGCTTTTGTGTAGTATATAAAGCACATGTTTTTTTTGTGTGAAAAAAGCACAGATATAGATATTTCTTTACCTCTATAGCTCTTTCTATCAATGTTCTTAAGATGCATTATTGGTGCCCTTTCCCTCCACAAATCCACATTGTTCCTCACTTATTTCTGGTTTTATTTTGTTCCTTACATGTCTCATGATAATTCTTAGTAATATTTTCGTCATATATATATATATATATATATATATATATGGCCCTTTTCGTCTTGTCAGACGGTCTAGTGGAGGCTATTGCGTATTTTTTTGAGGTATTGTTTTTGCCGAACAGCTTCTCTCGTGGCTAATTCTACCAATGTTTGACAAACACACGCGGTCACATAATGAACAGGTCAGGCTCGCTGGTCCACAGGGTTTACCATCCTTTTTCATGAGTCTCCTCTCTTCTAAGTCCTGTCTTAGAACAGTCTCAAATGTTGTTATACCGTTCCTTATACGTGCTCTCCATGATGTGCGATCACTTGCCAGATGTTGCCAGTCGTTTTCACAGATGGAGAAGTCTTTCAGAGATGATTTGCAGATATCTCTATATCGTAGTTTAGGTCTGCCGATTTGTCGTTTTCCGTGTTTTAGCTCGCCATATAGTATTTGCCTAGGAATGCGTTTTTCTTCCATCCGTTGGACATGCCCCAGCCATCTTAGCCTTCGACTTCTGAGCATCGACATGATTGTTAGGGTCTTAGCACGTTGCAGGACAGTTAAGTTGGTTATTTTGTCCTGCCATTTGATGTGCATTATTTTGCGGAGACATCGCATGTGGAAGACATTTAGTCTTTTTTCCTGGTTTGAGTATGTTGTCCAGGTTTCGGATCCATATAGTAGTGTGCTAAGCACACAAGTTTGATATATTAAGAGTTTAGTCTTTTGAGTTAGTTTCGTGTTGTTCCATGCCCTTTTTGTGAGTTTGTCGAAGGTCGTAGCTGCCTTACCAATTCGACAGTTTATTTCTTCATCAAGAGAGATGGTTTGCGTAACTGTGGATCCAAGATATGTAAATTTCTGTACTGATTCTAGTGGGCAGTCTTTTAGAGTAATAGATATAGGTTTGAAGTCACCTTGATTTAGTATTACTGTCTTCTGAACATTAATTGACAGTGAAAAAAGGTCGCATGCTTTATCTAGGTTGTTGATCAGCGACTGTAGGGTGGCCTCACCATATAGCTCATGAGACTAATAGTGCGATGGTCTTCAAAATCAGTGGCGCCTGACTTCTTCGGTATGGTTACAAAGATAGATTTTAGTAGATCTGGTATGTGTCCAGTGTTATATATGTCATTGAGTAGTTTTGTTATGACTTGTACTCCCAGCTCGATTATTGCATCTCTTCGATTGTTATATTGTCAAGACCTGGAGCTTTGCCTCTTTTCATGTGTTGAATTGCCTCCTCACATCATCATCATCATCATCATCATCATCATCGAGTGCCTTCTCCGCAACGAAGGTTGACTACCATGGAGCGCCATTCTGCTCTGTCTCTTGCTTTGATGGTGCAGGTTGTCATAGGCTGATTTGTCCACCTTTTGATGTTGCTCGTCCATGTTAGTCTTGGTCTGCCTCTGCCTCTTTTACCTTGTATTTTCCCTTCCAGGATTACTATTAGTAGGCTGTTGTGTCTTTTAACATGGCCCAAAAATCGCATTTGTCTTGTTTGAATTGTGCTTAGTAGTTCTCTTTTCATTTTTTAGTTAGTTTTAAGACTTCGTCGTTTGTTTTCTTTTCCTTCCATCCAATTCCACCTATAGTCCTATTCTTCTAAATATCCACATTTCAGGGGCTTCAATTCTCTGTTCTGTTTTCTTGTCTAATGTCAATGTTTCTGCACCATATAGGAATATTGAGAAGATGTAACATTTTGCTATTCTTAGTTTTAGCCCACTTCACTCTGCATTATTGGTGGTCCTGTGTCTTTGGGAATGTGTATAATACAGTTGTAAAACCTGCGTCTCGTATGTCAATGATTCACACGTTAAGAAGAGTCTGCAGACTAACCCAAGCATATGGATACCTCAATGTGCTTATGTGCTAGACTTGGCTCATTTCTTGGTGTTTTTCCGTGAAGACATGATTCATATCTTAATGTTTTTCTGTGCTAGTCATGGCTCATATCTTGGGGTGTTTCTGTGCTAGCCATGGCTCAAATCTTAGCTTGTGTGTGTGTGTGTTGTGTGTGTGTGTGTGCTAGCCATGGCTCATATCTAGATGTGTGTTATGTTAGTCATATCTCATATCATGGTGTGTCCGTGATAATCATGTCTCTTATCTTTATGTGTCTCTGAGTTTAGTAATATATCATAACTTAGTGTGTATCCGTGTTAGTCATGTGTCATATCTTTGTGTGTGCATGTCTGGGTTAGGGATATCTCATATCTTTGTTTGCATGTTTATGTTAGTCATGTCTCATATCTTTGTGCGTACATGTCTGTGTCTGTCACATCTTATATTCTTGTGTGTGCATGGCTATGTAAGTCACATCTCATATCTTTGTGTGTGCATGCCTATGTTAGTCATATCTTATATCTTTGTGTGTATGTCTATGTTAGGTATGTGTCATATCTTTGTGTGTGCATGTCTAAGTCAGTCATATCTCATATCTTTATGTGCATGTCTATGTTAGTCATGTGTCATATATCTTGATGTGTGTCGGTGTTAGTCATGGCTCGTATCGCTGTGTACATGTCTGTGTTATTCATATCTCATATCTTTGTGTGTGCATGTCTGTGTTAGTCACCTCTAGTGACTCGGGCAGATGGTGCTCGTAAACCTGGTAGGGCCGACCATCTAAGGGCAGAATCCCCCTACAGAAAAGACAATCTGCTGCCTTGCAGGAAGATTGGGACAATCAAAGGCTAAGGAAAGCAAACCTGAAAAAATGCTGGCTGAAATCGGATGCACTGGGCCACTGGCGCAGAACACAGTGCAACGTATTAACGGGTGTTCAGTCAGAGTGGATCTGGCGGACTCTAAATGTGACGTTCTGTCTGTGGGGGCGATCAACACACTTAACCTGACAGCTGACTTCATGTGGGAGTCTGGAATCCTACTCTGACTGAGTCCTGATCGCAGAGAGAGAGAAAGAGAGACAGTTGTAAACATTGTTTATTATTTAATCATACACTGCGCGCGCATGCCGGAACATAAATAATTATGTGCGGCGAGTGATATTTTAATCAGTCTTTCTATGTGTTCAAATCACAATTGATATAAATTAAATAGTGACTGTTGCATCTACCATGATATATTATCTTTAAAAAAAGATATTAAAGGCAAGCACTTTTGCTATTATCTCAATGCATGTGGTATGTTAATTATATTCACCGTGACCGTGTAAATGTTTTAGCGATTTAATTTTAGTTTTAGTATTGTATGGAGTTGCCAGTTGCAGTTGAGTAGTAGTAAAGAATGAAAGATGGAGTTATTCACTTATTATAATATTATTCACTAGTTTGTGATAGTATAATTTAGTAAGTTTCGAAGAACCGCCGAGAGAGAGAGAGAGAGAGAACCGTATATTTGTACGTCAATATAATAATTTAAATAATTAATTAATTAATACAAATATTAATAATAGTAATGAAGTCAATGACAATGTTCAATGTGGCCATCATTATTGATTGGCCAGACTATTAATTTTACTATTTACTACTACAACTCGAGACTAGTGGAACAGTGTAACTTACACTGTAAGTGTAGTGTAGTGTCACACTTGTGACTTATGAAACTAAGTGAGAAGAGACCAACTTCTCAGACTTCTGCGACTACTACACAAACTTATACTATACTACTAAACTAAGTACTGGACTGATTAATTTAAAATAAATAAATAATAAATGAGTTAATATTATGTATTATATATATATATATATATATATATATATATATATATATATATATATATATATATATATAAAAGTAAAGTACCCCCGTCACGCCAAGTGGCGTATAGGGAATATGGTGTTAGTGACCATAAATTTTACAGACCTTCGGCACATGATTTTTTGGGGTAACGTGGTCAGTATTACGTCCGTGCCGCTTCACTTTCCCAGAAAAAAATCTGGTACCCATTAAAGGCTGGGTGAACCCGGAAGCCATCGGTTGGGATCGAACCCTACCCCTTGTCCTTTGTAGTCCAGTTCACTAACCACTGAGCTATAGCGGCTCCCATTATTATATATATAGTCATTGTTAATTATGATTCTGAATTTTTATTCAATTCCTCTCATGAGTCTCATCCTCAGCTTTACAATATATTTACTTGTACTCTTGAATAAAATTAAAATTAGTTATATCATAACAAATACTAGATACGATTGGGTTCAGGACTTTTCTGTTGTGCTAGTGTGCTGACTGAATAAATTATGAAAAAGTAGCATTTAAGCCTTTTTATTTAGTAGGCCTTTAGGAGGAGAGCAGAGGTGTGCAACCCACGGTCCACAGGACAGATCCAGCCCACCAAGCTATTTTGATTAGCCCTTGTGCTTTGATTTGAAAATTATTATATACTCCATTCCCTGACCTATAAATAAATAAAAAATAACGAAAGCAGGAAATTTAAGAAATTGATTAACTGACAGATATTTAGAAAACACTTATAAATATTTGGCCCTTATAAATAATTTATTAGGTGATAATATTTGGCCTTTGACATCTTCATAAATTTTCAGATCAGGCTTTCAGAAAATAAAAGGTTGCATACCCCTGGTCTAGAGTAGCACAAAATATAATAACTTATATTTTCCAGTTGTATCCAAGATGGAGGAATTATTTTTCTCCAGCTTGGTATAGAACCGTTGATCATAGGTTTAACAAGCAACTGTCGTAAAAACGATTTTGTTAATGAAATGTAGCCCTGGTAAATTAGAGAAATCGCCAATCAGCCACCAATATCTTCAGTAATAAAAAAAGACGATGGTCATATATGTTGGACATGTGATGAGAAGAGATAATAACCGAATAACAAAGCAAGCCCTCATGTGGGAAACAACAGGTAAGAGGAAAAGAAGACCCAGAGAGACACTGAGAAGAAGAACATTGATGAGAGAGGCAAGAACAGCAGGAATCGGCTCCCTCAATAAGATAGAGCTGCTTGCACAGAACAAAAACAAATGGCGAGATTTGATAAAATATCTTTAAAAGAATTGAAAACTGCTAGAATAGAAATTTAGATAAGAGAAGGAGTATCTTGGTCTACGCCCTATGGCCGGCTACAGCTCGAAAGGTCAATAGATAGATAGATAGATATTTATAACTACATTACTACCTATGGACATACTATAATTGGGGAAAAAATAAACAGGAGAGGAGAATGATTTCAATTCTGGCAATTCATACTTATAATTATAAGTTATTGTCATGCCTATTGATTAATTTAGACTATGTTGTATGTAACTACTAGTATAATTCTTTTTTTTTTCTGGCATTTTGTTACTGATAATACTTTATTTGATTGTGTACTTTGTTGTCTGGGTTTTGCCATATCCATAGTCATCTAGGGCGCTGCTTGAACCAGGTGTTACCTATAATAATTTCAAGTAACTTTGCCCAATCTATCCCCTCTGTCATTCATCTCTCCTAGGCCATGTCCTCCAGTCACATTTGCATTGTAGCTGTATTTACCTTTGCATTAAAATCTCCTAATACAATAGTTATTTCTTGAGATTTACACTGTTCCATGGTCATCTCTAGTTCATTGCAGTTATTGTAGTTGTAGTAAGTTGAAGGCCCCTGTATCACTGCAAACAAATCAAAATCCATAATTGCTCAACCGCCCATGCCAATGGAATCATCCGAATTAACATCTTGTCTCATTGAAGTATCCAAACAAAGAAAGGTAGCTGCACTCCTCGTCATAGCAGCCATAGCACACGCCAAAAGACAAAAGGCACAGCCACACTGAAAGTGAACGCAGCCAAATTGTCATATGATATTCATCGTATGCAATCAGAATACCGGAACACGATTTGTATGAAAAACACAGCTCATGGTGTGCACAGAGCACTAAACTCAGTAGCTCCAGCAGCAAGCTGGACTTGAATATGTGGAAACTGCAACAAGGAGCACTTTTCAGACAGAGCCTCAACGGTTACTGCACTCCATTAACCATATTGACCAGAAGTCCTCATTTGACAAAGTAAGATCATCAAGAAATAATCAACATTTTAAATGTGGGTAGCAAAGATTTGAGAAAAGTATATAAGATGTACCGGCAACAGAAAACAGTCACGAGAAATGGAAATCAGAAATGTTTCAACAAATAAAACAATGTGTTAGGTAAATGTATGTGCTCTCACTATATGTATGGTGAGATTGCAGCCACCTATAGAATAAATAAGCTGCAAACATCATTTTATTTGGGAGATTTTCTGAGGTTTCCTTTCAGCTCCCAGGCTTACTTCTATAGATGGTAATGGATTATACCGCGATCCATAAAAAATCATGCGATGATTTGGCTATAACCAAATAACAATAGGAGAAATACCTCTATTAGACATACATTCTTATATACATCTGGGCTGTAATATAGACAAAGAGGGAGGAACAGAGAATGATACCTGATACCAAAATAAGGATATCAAAAGCAAGAGGAGCATTTGTTGCGCTGGTAAACGTATGGAAATCCAAAGAAAATAGATTAAAACAAAAATAAAAATGTTCAACTCCAGTGTTAAGTTAGTACTATTATATGGCTGTGAAACATGGAGAACAACAAAAATGACAATTATGAAGATACAGACCTTCCTTAATGAATGCTTGCACATAATAAAGGATGGAAATGGCAGGACAAAATCATTAACATAGAATTATGGAAAAGTACTAGTCAAATACCAGTGGATAAAGAGATAAAGTAAAGGCGACAGCACTGGATTAGGACATACATTGTGGAAGCCAACTGAGAGTATTACACATCAGCTCTCTTTTGGAATCCACAAGGAAAAAGACATCTAAATGACACTAAAGTATACTTAAGGGGTCAAGGCAAAGAAATGCAAATAAATACATAAAATTACGAAGCTGCAGTAAAGCTGAATGTGAAGGAGAAATGAAAAAAAAATGAAAAAATGGTATGGTTAAAGCTTTACGTAATTGATAGACACAAATTTGAACGACGTTTCGGCACAATAGGCCTTCAGCAGGAACAAGCAAACAACACACACACAAATATGTTAGTGAATAAAATTAATCCTACAAAGCTAACTAATAATGAATCATCCAAAACAAAATAATTTCGAACCACAATGAGGAACACAATTAATTTGATGCATGGATGTGAATCATGGACAATCAGACAGCAGACACGAAAATCGTTAGAGATCGTTAAAAATGTGGTTTTACAGAAGAATGTTGAGAATACCATGGACAGCTAGGAACGAGTAATGAAGATGTTTTAAAAGAGCAATGAGGATGTTCTAAAAGAGGCCAAAGCAAAACGAAAGCTAATTTCCAACATCAGGAGGAGACACTCATCACTTTGGGACCATGTCAGGAGACAGGAACAGCTGAGATGTTTTGTGACAGCTGGGATATTTTGTGACAACTGGAATAGTTTGCGACAGCTGGGATGTTTAGTGACATCTGGGATATTTTGTGACACCTGGGATATTTTGTGACAACTAGAAAAATTGCAGGAGGTAGCCATTAGAGCTGAAATAGAGAAAAGATGGAAGACATTTTAATCGCAAAGAGTGACAATAAAGTAAAGTACCCCCGTCACGCCAAGTGGCGTATAGGGAAATATGGTGTTAGTGACCTTATATTTTACAGACCTTCAGCACATGATTTTTGGGGTAATGTGGTCGGTATTACGCCCGTGCTGCTTTACTTTCCCAGAAAAAATCTGGTATCCATTTAAGGCTGGGTGAACCTGGAAGCCGTCGGTTGGGATCGAACCCTACCCCTTGTCCTTTGTAGTCCAGTTCACTAACCACTAAGCTATCGTGGCTCCAAAGAGTGACAATGAATTATGTATAAATAATTAATATTATAATGATGGAAAGTAAAAATAAAGGCCTTAGTCTCAAAAGCAAAAAGGCCCCCTAAGGAATTGTTGTAACAGAGAAAGAGACATCTAAACGACACTAAAGTAAACAACACTAAACTTTGTTAGTCAAAAAAAAAAAAAAACAGAGATAGAAAGTTATGGAGAGACATGATCACCTATCCCAGCAAGCATGGAACTTAATAATAATGATGATGACAACTTTGCGGTAATAATCGGCACAAAAATGGTATGGTTTTGCGGTTCCATGTCACTGAGTTAAAGGGCTAGAAACCACAAGGTGATTAGTAAGAACAACAACAACCAATCAGAATTTCTTATTTTGCAGAACTATCATACTAATCAGAGCAATCACTTAATTTTGCCAAAAGCCAACCAAAAGTCAGCATCAATAACAAAAACATTGAGTTTGTAACAAACTATAAATATCTGGGATCTGTAGTAATTAACAATGGAGACTGCAGAAGATCAAAAGAGGATTAGCAAAAGCAACACAAAAATTAAATGTCATGATGAACATGTTGCAAAATGCCAACAATGTAGTAAAATTAAAACTACTGTGGGCACACATCTTGTGTGGTTGTGAACCATGGACAATATCGCAAAGAACGATGAAGAAAATTGATTAATTCGGAACAAATGCTACAGAAAAATATTTACGAAATCTTGGTTAATGAAAAAGAACAATGAAGACATAATGAAGGACTTAAACATTAGAAAGAACTGGCTTGTAAACACAATTCTACAGAGGAAAATAAAATACTATGGCCACATCAAAAGACAGGGCGAGCAGGAAAGACCAATAATGGAGGGCATGGTTCCTGGGTGACGAGACAGGGGCAGACCAAGAAGTAGGGTGGTTTCAAGATATCAGAAAGACGTTGAACTTGAACATCAGCGCTTACGGACTGTTGTTCAATGTCCGATGTGGATAATCCGATGAATAACTGTGTTTATATGTTCTGATTTCGAGATAAAAACGATGTCCTAACATCATCAAGCGCTATACACTTAAAAAAAATATGACGATCAACATTTTCGGGAGGACATGAACTTCCAGTCAGTATGGTGGATAGGTGGCAGGAACCATTATAGACTTTGTCTGAAAAGTGTTCCATGTTGTAGTTTCCTCATATTCCAAGTGCGGCTTACTGCAGGAGCTACTGAGTTAAGTGCTCTGTGCACACTGTGAGCTGTGCATTTCATCCGTTTTGATCGTGTTTCGATAGTCTGAATGATGGTGGGGAACAGATGGCTGTGTTCACTTTCTGTGCGGTTTCTCCTTATGTCTTTTGGCGTGTGCTTTGATTTCTATGATGGGGACTGCAGCTACCTTTCTTTGTTCGGAAGATGAGATAATAATTTGGATGGCACTGGTGGTTGAGCAATTATGGATTTTAATTCTTTTGCAGTGATACCGAGACCTTCCATAACCATTGAAATTGACAATAGAAGAAGTGGGAAATCTAGTTAGAGACAAAACTTCTTCAAGACGGGCTGTGAAGAGAACAACATTATGTGGGAGATCTAGCTAGAGACGATATATTTTTTTTCCAATGAGCAATAATAAGACCAGCGTTTTTCAGTGACATGTGACTATTGATGTCAAATCAATTAATCATAAATAATTAACTTCTAATAAATAATCAACTGTTCCACCTCATATCTTTCTCTGAACACATAACTGGCACAAGAAGAAACAAACAAGTTCGCCATTTTTAGCTATACATGGCAAGTATTTTATGATGCACTCTGTATGTGTCACACGACCACATCTGCAACATTCCAGGAGTGAATTGAGCTTATCAACTGTTTTTTGCACAAAACGCATTGACATTCTCTAACTGAGAATGCCACAGAAAACGGCCTTAATCATGGTTGGATTTAAATACCAGAATACTTTATAGTCTGTTCTTCTCCATAATTTCTTGTTGGAGTTTACTTCTATATGACTTGTAACTTTTGAAGTGAGGCATTTTTGTGGCAATTAGTCAGTGCTTCTGTTTGGCCCTGACTGGGAAGTTAGCGGGCAGAGATTGTTGTTTGAAAACATCGTTGAATCTTGGATTGGCATACAAGGAAGAGGAGCATTGAGTGAGGCAGCAGTCTTGAGTAGAAAAACTAATTTTGCTTGGACTGTTCCCCATTATTGTTGAAAGACATTTTGGAAAAGTCCAAGCATTGGAGATGTGGACAGCAAGTCGTGATAGACTCATTCCTGCCTTGGTGATCTCGATGTTGGTGTCAAGAACAACTGGATTCAGCAAACATTAAAAGGAGTAATACCAGTGACTAAAAGAGTCAACAAAAAGCAACAGATGACAGAAGAAACACTAGAACTAATGGACAAAAGACAAAAACATAAGAAAGAAGAATGGACATACAAAATATAGCACAAAGAGATCCAGAACAAATGCAGAGAAGCAAAGGAAGGATGGTTAAAGCAGAAATGTGAAGAAATGGAAAAACAACAAAAGAAGGACACAAAATATATGCTCAATTAGTTAAATGAATTAACAGGAAAAAAAGAAGTCAAGTTTCAGGATGTGTGAAATCAAAGGAAGGAAATATAATAATGGGACAGGAGAAGATAATGGAAAGATGGACAGAATATATCAGTCAACTCAATGATGATGAAAGACCAAAGCTAAACAATTCCAACAAAGACACAGGACAACCAATAATGCAGAGTGAAGTGGAGAAAGCAATTCAACACATGAAAAGAGGCAAAGCTCCAGGTCCCAACAATATAACAATTGAAGAGATAGATGCAATAATAGAGCTGGGAGTACAAGTCATAACAAAACTACTCAATGACATATATAACACTGGACACATACCAGATCTACTAAAATCTATCTTTGTAGCCATTCTGAAGAAGTCAGGCAGCACTGATTGTGAAGACCATCACACTATTAGTCTCATGAGCCATATGACCAAAATGTAACTAAGAATCATCATGAGACATCTTTCATCTACTTAACTACTACTGTCCGAGTTACTGCCCACTAGCACTAGACACAATTCCATTAAAAGAAAGAATAATTGTATGTGGAGACTTTAACACTACAGCCTACTAAAAGTAATATTGGAAGGGAAAATACAAGTTAAAAGAGGCAGAGGCAGATCAAGACTAACATGGGCGAGTAACATCAAAAGATAGACAAGTTAGCCTATGACAATCTGCACCATCAAAGCAAGAGACAGAGTGGAATGGCACTCCATGGTAGCCAACCTTCGATGCGAAGACAGCACCCAATGATGATGATGATTGAGACTTTAACAGCCCTTCACAGAGCTGGGGCTATGAACATATGGACGAGAGGTGAAGAACTTGAAAATTGGCAGGACGACTATGGTCTTATACTGCTAAACCAGACAACAGATCCACCAACATTCTATTCCAGATAATGGCATACCACATCTACACCAGACCTTGCTTTCCATTCATCAGACCTGGATTGGAATTTTACACGTATTTTTGGGAAATAACTTGGAGGCAGCGATCACCAACCAGTCTTTTTAGTGGTGCAAAATGAGGCCGTCAGGGAGAGCAGCATTCTCTCCAGATGGAATTACTAAAAGGCAGACTGAAAAATGTATCAACAATACTCCAGTGTACTGACTAAAGATCTAAATACAGACAGAGACATAACTAAATAGTTGATGAATTCAGTAGACTAATAATACAAGCTACCAGTGAAACAATACCTAGCGGGGCATGGAAACACTACAAACCATACTGGAGTAGTGAAATAGAGCAACTGCACATGACATGGAAATATCTTGAAAGCTAGCATAAAATAACCCTTTCCAGGAACACCACAATAACTATCAGCATGTTAAGGCCAAATTTCAATGGGCTAAACTACAAGCCAGACGGAGAAGCTGGAAAGAGAAAACAGAGTCCTTGATTCTTGAACGAGACACAAGAAAAGTGTGGAAGCTTGTAAAACAGCTGAATGATGAGGGTACAGAACGGAACACCAAAATTACACTGAAGAAGGGTAGAAACATCCTAACAGGTAAGCAGGCAGCAAATTATTTTGCAGACTCCTTTGCAATGACAATAATATTGAAATTAGCCTAGAGAAACGACAAGAGACCCGTTTAAAACAACAAAATGCAAGCCAAGAAGAGGCCGCACATGAAGTCACGGAAATACCCATTACACAAAGAGAGCTAGAGCTGGCAATATCCAAATTAAAATGAAAAAGTCACCAGGTAGTGATGGAGCATCCAATGAAATGATTAAGAACTTGGGAACTGCAGCTAAAGCAAAACTACTGCAGATCTTCAATATTTGCTGGATCACAGGTAGATTGCCACAGGCATGGAGAGAAGCAATTATGCCATTATGAAAGCCAGGGAAAAATGGTTCAACAGCATCCAGCTATAGACCAATCAACCTTACAAGCTATTTGTGTAAAACAACGTATACTCAATCTCAGACTGCAGTGGTACCTGGAAAGTGAAAACCTCTTGTCCCACAGCAAGCAGGCTTTAGACAGTGTTACTCTACCGAAGATCAGGCAACCTATCTTTCCCAAGAAATTGAGGATGTGTTTCAAGAAAAGAAACTGGTACTAGCAGCATGGATAGACCTAAAGAAAGCATTTGATAAGGTATGGAAGGAAGGGATTTTGAAGAAACTGAGAAATACGGAGTAAATGGCAGGATGTACAAATGGTGAAAGCATACCTACATAACAGGAGAGCCAGAGTGCAACTGTATGGTCTTAAGAGTAAGAAGGTCTTACTGCACAAAGGTGTCCCACAGGGAGGGGTACTATCTCCAACACTTTTTCTAGTCTACATCAATGACCTAGTTACTGAACTACCACAAGGTATTAAAGTGACAGTGTATGCGGATGACCTGGTAATGTAGTGCACAGAGGAGTATCCATCAGTGACCTCCAATTTGTTGCAAATGAATGCGCTGAATTCATGGACAAATAGATGGTGTATCAACATCAATACAGACAAATGCAGTACTAAACTTTTCACTCTCTCGCCAAAACATAAAAGCAGGAGCCATCTACATAAACAATGAACCTGTGAAAGAAGACATACAAGCCACGTATCTTGTAGTTACATTCGACAACAAACTATCTTGGAAACAGCAGATAAATAAGGCAACACAAAAAGAAAGGAGGAAGTTGGCTATACTAAGAAAGCTGTGTGGACCCATGTGGGGTGCAAGTGGGAAAATATTAAAGTTTACCAACAGAGTTATATGGCCACATTTAGAATATGGATCATCTGCATGGTGCTCATCATCAAACATCACGCTGCAAAGAGCTGGATAAAGTACAAAACCAGGCACTTAGGATATGTGCAGGAGCAATGAAATCAACACCAATATTGGAGATGGAGAAATTGTTGAGGATACTGAGAGAACAGAGAGACACAAAGGTGCTGATACAGGCTGAAACAATTTTAATGCATGCCAAGATATCCAATGAAGGACGGATTCCAAAATCGTGCATATGGTCAGCTTAAGAGAAGCAGTTTTATCCACCAAACCAAGCGAATTTGTAGACAAGCATCAGACATACCAAGAGTTGTTTACCCCCTACCGCCCATACCAGAACAGACTCCCTGGACAGAGGAATCAGGATTGTCAATACAAATATGGACAGAAGTGAAAGGAATACTTGACAAAGAGGAACAAAATAGTATACAGCATAAAACACTAACTCTCAGTTTCTTGGATGAAGAATACCCACAAGACCTATGGATTCGTGTGTACACAGATGGATCAGCACAGAATGCAGTAAAGAATGGGAGAGCAGGTGCATACATCATCATCATGTACCATACCGGTTGACGTAGGCGATCATGTCCTTCCACAAACTTCTATCCACAGTGCATCGTATCAGTTCTGTTGTTGATTGCTTTCCATGCCATGACACCAAGCTATCCAGTATTTTCTCTCTTTGTCGTCTGCGATCTCTCTTTCCTTTTATTTTGCCAGTTGCAAGTATTCCAACTTTCCTCTTCTCATGATGTGCCCAAAAATGTTGATTGTTTCTTTGTGATGTTTTTAAGGAGCTGCCTTTTTGTGTTGGCCTCTTTGAGAACTGTCTCATTGGTCTTTTTAGCTGTCCAGGGAACTTTCAACATTCTTCTTAGAAATCCCATCTCTGCTCTAATCATCTTTTCATTTGTTTGTCTACTGTCCATGATTCGCTTCCATAGGTCAGAATTGGTTCTATATTGCACTGATGAACTCTCTTTCTCATCTCTATTGACATAGATTTGCTGCATACAATATTTTTCATTTTCTGAAATGCTATTTTGGCCTGAGCTATTCTGCTTTTTATTTCCATGGTGCATCTTCCATCCGCTGTTATTATTGTGCCCAAGTATTTGACTCGTTGAACTTGTTTCAAATTTGTCCTCTTTATTTTTATGCTGCATGATGGTGATGATTGTTTCTTCGATATGACCATTACTTCTGTTTTCTTACTATTCAGATTGAGACCTTTCTTGATGCTTTCTTTTACTATTATGTCTATCATTTCTTGTAGTTCATTCTCTGTCTCTGCTATTAAGACTGTGTCATCCGCATATCGCAAATTATTTATGTTGTGACCGTTGACTTCAATTCCTTTTTTGTCTACTATTGATCTCATAATATGTTTGCTGTAGAGTGAAAACAAATCCGGTGACAGAACACAGCCTTGTCTGACTCCTTTGTTTTATAAGTTGAAATTGTCCTGTTTGGTTGTTAATTTGTATTGCTGCTGTTTGTTGCCAGTACATGTTTTTTATGATTCGCAGATCCTTGCCATCAATGTTTAATTTCTCCAGCGTATTGATTATTTCCACATGCTTCACTTTGTCAAATGCCTTTGTGTAGTCTATAAAGCACATATATAGATCTTTCTTTACCTCTATAGATCTTTCTATCAATGTTCTTAAGATGTATATTGCATTGTTGGTGCCCTTTCCTTCCACAAATCCACATTGTTCCTCACTATTTCTAGTTTTATTTTGTTTCTTACACATCTCATGATGATTCTTAGTAATATTTTCGTCATATGGCTCATGAGACTAATAGTGCGATGGTCTTCACAATCAGTGGCGCCTGACTTCTTTGGTATGGCTACAAAGATAGATTATAGTAGGTCTTCGGGTATTTGTCCAGGGTATATATGTCATTGAGTAGTTTTGTTATGACTTGTACTCCCAGCACTCCTAATGCATTTATCTCTTCGATTGTTATATTGTCGGGACCTGGAGCTTTGCCTCTTTTCATGTGTTGTCCTCTACTTCACTCTGCATAATTGGTGGTCCTATGCCTTTGTTAGAATTGTTTAACTCTGGTCTTTCATCATCATAGAGTTGACTGATATATTCTGTCCATCTTTCTATTGTCTTCTCCTGTCCCATTATTGTATTTCCTTCCTTTGACTAAACACATCCTGAAACTTTGACTTCTTTTCTTCCTGTTAATTCATTTAACTGATTGTGCATAAATTTTGAGTCTTTCTTTTGTTGTTTTTTCCATTTCTTCACATTTCGTGCATACATAGAGTACCCAAATAACACTAGGGATATGAATAAAATAGCAACAGGGAAATATTTTCACAATTATGATGCAGAAATCCAAGCAACAAAGTTGGCAATAGAAAAACTGCTGAACATTAAATCTTAACCCACAGCCTGTAGTGTTTTTGACAGATGCAAGATCAGTACTCTAGGTACTACAATCCAGAAATTGCCACATCTGCAGACCTTATTGAATGAACTCTGCAAGCACCACAGGGTTGCCATGCATTGGATCCCATCTCACTGAGGAATACCAGGAAATGAGAAAGCGGATCAGTTGGCAAAGGAAGGTGCAACAGGCAGACAACTAGATGCACCGGTTACATACCATCATAAGAAATAGATAATCAAATCAATCAGAGGACCACAAACCCCAAATCAGGATGCCTTTCATAATATGAATAGGTGTGAACAAGTTATCATTATACGCCTCAGAACAGGACACAATCGACTCCACAGTCACATGTAGACAAAATTCAAGATCGGCACCTCAACTACATGTTTTTTGGTTATGAAAGGGCCCGGTATCACTGCAAACGAATTAAAATCCATAATTGCTCAAACCCCCCCAACCGTGCCAGTGGAATCATCCTAACTAACTCATCTCCCAAACAAAGAAAGGTAGCTGTAGTCCCCATCATAGCAGTCTCAGCACACGCCAAAAGACATAAGGTGAAACCGCACAGAAAGTGAACACAGCTAACTGTTCCCTGCCATACGATATCATCATTCATCATAAGCAATTGGAATATCGAAACATGATCAAAACGGATGAAACACATAGCTCACGGTGTGCACAGAGCACCTAACTCAGTAGCTCCTGCAAGAAGCCGGGCTTGGAATATAAGGAAACTGCAGCAAGGAAAATTTTCATACATAGCCTTCAATGGTTCCTGCTGCCTATCCACCATATTGACCGAAAGTTCACGTTCTCCTGAAAATGATGATCGCCATATTTTAAAAAATGTATAGTGTTTGATGATTTTAGGTAATCGTTTTTGACTCCAATAAAACAGTCGTCGGATTATCCCCGTCGCACATCAAACTACAGACCGTAAGATTAGCGTATGGCCGGTCTAGGGATACACGATGAGCCCTTTTGATGATGTAGCACACACAACAATGGCTGTGCCCATAGATTACTGATTACTCTAGTGAATGCAGCCTACAATGAACGAAACACAGTACAAATTCTCTAAAGAGATAAAACTTCGGATGACTTGAAGGAGCAATCCACATTAATGAGTTGTAACATGTAAATGACTTGCGTCAAACAATTCCAACAATGGTTATTGAATAGCACTCAATGTGATGTAAAATGCAGATCAACTCTAGATGGTGGAAGGTCGCATTCACAACACATGATTTGTCAAAAAGGAATATTGCCGTGCATACTACTGCATTTAATCGGTGCAGATGTGTTAAGTAGAGCATCATTTTGACTTTAACGCAGAAAATTGCAATGGAGAGCCGAAATTAATCAGACCCCAAATGCAACGTCAGCAGCGATCGAGAGAACGTGAATTAGTTCCACCATCTTGGAAACGGAAATCCCCCCCTACATGTACATGTGGACAGGCGCCCCAGACTGCTGAACACATACTCCAAGACTGCGCTGAATATAATAGACTGGAAAATCCATTGGCCCATAGATGCAACATTACAGACAAAACTATATGGGCCACTGCAAGAGTTACAAAAGATAGTAAAATTTATACAGGAAACGACATTACAGATATAGACAATACTTCAGGCGAACAAAAGATAGATAGATATATCATGAGATATGTAAGGAACAAAATAAAACCAGAAATAAGTGAGGAACAATGTGGATTTGTGGAAGGAAAGGGCACCAATAATGCAATATACATTCTGAGAACATTAATAGAAAGAGCTATAGAGGTAAAGAAAGATCTGTATATGTTCTTTATAGACTACACAAAAGCATTTAACAAAGTAAAGCATGTGAACAGAATCAATATACTGGAGAAATTAAACATTGATGGCAAGGATGAACTTTCGTATCTCTCCTTTTGTGACTGAGAATCATAAAAAACATTTACTGGCAACAATCAGCAGCCATAAGAATTAGCAACCAAACCGGACAGATCCAATAAATAAAACAAGGAGTCGAACAAGGCTGTGTTCTGTCGTCGGATTTGTTTTCACTTTACAGCAAAAATATTATGAGATCAATAGTAGACCAAAAAGGAATTGAAGTCAGTGGTCACAGCATAACAATTTGTAATATGCGGATGACACAGTCTTAATAATGATAGACATAATAGTAAAAGAAAGCAACAAGAAAGGTCTCGGTCTGAATAGCAAGAAAACAGAAGTAATGGTCATATCAAAGAAACAATCATTGCCATCATGCAGCATAAAAATAAACAGGACAAATCTGAAACAAGTGTAACACATCAAATACTTGGGCACAATATCAGGTAGAAGATAGCCATCACCTTTAGCCCTACACCTTTCCCTGTGTTGAGCTCGTTGTGCAATGGATCTCTATAATACAATAATCACTATTCACATTAATGATAATGTCTCAGTTAAACTTTGACACATTCATTTTGGTTACTGGAAATTACATGTTTTGGAATAGTGAACTGAAGACATGAAGACATTTGGTACGTTTTTTTTGCCATCACCTAGTGCTGATGTTACAGTTGATTAGCTTTAATCTGGAGAAGCTCTTGAGTAAATTTTTGGAGAGAGAAATCGAAACTATTATTATTGAGGCCATATTACTGTTCAGAAAATGACTATCCTACACAACACAGTATCAGTGTTGCTTATCATTATCATCAAGTGCCATGCCTGCTGGTGTAGGTGATCATGTCTCTCCACAACTTTCGATCCCGACAGTTATTTATCATTTCTATTGTTGACCTTCTACCAAGCCATTCTCTTAAGCTTTCTGGTATCTTTTCTCTTTGCTTCCCTCTATCTCTTTGTTCCTCAATTTTCCGTTATTACAATATATTCCAGCTGTTCCCTTCTCATTACATGGCCAAAAAGTGATGCTTGTGTCTTCCTAATATTGGATATTAGCTCCCCCCCCCCCCCCCCTTTTTTTGCTTTGGCCTCTTTCAGAATGTTTTCATTACTCTTCTTATTGTATTGCTTATACTTGACATATCTCTTTCTCTTTGCGATCAAGACTCAATCAGAGTAGAATTCCAGACTCTCTCATGAAGTCAGCTGTCTGTTTAAGCGATTCGATTGCCCCATATAGTTATACCTGACATATAAATATTCATTAATTTTCCTCTTGGGCTGAAGAAGACAAATAGGGTGGAGGTCATAGTTCTCCAGGATTGATGATTTACTGCTAGTTCTTGGATGTTTCTTAGTCCCATGGTTGAGCCTCTCCTTAGTAATCGTTCCGCATAATGATTCTCTGTGTCTGCCTCATTTTCTTTTATCAGATGGCTTCTGCATGAATACCTGATGGAGTAGTCTTTCTTTATTTATTCTCAACACATGACTGGTGTATTTCCAATGCCTTCTTCTTAAAAAGCTCATCCCATATTCTTGTTTTACTTCGTCTGTTATCTGTTCATTTAAAATGTATTCTTTCCAGCTTATGTTTCAGATCCTATGAAGATCTTTGTTGACCTTTCGAGCCGTGGCCGGCCCATATGGCATAGACCCAGATACTCTTTCTCTTTTTCTAAATTTTCTTTCTAGCAGTCTCAATCTTTGCAAAGATCTTTTATCCAATCTTGCCATTTGTCTCTTTTCTGTGCAAGCATCTCAATCTCATTGAGGGAGCCGATTCCTGCTGCCCTTGCCTCTCTGATCAATGTTCTTCTCATTGTTTCTTTGGGTCGGCCTCTTTTCCTCCTACCTGTTGTTTCCCACATGAGGGCTTGCTTTGTTATTCGGTTATTATCTCTTCTCATCACATGTCCAACATATGTCCTTCGTCTTTTCTTGATTACTGATATTAGTGGTTGATTGGTGATTTCTCTAATTTCCTCGTTTGTTTTGAATTTGTTCCATGCTATACCAACTATTTTCCTTAGACATTTATTTTCAAATGCTTCAACTTTGTTTCTATGTCTCTTGTTGTTTTCCAGCTCTCTCATGCATATGTAAGTGTTGATACAACGTTTAATTTGAATAGTCTCGTTTTTTGTTCTGATGAGTTTTAATTTCCACATCTTCTTAAGGCTTTTGAAGGACATTGCTGCTTTAGCCATTCTGACTCTAATTTCTTTACTTGTATCCCCTTCCTGATCAATGTGACTTCCAAGATAGACAAAGTGATTGATCTCTTCCACTGTTTTGTTTTCCATGTTTATTCTTTCATCTGTTGGAATTAAGTTTTTCATGACTTTAGTCTTCTCATAGATCTCAACCCCAATTTTGCTGGTTATTGATGATAAAATGACTCAAATGAATTGATGATAAAAATGAAAATATACTTACACCTACCCACTTATCAGACCGTATGCCTTACCATATAAGGGAATAGTCGTAACACTGTAGCCAATCTTCATGAATGTATATTCCACTTTCAGATTTTGACGATCCTCACAACATTGTAATGCCTGCCTCTTAAAAAAACTTAATCAGACACAGAAGCAGCAGTTTTTGAAGATGACTAAGGTATGTATCATCTGAACACACAAAGCAACACCATTTTATTACTAAATATCTAATTATCTTATTACTAAATATCTAATTATTATTCTTTATTAACATCTTTTTACAATATGTTTCTTAAATTTAATATCAGAAATATTTATAACTTTTCTGTTCTGGCACACAAAACGACCTAGAATGCCCGTCCAGACAATAGGTGTCTGTAAGTGTTTGCACCTCACACTCCGTCAGTGCACTGTCGGCCTGCGAAATGGTCGGTGAGAACTCAATCTTAATGTGTGCCATTGGCGTTTGTGTGGTGACTACAATAGTGTTCACAGAAACATTAGGGAATGATATATCATTATACTGGAACACTACGCCGCCACTGTCAGAGAAACCCTTTAGAGTGGCATTCTTTACCCGAATCATAGTGCTAGCTCGATGATAGATTCGAATGGTGTGAATCTTCTGGGGCGTGGCAAAGTTCAGATACCAGTAAACAGGATTGGTTCCACTTCTCAATTTTGTGTGTGTGCAGTCATTGTCATAGAGATTGGTCTTTGTTTTTCCATTAACTACGGCCTCTGGTTCACGTCCGTCTCCTGTATAACAAGCATTAAATGTGTCTGTCTGGTTTGTGTTCTGTTTGAGAGCCACATTCCAACCCCCGCCAATGTAGATGTAGCAGATATTTACAACTATCGCCCCTTCAATTCCTAACTTGTTGATCAGACCAGCCCCAGAGCAAAAGACATCAATCTCTTGCTGACTAACTACAAACCTTGATTCATTGTTACACGAGGCAGAACCTTTTAGTTTTACCGTGAAACTGTCTGGATCTGTTAAGTCATTCACATAAATCCTAAACCAGGAGAACGGCAAAGATTGATTGAGAGCTGATGCAGAGGCTGCATTCTAAAATATGAGAAAGATATTGTAAATCCTCTTTGTCAATGGAAATAAGAAAGTGCTTCAGCGTCATGTAGAGCTAGTCTTGACATAAGAGTGTGAATCCTAGACAATTGGACAATAAAAATGAAAATCTTTTGAGGACATAGAAATTTGATTTTGGAAAAGAATATTGAGAATACCATCATCATCATCATGTGCTGTGCCGGTTGGCGTAGACGATATGGCCTTCCACAATCTTCTATCTACAGTGTATCGTATCAGTTCTGTTGTTGACTGCTTTCCATGCCATGACACCAAGCAATCTATTTTCTCTCTTTATCGTCCGCGGTCTCTTTTCTTTTATTTTGCCAGTTGTAACCAAGTATTCCAACTTTCCTCTTCTCATGATATGCCCGAAAAATGTTGATTGTTTCTTTCTGATGATTTTTAGGAGCTGTCTTTTTTGTGTTGGCCTCTTTGAGAACTTCATCATTGGTCTTTTTAGCTGTCCAGGGAACTTTCAACATTCTCCTGAGAATTCCCATCTCTGTGGCCTCTAATCATCTTTTCATTTGGTTATTTGGTTATGGAAGGCCCCGCTATCACTGCAAACGAATTAAAATCCATAATTGCTCAACCGCCCGTGCCAGTGGAATCCTCCGAATTACTAACTCATCAGGGTGTCCGGTTAGCGCAATCGATAGGCGGTTGGCTTACCACGGCAACAGCCGGGGTTCGTACCCTGGCGAGGACACCTGGGTTTTACTAATTCCCTAAAAATTAGTACCTCTGAAGTCGGAGTAAATCTGCCTGCATGGCGAGGGGCATCCTGTAATGGGATAAAACAGACTTTATACGCAAAATTCAGTCCCACAAAATTGAGTGGGTGGGACTTCGTCAGAGGTCAAAGCTGACGAAAGCGAACGAACTAACTCATCTCCCAAACAAAGAAAGGTAGCTGTAGTTCCCATCATAACAGTCTCAGCACACGCCAAAAGACAGGCGAAACCGCACAAAAAGTGAACACAGCCAGCTGTTCCCTGTCATACGATATCAGCATTCATCGTAAACAATTGGAATATCGGAACATGATCAAAACGGATGAAACACACAGCTCATGGTGTGCACAGAGCACCTAACTCAGTAGCTCCTGCAACAAGCCTGACTTGGAATATGAGAAAACTGTAACCAGGAACACTTTTCAGACATAGCCTTCAATGGTTCCTGCCGCCTATTCACCATATTCTCTTATTAACACCAATTCTGACCTATGGAAGCGAATCATGGACAATAGACAAACAAATGAAAAGATGATTAGAGGCCACAGAGATGGGATTTCTCAGAAGAATGTTGAAAGTTCCCTGGACAGCTAAAAAGACCAATCAGAAAGTTCTCAAAGAGGCCAGCACAAAAAGGGAGCTCTTAAAAAACATCAGAAAGAAGCAATCAACATTTTTTGGGCACATCATGAGAAGAGGAAAGTTGGAATACTTGGTTACAACTGGCAAAATAAAAGGAAAGAGAGATCGCGGACAACAAAAAGAGAAAATACTGGATAGCTTGGTGTCATGGCATGGAAAACTGTCAACAACAGAACTCATACGATGCACTGTGGATAGAAGATTGTGGAAGGATATGATCGCCGACGCCAACTGGTACGGCACATAATGATGATCCACCATATTGACCGGAAGTTTACGTCCTCCTGAAAATGATGATCGTCATATTTTTAAAATGTATAGCGCTACAATAGCGTATAAAATGTATAATG
This sequence comes from Megaustenia siamemsis, assembly GCA_032433765.1. Classification (NCBI taxonomy): domain Eukaryota; kingdom Metazoa; phylum Mollusca; class Gastropoda; order Stylommatophora; family Ariophantidae; genus Megaustenia; species Megaustenia siamemsis. The sequence continues at coordinate 48,213,280 of JAVIAB010000126.1, forward strand.
ATGTTAGGACATCGTGTTTGACTCCAATTCCGAACATATAAAACACAGTTCCTTCGTCAGATTATCCCCATCGCACATCAAACAACAGACCGTAAGATTAGCGTATGGCCGGTCTTGGGGTATAGGTTGAGCCATTATGATGACATAGTACGGACACAATGGCTGCGCCCTTGGTTTCATGATTACTCTAGTGAATGCAGTCTACAACGAACGAAACACGGTGCAAATTCCCTAAAGAGATAAAACTTCATCTGACTTAACGGAGCCCACCACATTAATGCGCTGTAAAATGTAAATAACTTGCGTCAAACAACTCCAACAATGGTCATTGAACAGCACTCAGTGTGATGTAAAACACAGATCAACATTAGACGGTGGAAGGTCACATTCACAACACTTGATTTGTCAAAACGGAATATTGCCGTGCGTGCAGTGCCAATTCAGCAGCGCAGACGTGTTAAGTAGAACATCATTTCGACTTGAATGCAGAAAATTGCAATGGAGAACCAAAATTATTCAGATCCCAAAGTAATTTCTGCAGCGATCGAGAATGTGACTTAGTTCCGCCATCATGGAAACGGAAGTCCCGTCTTTTTAGCGTCTTTTCATTTGTTTGTCTACTGTCCGTGATTCGCTTCCATAGGTCAGAATTGGTTCTACATAGCACTGATGAACTCTCTTTCTTATTTCTATGGACATAGATTTGTTGCATAAGATATTTTTCATTTTCTGAAATGCTATTTTGGCCTGAGCGATTTTGCTTTTTATTTCTGTGGTGCATCTTCCATCTGATGCTATTAATGTGCCCAAGTATTTTGGATGTTGCATTTGTTTCAAACTTGTCCTGTTTATTTTTATGCTGCATGCTGGTGATGATTGTTTCTTCGATATGACCATTATTTCTGTTTTCTTACTATTCAGACTGAGACCTTTCTTGTTGCTTTCTCTTACTATTATGTCTATCATTTCTTGTAGTTCATTCTCTGTCTCTGCTATTAAGACTGTGTCATCCGCATATCGCAAATTATTTATGTTGTGACCGTTGACTTCAATTCCTTTTTTGTCTACTATTGATCTTATAATATGTTAGCTGTAAAGTGAAAACAAATCCGGTGACAGAACATAGCCTTGTCTGACTCCTTGTAATACCATGATGACTGAAAAGTGTAATGAGGACATTTCAAAAGAGACTATAGTAAAACAAAGGCTTATTTCCAATATTAGGAAGTAACAGTTATCAAATTTGGTCATTTTTTGAGAAGGGAAAGGTGGAATATATTCATCATCATCATCGAGTGCCGTCTCCGCAACGAAGGTTGGCTACCATGGAGCGCCATTATACTCTGTCTCTTGCTTTGATGGTGCAGGTTGTCATAGGCTGATTTGCCCATTTTTTGATTTTACTCATCCATGTTAGTCTTGGCCTGCCTCTGCCTCTTTTGCCTTGTATTTTCGCCTCCAGGATTACTTTTAGTAGGCTGTTGTGTCTTTTAACATGGCCCAAAAATTGCATTTGTCTTGTTTGAATTGTGCTTAGTAGTTCTTTTTTCATTTTTAGTTGTTTTAAGACTTCATCATTTGTTTTCTTTTCCTTCCATCCAATTCTACCTATTCTTCTATATATCCGCATTTCAAAGGCTTCAGTTCTTTGTTCTGTTTTCTTGTCTAATGTCCAAGTTTCTGCACCATGTAGGAATATTGAGAAGATGTAACATTTTGCTATTCTTAGTTTTATCCCTGGTGTTATTTGTTTTGATGTTAGTATTTCTTCATGACATTAAAATTACTTTTTGCCATTCCTATTCTTTTGTTTATTTCAGTTGTACATTTTCCATCAGTGGTTATAGTATGTCCAAGGTAGTTGTAGTTCTGAACTGTCTCCAGGTCTATTCCTTCAATTTTGATATCCACTTGTGGGTTTTGAGTATTTTCTTTGTTTATGATCAGAGTTTTAGTCTTTTTGATATTCATATCTAGTCCATATTTTTTGCTTGTCATATTTATTTCATTAAGTAATTGTTGTAGATTTTTAGGATTTTCTGCTAGTCATTCAGTATCGTCAGCATATCTTAGGTTATTGATTATCTTTCCATTAATTTGTAGGCCTGGCATCTCTGTGATGTTTTTAAAGATTTGCTCAGTGTATAGATTGAACAAGCTTGGTGATGGGATGCATCTCTGTTTTCGTCCTCTATGTACCCACATTCTTTCTATCTTGTCTCTGATATGCCTAAAATATATATATTTATTTGTTCTGCTTCTTGAATCAGATTTTCCAATTTCCCTTCTTGATATAGAGTTCTAACATTCCAAGTACTTAATTTAAGATCTTTCCTCTGACATAAGTTTGAATTCCTCTCCATGGCTTCGTCTGGACTCGTACGTGATGAGGCTCCAATCTCTTTCACGGTGGTCTGCCATATTCGTCTTTCGTGTTCTGAAAATACATTATACAAATGTAAAAATTAGTACAGAGTTGTGCCAGCAGACACAGTACTTGATTGTGTTTGTTAGTTTACGCTGGGTCACAGACATTCACACTCATTTGGTGAAAGCTTATGTGTGTTTGTGTGTGCTGTAATGTATCTCGGAAACAAGGAAGTGGGAAGATATGAAATCAGAGTTTTATCTTATACTTTTTGATGTAGACCTATTGAGTTTCTTATACTTAACATGAACAAGTTTGGAACACTAAGCTGTTTAAGACTTTGGAACCAACTGGTAATGTATTCTTTATGTTCTGCAGTTATTTGCAATTGAAATAGAGTAGTAAACTAGTGTCTGAATTATTTACTTTTGGAAGAAAGTATTTGTCTTAAAATATTTCAACAGTTGAATGTGCATGTTATAATATAAGTTGTTTCAATAAAATAGTTACAAAATGTAGAATATACTTGAAGTAATTTATAAGTACATTTTGTTAAAAACTTTAGGGTTTCAAAATATATTTTTTTACTAGCCATAAGATTATTTAGATTTTTATTATGTAACTGTTTTATACATTGTTTATTGTATTATTATGATGCTGTAGCATATTCTGATTGTGACTTCAACAATTTAAATTGTGGATATTTATCTAAATAATATCCATAAACAAGTCATAACAAACTACACAGGAAATTATTCTAAAATTCATCACCATCATCGAGTGCCATTTCCACAACGAAGGTTGGCTACCATGGAGAGCCATTCCGCTTTGTATTTTGCTTTGATGGTGCAGGTTGTCAAATGCTGATTTGTCCATCTTTTGATGTTACTCGTCCATGTTAGTCTTGGTCTGCCTCTGCCTCTTTTATCCTGTATTTTCCCCTCCAAGATTACTTTTAGTAGGCTGTTGTGTCTTTTAACATGCCCCAAAAATCTCATTTTTCTTGTTTGAATTGTGTTTAGTAGTTCTCTTTTCATTGTTATATTCTTCCATGTATCCACATTTCAAAGACTTCAATTCTCTGTTTTGTTTTCTTGTCTAATGTCCATGTTTCTGCACTTTATAGGAATGTTGAGAAGATATAACATTTTGCTATTCTTAGTTTTAGCCCTGGTGTTATTTGTTTTGATGTTAGTATATTTTTCATGACATTAAAATTACTTTTTGCCATTCCTATTCTTTTGTTTATTTCAGTTGTACATTTTCCATCACTGGTTATAGTATGACCAAGGTAGTTGTAGTTCTGATCTGTCTCCAGGTCTATTCCTTCAATTTTGATATCCACTTGTAGGTCTTGAGAATTTTCTTTGTTTATGATCATAGTTTTAGTCTTTTTGATATTCATATCTAGTCCATATTTTTTGCTTGTTATGTTTATCTAGGTTGACCATTTTTTTCCCATTGTTTCCGGGGACATTTGTCATATTTTTTACATTTCAGAGGATTTTTTTTCATATTTCTGAGACTGTCCCACAAAATCGGGGACGAACGATGTGTGTGTGTGCGTGTGTGTGTTTTTGTTTGTTTGTTTATTTGTTTGTTTATATATATATTTATAATATGTGTGGGTGGGTGTGTGACTGTGTGTGCGCAAGATCACAAATATAAAACACGACTGCAATGTACTGTCATTACACTCGGACTGATTTGAAAATTGGCCGGGAAAGATACTTTGGCGGGAGATGTCCGGAAAGGCAGGGGTGGGGGGGAGAGAGAGTGTCTGCTTTTTTTAAAAATTAAACCCATCCCAATAGAAGTGAGTGGTGGGAATAGAAGTGACGTAGCACCGCGCTTCAAGATTTCAAAGAGCTATCTCCGGCACAACGCGTCCAAGTCTTCTCTTTTATCTTCTTGCTAATGCCGCTCAGTCTGGGATAAAGAAACACAACTCAGTAACGTCCTGAGTCCTAGTGATTACTTTAAAAGAGGGCCGATTCCGTGTATGAACATTTATTTATTCACTGAAATTGGGGACAAATTTCTTTCGGGGACAACTTCTACATTCCGGGGACTGTCCCCGGAAATCGGGGACGAATGGTCACCCTATGTTTATCACATTAAGCAATTGTTGTAGGTCTTTAGGATTTTCTGTTTTCTGCTAGTAGAACAGTATCATCAGCATATCTTAGGTTATTGATTATCCTTCCATTAATGTTTAGGCCTGGCATCTCTGAGATGCTTTTAAAGATTTGCTCAGTGTATAGATTGAACAAGCTTGGTGATAGGATGCATCCTTGTCTTACTCCTCTTTTTATATCCATGGGTGTAGAGTTCTCCTTTGTTATATTTTATTATTGCTGTTTGCACCCAGTATAAATTACATATTAGTCGCATGTCTATGTTATCTAGATGTATCTCTTTTAGGCATTCTATAAGTTGTTTGTGATGTATTTTATCAAAAGCTTTGGTGTAGTCAATGAAGCAGGCATATATTGGTTTGTTTACTTCTGTGTACTTTTTGATTATTGTTCTCCTGCAGAATATAGCTTCTTTTGTCCCACTATTTTTCCTGAATCCAAATTGCTGCTCATCTAATTCAGTATTGATTTTATTCTTAATCCTTCCTTGTATAACTTTTAGTAAGATTTTTGTAACATGGCTCATTAGGCTTATTGTTCTAAAATCACTACATTCAACTGCGCCATTCCCTTTAGGTAATGCAATGAAAGTTGATGTTTTTAGTTCATTGGTATGTAGCCTGTATATGTCGTTGCATATGTCTGTAATCACATCAATTTCAAAATCTTCTTGTGCCTGTATCATCTCTATCTGTTTGCTGTCAGGTCCTGCTGCTTTTTTTCATTGTTTGTATAGCTTTTTCCACCTCAGATTTTAAGATTTTATAGCCTGATGTACATTTTATAATTGGATTCTTGTCCCTTTGATCATGAAATAATTCTGTTATATATTCCTGCCATCTATCTATAATATCTTTATTGTCTGTTAGCATTTTTCCTTTTTTGTCTGTAATACATCCGCTTTCTGTGGCTTTTTTATTTTTATTAGTCGTTCTCTTTATTTCTGTGTGCATTCCTCTTAAGTTTTGTTTGCTTTCCATAGTTTCTATTTCTATACATTTTTGGCTGAGCCAGCCTTCTTTTGCCTTTTTGCACATTTTGCGTATTTCATTATTTATTTTGTGGTATATTGTGCAGTGTTCTTCTCTTGTCTCCTTTCTTCCATTTTTTTCTAAGATGATGTTAGTTATCGAGTTTTGTTTTTTGTTCTTTTCATTTTTGGTTTAGGTGTCGCAAGTTTCTTGTATGCTTTTCTTTATGCACTGCCATTTGGTTATGACTTTTTCATCAGGATTTTCTCTTCTATATTGCTCAATTCCTTCTTCTAGCAGCTTCTGATATGTGTTCTTTACTTGCATTGTATTACAGTATTGTGATCTGAATTAATATCTGCTCCTGGATAGGTTTTGGCTTTCTTGACGCTGTTATAGAACCTATCTTTTATCATTATGTAATCTCTTTGATTCCTCTTCTTATCTCCAGGGCTTTTCCATGTGTATAGTTTCCTTTTCTCTTGCTCAAAGTAAGTGTTACATATTATCAGCCTGTTTTCTTCACAAAATTGTATGAATCTTTGTCCTCTTTCATTTTTTTTTCGTAAACCATGATTTCCTTGAGTGGTCTTAATATCTACCTTTTCCTACTTTAGCATTAATATCACCCATTATAATCAAGATGTCTGAAGATTTCACTTGCTTCATAACTTTATTTAGATCTTCATAGTATGCTTCTATTTGTTCATCTGTGTAGTATTGAGTAGGTGCGTATGTCTGTATTATTTCTATGTCAATAGGTTTTGCCTTAATTTTTAATAACATAATTCTATCATTGTATGTCCAGTGGGTACTTTTATATTTTTGTAGCTCTCTTTTTATTAGTATTCCTACTCCTCTTTGATGTTCTGTTGTTTTTCCTGAATATATAAATGTATATTTTTCGTCCTCTGTGTAACTATATTCTTTCCATCTTGTCTCTGATATGCCTAAAATATCTATGTTTAATCATTCTGCTTCTTGAATAAGATTTTCTAATTTTCTTTCTTGATATATAGTCCTAACATTCCATGTACTTAGTTTTAGATCTTTCCTCCGACATGCGTTTGAATTCCTCTCCATGGATTTCTTTGGAATAATACGTGATGAGGCTCCAGTCTCTTTCACGGTGGTCTGCCACATTCATCTTTCATTCTAAAATTAGAAAGTGATAAAAAAGTTATGCTAAAACAATACACAATGAGAGAGAGAGAAAAAAAAAGAGTGGTAAAATTATACGAACAAAATAGAGTATTAAAATAAGGAGAAATAAAATACAAAGGAACTATTGAGTAGATTTTTAAAAGACATCACGGAGATGTCAGATCTCATTCATGGATATGTAGTTAATAATTACAAATTAAAAAAACCAAAGATCTCATCTACAATTAAGGGAAGAAGATAGACATGTGTTAGAAATGTGATAAGAGACAACAAGAGAATTCCAAAACAGAAGTAGGAGAATATCTGCCTCTATGTCGGAGGACATGTGAGCATACGGCTGCCGGTGTGAAAAATGGGAAACGGTGATATTTACTCAAAATTCAGTCCCTCGGGACTTCGCTAGAGATATAAAGCAAAGAAACATCTATCTATTGTCCTTTCGAGCCAAAGATGGCACATGGGGCAGAAATTGTAGACTCTCATGTCTGATGATCTTTCAACTGTCAGACCTTGCACAGGATCTGCATTGTGTCTCACCACACTGCTCTGTTCTGAGTAAGTTGCTTGATCTTAGCGAGGGAGCTGATGCCTGCTGTTGTTGCCTCTCGCTTTAATGTTCTTTTTAGTGTTTCTCTAACCAAGAGAATTAGTCAAGTTAAAAAAGAAATGCACACAATAATAACTGGCAATGCTGAAGCTGGAAGGTGTGGTGCCCAGAGGAGATCCAGAAACAATCATAAGAATTGTCATGCAGTAGACTTCAGTTGCCTGTGTGCTGCCGAAGCCCGAAAGGGGAGTAAAGAATAGTGGCGCTGTTTCCTACCATGCATATACATAAGAGGTGACTAAGGAGGATTGGGCATGGGACTGGCTATCCTGTACTGTAAAAAAATAAGCCAAAGAAAACTTCACAAACATGGACAAGTCAAAGAAAAGAATAAAAGTAAATCCGCCATCCAGGAAAGATAAAGGCTCTCTGTATAAGAGATGTATGACGCAATCCGGAGAAAGCCATAAGGAGTATGGGTTTGCAGACTCACCTTTTGTCTACCAGGAAATCCTCCAGAATTGGCACCTCAAATGTACATGCCCTAAATGAACAAGGAAAAGCCGCACAGGTAGCAGCAGAAATGAGAAATTACAAAATAGATATTCTGGAATGTGTGAAACAAGATGGCTTGGAGCGGAAAGGATAAAACTAAATACTGGAGAGATGATTTTATCATCCGGACACCGGGAACCTGGAGCACAACATAGTGAAGTAAAAGTAAAAAGTAAAGTACCCCCGTCATGCCAAGTGGCGTATAGGGAATATGGTGTTAGTGACCATAAATTTTACAGACCTTCGGCACATGATTTTTGGGGTAATGTGGTATGTACTACGCCTGTGCCACTTCACTTTCCCAGAAAAAAATCCAGTACCCTTTAAAGGCTGGGTGAACCCGGAAGCCGTCGGTTGGGATCGAACTCTACCCCTTGTCCTTTGTAGTCCAGTAACATAGTGAAGAGGTAGCTATAATCTCATCAAGTAATGCACAGAAGACACTGAGAGAATGGGAAGCAGTAGGGTCAAGACTAATGAGAGCAAAATTTAAAACAATAAAAAATAAAATAAAAATACACATTATCCAATGCTACACACCAACCAATGATAACTATGATTTAGTTAAAGATGAATTCTATAAACAGTTGCAATGTTAGATGGATGAAAGACAAGCCAAGGATGTTATAATCTTTATGGGAGATCTAAATGCAAAAGTAGGATCGGACAACAGAGGCTTCGAGGAGATTATGGGAAAACATAGACTTGGAGATATTAATGAGAATGGAGAGATATTCGTGAACTTCTGTGCTCTTAATCAGATGAATCTAGGAGTAATGATATTTAACATAAAAGAATACATAAAGCTACATGGGTGTCACCAGATCATAGAATGGAGAATCAAATTAACCAAATATGTATTAATAATAAGTTTAAGTCATCCTTACAGGATGTAAAAATATATAGAGGAGAAGATGTGGCTTCATATCATCATCTTCTGCTGGCCAAACTTACTAAAAAGATATACTACAACGAATAAGGGTAGAAAGTATTTCAAAGTAGGGTTTCTTAAAGAACAAGGAATTAAAGATAAATTTGCAGTCGCAATATCAAATAAATACCAAGTCCTGCAACAACTAGAAAATACAATAAATATAGAAGATCATTGGAAACAGGTAAAGGATATATGGAATGAGACATGCAAAGAAACGCTGGGGAAAAGAGAACGCCAGAATAAGGCATGGATGACAACTAAGATTCTGGATAAAATTAAAGAAAGAAAGAATAAGAAAGCAGACATAAATAAAAGCAAAACGAGAAGTAATAAAGCCAAGACACAGGAAACTTACACAGAGGTGAACAAAGAAGTAAGAAGATGCTTTGAAAGGGATAAGAGGAAATATATAGATGAACTAGCTAAAGAGGCAGAGAAAGCAGCAAATAAAGGGAATATGAAAGAACTATTCAACAGCACACAAAAATTAAGTGGAAAATACAAACAGATCAATACCCTTATTAAAGATAAGAAAGGAAATCTGCTTAGTAATATAAGGGAACAAATGGAAAGAGCACTTTGAAGAACTTTTGAACAGACCTGGCTCAAATAACCCTCCAGATATACTACCAGCAGAAGAAAAGTTAAACGTTAACTGTGGAAAACCAAGCAAGGAAGAAATAATGAAAGCCATCAAGCTTTTAAAAAATGGTAAAGCCACAGGACCAGATGAAATTCCTTCAGAAGTCATCAAAGCAGATATTAACACCTCTACCAAGATGTTACATAATCTATTAAATAAAATTTGGTAGAGGGAGGAGATACCTAAAGACTGGAAAGAAGGTTATGTGATCAAACTACCAAAGAAAGGAAGTTTACAGGAGTGCACAAATTATAGGGGAATTATGCTACTGAGATCACAACATATGGGATTAAAAATAAATAGAGATAAAACCAAAATTATTAGAATTAATGCAGTTGACAATAAACAAATAAAAATAGGAGAAATACCTCTACTAGACATACAATCTTACATATATCTGGGCAGTAATATAGACCAGTGATGGCCAATTAGGTGCCCGTGGACCACTTGTGGCCCGCGACGTCCTTTTTGTGGCCCACGGCGGATAAAAAATAAAATCAGGTTGCATTGAGCAAAATGTCCTGGGTAAAATTGATTTAAAATTTGTTACATTAACTTCTACAGTGGAGAAAGCTAACTCAAATATTCCCTAGTAGACCTATGTTTAAAACTCGGAACACTCTAGTAGTTAGTTTAACATCGACTTCCCGTCATTCCCGGCCCATCCTTTTTTTCCTTTTGATCATCCTGCGACCGACTTAAACAAAGGAAGAAGCCAACGAATGGTTCTAGAGCCGACTCTCAGTTCGGCGAGTTCAAACAGTTTCCGCCAAGAAATACTGTCAGTCACCCACCTCCTCCTCTCCAACACATTCACCTCACAATTATTTTACTTTCAGTTTCTTTCTCTCCAAACCTCTTTTCATCAGTCAAAATTATATATCCGATCTGATCATTCTGATTTTGTCGAGTTACAGTGAGCCGTTCCATTTTAACAGGAAACAGTGCTATTGTTGTAATCTGTGTTTTCATTGTCTGTTGCTTCGGTCGTGGTATAATATGAACAATAAACGTCAATTAAATGAAAAAATCCGATTTTTTCATGAGAAATGGGAACATGATTTTTTATTTATCAACAATAAGGATAGCAAACCGCAGTATCTTGTGTGTTTGCAAGTGTTGTCTGTAAATAAAGAGTATAATCTTAAACGGCATTACACACAGCATCACGCCGCTAAATACAAGGACTACATTGGTACAATACGTTCTACACTTGTGTGCGATTTGAAGAAAAAGGTTAGTGCTCAGAAATCTGTTTTTACTACATTAACAACAAAACAAATAAGTTCCTTAATGGCATCGTTTGTTGTAAGCGCAGAGATAACGAAATAAAAAAAATCATTATGTAACGGTGACTCTATTGCCCAGCATTACACTGCATTATACACCAGGAGGCGCTGTGTGGCAAGATTCTAGACGTGGAGGATGTTATGAAAAATGTAATAAAGTGTGTGAATTTAATAAAAGGCGGGAATCGGTCTTTGACACACCGACAGTTTATAAATTTTCTATCAGAAGTTGAGTTGGTGCTCTACACACAAGTACGCTGGCTAAGCAGAGGGAATTGTTTGAGGCGGTTTTTTGCTTTGAGAAACGAGATAAAGCAGTTTTAGAGAAACATGATACCAACAAAGAACTGATCAGAAAAATGTCTGATCCACATTTTAACAGCGTATTGGCCTTTTTAACTGATATCACCCAGCACATGAATGAACTCAACGTGAAGCTATAGGGACGTTCCCAAACAGTCTCAGATTTGGTAGGACACCTAGATGGATTTATAAGTCAACTAAAAGTTTTTAGATTTACCCTGGCCAAAGAAAACTTCATTCATTTTCCTTCGTGCAAAGAATTGATTGAGGAGCGCAGTGACACTGATTAAAAATTTTCTGTATTAATGTTAGACAAACTATTGGAGCAATTCAATGAACGATTTTCTTACTTCAGTGGTATATGACCAGAACTGGCATTGTTTAACAACCCTATGAAGTGTGACATTTTCCAACAACATGACACTTTTCAGCTGGAGTTATGTAACCTCCAAAGTGACCCCTTTTTCCAATCAAGGATGGAGATAGGAGTTGACTTTTGGAAACTTGTGCCACAGGAAAAATATCCCGCATTGAGTGATTTCAGTTTGAAAATATATCTATGTTCGGAAGCACATATATATGTGAATGCGCTTTTTCAACAATGAAGGAGATTAAATCGTCACAAAGAAACCGACTCACTGATGGCCACCTTCAGGATTTATTACGGATATCATCATCATCTTTACACATTGACTTTGATGAACTTGTTGCTGCACATGAATGTCCACATTGTTCTCAATAAGGTTTGTTACATGTCAACTTTAAAATGACCTAACTAAAACATGTTTGTTAAACAATATAAATAGCAAATTTTATTCATTTTTATAAATCAACTAGGCATTTTTAACTCTGTTGCAATAAAATGATTTCTGTAAACAAATAATGCAGATAAATAAAAAAAATATTACCTTAAAACAAATGCCAAGTTTATTTGTATTGATGTTGTTATGTGTGTGGCCCGCCACAAAAAAAAATAATAAAAAAGTGGCCTTCCATTTGAGAGAAATTAGCCATCCCTGATATAGACAAAGAGAGAGGAACAGAAAATGATAAAAAAATTAGGATATCAAAAGCAAGAGGAGCACTTGTTGCACTGGGAAACATATGGAAGTCCAAAGAAATTAGGTTAAATACTAAAATAAAGGGAGCCGCGATAGCTCAGTGGTTAGTGAACTGGACTACCACGGACAAGGGGTAGGGTTCGATCCCAACCGACGGCTTCCGGGTTCACCCAGCCTTAAATGGGTACCGGATTTTTTTCTGGGAAAGTAAAGCAGCATGGGCGTAATACTGACCACATTACCCCAAAAATCATGTGCTGAAGGTCTGTAAAATATAGGGTCACTAACACCATATTTCCCTATACGCCACTTGGCGTGACGGGGGTACTTTACTTTTTTTTTTTTTTTTACTAAAATAAAACGTCTCAACTCCAATGTTATGTCAATCCTATTATATGGCTGGGAAACATGGAGAACAACTAAAATGACAATCATGAAGATACAGACTTTCATTAATTGATGCTTATGGATAATAAAAGGATGGAAATGACAGGACAAAATCACTAACATAGAATTATGGAAATGTACTAGTCAAATACCAGTGGATAAAAAGATACTGCGAAGGCAATGGCGCTGGTAAGGACACACACTGCAGAAGCCAACTGAGAGTCAAATACACAACAGCCCCTTTTTTGGAATCCCCAGGGAAAAAGACAAAGAGGAAGACCAAGGAATTCTTGGAGAAGACAGATAGAAGCAGAGATGAAGATGATAGGGAAGACATGGAACGATCTTAAAAGAATAGCAAGAAACAGAACAATTTGGAAAGTTTTTGTTGAAGACCTATGCGCCACTGGGAGCTGAATGATAGAAGAAAAAAAAGACTTCAGTGGCAAAGCAATAAGCAAGCATTCCTGATGGCAAGCAGTAAAAATAAGGATAAACATTGTGATTTTGGAGCACTGTGCGAAGAGGTGCCACAGACCAAGCAAATTAAAGGAATTTTATTTTTGTCTAACAAGATGCCACTAAACATTTTATTAGGTCAAGAAAATACAAGAATAGAGACATAGGATTTGCCACAGTTAAAGTCAAGGGAGAAGATTCACAATTGGTTAAGTGAGGGGAGAAGAATGATTATGATACATTTTGTTATGGTGATATAAATGTTTATCAAAATTATAAGGTTTTGTGTCTTTTTCCTTACAGAGCGTATGTAGCTGAATTAAAAATTAGTACAGGACATAACAGAGAAGGAAGATAAAAGAAAATATGAGCAGTGACATTCCTCCTTGGAATCCTGTCCAGTTCATCATTATCTGTACACATACATGTTTTTTGTCATTTTTTCAGTCTCCTGATGGTAAGTTTGAAAATTTGTCAGTATTTTTACAGTTCAGTGAGTTAGTATTATTGCATCTACTATATTCTTGTAATCTCTTCAGACAAAATCTGTCTATTTATCCATACAATTTTGCAGGAAAATAAGTGAGCATTTTATAAATAATTGATCATGTGAAGTTCATATAAGTTTGTCGTTGCCAGAAGATATAATGGAGATAAATAATAACTACATACAAGGTCTGACAATTAATTGAGACTGAATCCATTAGAGACTAAATCCATTTAAAAAATAAAATAAACAATAGTTGAAGATGTAACCTCTATTTTATTCAAAGCAAGCCCCTTGTGCATTGATACAGCGAGTGACATGATCTATCAAACACTAGAACGACCTCTGCAGTTCTTCTGCTGGTATAGTCCTTAAAGTCAAAGGTTACGGCCCTTTGGATGTCATCATTAACATCAAAGAAGTGTCCTCCCAATGTAACTTTAAATTTGGGAATAGAAAATAATCACAGGGAGACATATCTGTAGAATAATGGTGTATGGTTGAGAACACATACTTGTTTTTGGACCAAAAATTTGTGTACAACTCCAACATGCTGATGTTTTTGGTCATCAAACAACGAATGTGGTACAAACCAGCAAACTTTTTTCTTACCCAATTTTTCAACTAAAAATTTATGAATGGCCTCTCTGTTGACACCAAATTCATCTGCCATCATCCTCACAGTCAAACAACGATCTTCTAGTACCCGTTCTCAGACTATTAGCAATGAGCTCTTTATTATGAACCGAAAATACTAAGTAGAGATGTGAATTCTGTGATATGGCGTGAGTTGTTGCGGCACATACAAGATGGAGTTTAAACAAGTCTGTTCAGTCAGACAAGATTACAGCTGAAGTACGTGGGAACCTGACAGTTGAGACGGTGGGGTGAGCGCACGTTGGCCACTGCACGTTTTTGTACCTTGTCAACATCATCATTGCTTGGCCAGTCACACACCATATCACAAAATTCAAATCTCTACTTTTTACTCTCGCATCTGTGCTTCTGCCTACTCAGGTTTACTAAACATGTTCTTGATCAACTTGTTTCCTAATAACGTTGCTCCTATCTCTGCTAGTTACGACGACTTATGCTCAATAAGCTCTTCAACTGACGCTTAATCTCACCATTGTCTCTACTGTTCCCTATCGGGTAATCTTCTCTGCAGCCCTTATCACTACTAACTAATGCACTGTCTCCTTTATGCACTAGAGACCCATTTCTATCTTAATTTAACCAACTAACTAATCTCCTAACAATAATGCTGACTGCTGAACACTCTAGCCCTTATAGGTTAACGTCTAATGGCTGCGCCGATCCTATTCAGCACCCAAGCGTGAAATTTCTCTGAAGTTCTCTCTCTCTCCATGCATCAACTTAAATATCCCGTCTCCTACCCAATCAAAACTAATTTTCTCTACCTCTCTACCAATCAAATATCTCTACGTCATCTACTCACCCCTATGTTTATACCCTTCTCAATCACAAAATTCCTGCCCTCCTCTCATACTATTCTCCTCACATTTCTTGTGATCATTCCTCGTGCTCTGTTTCCCCCCACTCTCTCCAACTACCCTTTCTCTCCTTCTCTCATTCTCTCACCCACATAGTAAAAAAAGTAAAGTACCCCCCGTCACGCCGAGTGGCGTATAGGGAAATATGGTGTTAGTGACCCTATATTTTACAGACCTTCAGCACATGATTTTTGGGGTAATGTGGTCGGTATTACGCCCGTGCTGCTTTTACTTTCCCAGAAAAAATCCGGTACCCATTTAAGGCTGGGTGAACCCGGAGCCGTCGGTTGGGATCGAACCCTACCCCTTGTCCGTAGTAGTCCAGTTCACTAACCACTGAGCTATCGCGGCTCCTACTAATTTTTAGGGAATTAGTAAAACCCAGGTGTCCTCGCCAGGGTACGAACCCCGGCTGTTGCCGTGGTAAGCCAACCGCCTATCGATTGCGCTAACCGGACACCCTCTCACCCACATGCTACATGTGATCTACTTCTTCCACTACTTTTACTTCAAGTTAAATTTTTTCTTCTGGGTGAATTTGATTTTTCTTTATTTTTGCCCTTTCTTAGTTGATCAATAGTCCACTTTTCCTAACCATTGATTACATAGCATTTGTTTTTTCTCGCATCATGTTCACATTGCTTTTGATAAGGACTATGTCATTTGCAAAATCAAGTCCTCCAATTGAGATTCAACTGTCCATCCAGTGTCTTTGTCACCAGTACAGAACTTCTGAATAATGAAATCAATGGCAATTCCAAATAACAAGGGAAATAAAATACATCCTTGTTTCACTTTGGTATCAATCTGGAACCATTCACTCAATTCTGCCTTTGCAAATTACCCGGGAAGCTGTTGTACAGATTTTTGATGTTAATAATTTTTTTGATGGTATTCTATATTGTTTGAGTATGTTCCACGAGTCTCTATGCTATGAAAAGTTGTCAGATCATAGATGAAGGGTACCTCTTAGGAATCAATGTTTTGCTTCATAGATGTCATTTTTGTCTAGACCATAATAAAATCTGATCAGAGGCCACAGAGATTGGATTTCTCAGAAGAATGTTGAAAGTTCCCTGGACAGCATAAAAAAGACCAATGAGGAAATTCTCAAAGAGGCCAATGCAGAAAGGGAGCTCCTAAAAAACATCAGAAAGAAACAATTAACATATTTTGGGCGCATCATGAGAAGAGGAAAGATGGAATACTTGGTTACAACTGGCAAAATAAAAGGAAAGAGAGATCGTGGATGACAAAGAGAGAAAATACTGGATAGCTTGGGTTCATGGTATGGAAAACAGTCAACAACAGAACTGATACGATGCACTGTAGATAGAAGATTGTGGAAGGACATGAACGCCTATTTCAACTGGTGTGGCACATGGTGATGATAATAGAATCAGTTTACTTAATTGTAGGACCTTTTATAAATACTCCTTTATTGTCCCCAACTTTTTCATCTCAGATAACCAAGCAAGTTTAATATTATCTAAACTTTCTAAAATTGCAGTTTAATAATATCATTATGTGCCATACTGGTTGTTGTAGGCGATCATATCCTTCCACAAATTCTCTACTCATAGTACATCATATCAATTCTGTTATTGACTGTTTCCGTGCTAAGACACAAGTTATCCAGCATCTTCTCTCTTAGTCATCTGCGATCTCTCTTTGCCTGTATTTTGCCAGTTGTAACCAAGTATTTCAACTTTACTCTTCTCATGATATGCCTGAAAAATGTTGATTGTTTCTTTCTAATGCTTTTTAGGTGCTTTCTTTTAACGTTGGCCTCTTTGAGAGCTTCCTCATTGGTCTTTATAGCTGTCGGGAACTTTCAACATTCTTCTGAGAAATCCCATCTCTGTGGCCTCTAATCGTCTTTTCATTTGTTTGTCTACTGTCCATGATTCGCTTCCATAGGTCAGAATTGGTTCTATATAGCACTGATGAACTCTCTTTCTCATTTCTATTGACATAGATTTGTTGATTAAGCTATTTTTCATTTTCTGAAATGCTATTTTGGCCTGAATTATTCTGACTTTTATTTCAGTGGTGTATCTTCCTTCTGATGTTATTATTGTGCCTAATGATAAGCAATAGATTTAGAAACAGTCTGGTGTGTGTGAAAACTAGACCAGGGGCAGATTGCAATAGTGATCATGTACCAGTTGTGGGAAAGCTTAGAGTAAAATTAAAAACAACAAAATGAGCCTCAGTTAAAATCAAGTTAGTAAGACAAGAAGCTGCAAGACAAATATAAAATCACAATTCAGAACCGGTACAATACAATAGAGAAGGTAAAAAGCATTGATGAACAGTGGGAAATGCTAAAAGAATCAATGCAACAAACATCAAAAGAGTTCATACCACCAGTGAGGACAAATTCAAGAAATAAATGGATGACAGATGACATTTTGCAGCTAATGGTTACAAGAAGAAGAAATAAAGAAAATAAAGATGAGTATAAGAGATTAAATAAAGAAATTGTAGTAAAGTGCAATGAAACAAAAGAAGCATGGCTAAAAGAGAGATGCAAAGAGATTGAAATGCAACAAAAAGGGGATGCTAAAGCTATATACAAACAAATTAAATAATTAACAGGAAGAAAAACGCAATCAAAAACTGGATGTCTAAGATCAAAGGAAGGAGAACTGTTGATTGATCAAGAACGATGAACAGAAAACATTAAAGATCTTTATAATGATGAACGAACGGAAGTAAATATTAAGGATAATGGAGTAGGTACACCAGGCATTTGACAAAGTAAAGCACCAAGAAATAATCAAAATTTTAGAAAGCATAAACGTAGACAGCAAAGATCTAAGAATAATAAAGAACATGTACTGGCAACAAACAGCGGCCATAAGAACTGGAAACAAATTGGGAATGTTTCAACAAATAAAACAGGGTGTTAGACAAGGCTGTGTGCTGTCACCAGATTTGTTTAATATTTATAGTGAGATTATTTTAAGATCCATAAGGGGCATGGAGCCGCGATAGCTCAGTGGTTAGTGAACTGGACTACCACGGACAAGGGGTAGGGTTCGATCCCAACCGACGGCTTCCGGGTACACCCAGCCTTAAATGGGTACAGAATTTTTTTTCTGGGAAAGTAAAGCAGCACGGGGTAATACTGACCACATTACCCCAAAAATCATGTGCTGAAGGTCTGTAAAATATAGGGTCACTAACACCATATTTCCCAATACGCCACTTGGCGTGACGGGGGTACTTTACTTTTTACTATAAGGGGCATGCCTGGAATAACATTTGGAGGTCATAATATAAATAATCTAAGGTATGCTGATGATACAGTATTAATCGCTAAGAGTGAAAATGAGTTACAAGAAATGTTTGACATTATAGTAAAAGAAAGCAAAAATAAAGGACTCAGCCTTAATAGCAAAAAAGACAGAAGTAATGGTAACAACAAAGAAAAATACATCACCTTTGAATGAATTTAAATATTTGGGAACTTTGTTAACCTCAGACGGAAGATGTACAAAAGAGGTGAGATGCAGAATGGCTCAGGCAAAAGCAGCTTTCCAGAAAATGAGGAATATGCTATGCAATCCATTTTTGACAATAGAAACAAGAAAAAGAGTTCTCAAAAGCTATGTAGAGCCAGTCTTAACATATGGATGTGAATCATGGGCAATAGGACAACAAACAAGAAAATCACTGGAGGCTGTAGAAATGTGGTTTTACAGAAGAATGCTGAGAATACCATGGACAGCTAAGATGAGTAATGAAAATGTTCTGAAAGAGGTCAAAGCAAAAAGAGAGCTAATTTCCAATATTAGGAGGAAACAATCATAATTTTTTGGCCGTGTGATGAGAAGAGAACAACTGGAATATATTGTAACAACTGGAAAAATTGAGGGACGAAGAGAAAGAGGGAAACAAAGAGAAAAGATACCAGACAGCTTAAGAGAATGGCTTGGCAGAAGGTCAACAACAGAAATGATAAATAGCTGCCGAGATCGAAAGTTGTGGAGAGACCTGATCACCTACGCCAGTAGGCCCGGTACTTGATGATGATGATTGTGCCTAAGTATTTGACACTTTGCACTTGTTTAAGATTTGTCCTGTTTATTTTTATGCTGCATAATGGTGATGATTGTTTCTTCGATATGACCATTACTTCTATTTTCTTTCTATTCAGACTTAAACCTTTCTTATTGATTTTTTTAACTATTACATCTATATTTCTTGTAGTTCATTCTCTGTCTCTGCTATTAAGAGTGTGTTTTCAGCATATCGCAAATTGTTTATGTTGTGACTATTGTCCTCAATTCCTGTTTTGTCTATTGGTCTCATAATATTTTCATTGTAAAGTGAGAACAAATCCAGTGACAGAACACAGCCTTGTTTGACTCCTTGTTTTATACATTGACCTGTTTTAATAATATAGTGTAATTAATTACACATTTGTTCAGATTTCGCTCATGTGCTGCCATGGCCTGAAAAGGGAGTAAAGAATAGTGGCTTGTTCCCTACCATGCATGTATGTAAGAGGCGACTAAAGATGGTTGGGCATGGGACTGGCTATACAATAGTGTAAAAAAAGTAAGCTGAAAAAACTTCCACAAACTGGACAAGTCAAAGAAATGAATAAAAGTAAATCCGTCATCTAGGAAAGATAAAGGCTCTCTGTCTAAGAGATGTATGACACAATCCGGAGAAAGCCGTAAGAAGTCCAGGTTGCCGACTCACCTTTAGTCTACCAGGAAATCCTCCATTGGCACCTGGAATGTACATACCCTAAATAAACAAGGAAAAGCCACATAGGAGATACCTAAATACTGGGAAGAAGGTTATATGATCAAACTACCAAAGAAAGGATGGACCATGCGACTGAGTGAGTGCATGTGAATCAAGACCATCCACAGCATCGACGTTCAGCGACCATATCAATCATAACGACAGTATGTATTAAGATTAAGCCCAAAAGACTACAACGAAGGAGAAAAACTAGAAAAGATAAAAGAGGTGGTATGAAATTGTCGAAGTGTGAGAGGCTAGCCCTAAAGTATGTGTGCGTTACATATTGGAATTGTGCATCTATAAATCAATGATGTCCCATTCTTGATAAGCTACTGTGCGCCGCCGACATAATGATTTTGCAAGAAACACTTCTCTGTGATATGACAGTTGGTGCCCCTGGATTTAATTGTTTCTACAATAGAAGACACTTTGGACAGGCCATCCTTGTGTGAAACAACATGGTAGCAGCTGAGGCTGATATGTCTGTGTGGGACAATGACGAATTGCAGATACATGTGATTAGAGTGCAGACCCCAGTTCCTTTCGTGGTTGTAAATGTGTACGCCTGTAATGGAAAGGTGGACACACATCAAATGGCAGAATCTCTTCGCATTTGAGGAGGAGAACGTCATTTTCTGTGGAGACTTTAATGCTAGAGGAAACCAGTGGGGTAATATTATAATCAACAAACGGGGAAGACCTAGAGAATGCACTGGTGTCGGTCAATTTAGGTGTGCTTGAATGATGGAAGGGCAGCCAGAATGGCCACTCGAACAGGGAACTCTGATAGTGTCATAGACCTGGCACTAGTGTCTTCTGCCTTCGCACTGGTTTGCAGGTGGAGTGTATTGGGATTCCATGGAAATGATCACTATCCATGTGTCCTCCTAACTGAGAAAGGCAGAAATAGAAGCCAGAAAAGCAAGCTTCACACATTCCACTATGAGAACACAGACCAGGGCGCCATTAGCAAAATCAGACATAGGAAACAGGGTGCCCCTCGCAGGAGGCAGGAGAGATGGATGCAGTCGCCCTGGTGGAATGCAGAAGCAGAGGAAGCGTGATGGAATAAGAGACTAACGGTCAAGACATGGCAGAAAGCCAGAAGGAATGGAAGAGCACAACCTGAGCTCTTGATGCATCTGAAAGAAGAGGTCGACCAAAAAATGATGCACTTTAAATTATGCGCTAAGCAGGCTAAGGGTGCCAAGTGGGATGATTTCTGTAAAAAAGTGTCCTCAGAAAAATCGCTAGCCACATTCTGGCACCTTCATCAGAGCATGAATGGCACAACACAACACAGAGGCATACCAGACTACCAGAGCACAGGCCAGATATGGCACAAATCTTATGAGAGCAACGGGAAGGCCCTGCTTGCCCGCTACATTGAGCAGACTGACTAAAGAAATGAGGCTGTAGTATGAGGATACGGGGGGTCCCTTTCAGAAATGTGTGAGGGTGTAGTGCTTGGAGAAGATTTCACAATCACAACTGATACAATTGCACAACACTTAAAAGTTCACTTTGAACAGAAATGTGCAATGCCACCCACACTTGGAGGTTATAGATATAACAAAGAGACATGGCTGAATGCAGCAGTCTTCACCTATGACGTCTTCCACAAACGAGAGCAGACATGTGCTGCTGCTATAGATCCGGAGGATGCATACAACAGAATACCATTTGAATACCTCATGCATTGAGTTATTGAGTTATTTGCGGGTCATCATCATTGCACTCCGAACATGTCCATAGGTGCTCAGATCCCCTCCTCAGCAATTCCCTCAGTGTCCAGCGACTGACAACTCCAGTTCTATGTTGGTTGATAAGTCTTCTTACACGGCCACTAAGTGTCTCATTTCTGGCTGTGCCCAACTTAACTCCCATTTCCATCATCCGAAGTAGTGACGTGGATCTGTGTTTGTCGAAGTCCTGTGCTCTTCCCACATCTCGGAGGGCATTGATGATGTCCGCCCGATCCATTGGTTGCCCGTCCTCAACGACAGTGCAGCTAGCCAACCTGTCCGCCCTTTCATTTCCCCGTACTCCCGCATGTCCAGGGACATAGACAAAGGTGACCTTACGTATTTTGGATTTCTGCAACGACTCTACCCATTGCATGCGTACAGAGCCCGCCTCCACTTTTTTATCATGCTCATCGAATCACTCAGTATACATGCGAGGGTGTAGTCTTGTGACTCTAACCATGTGAATGCCTTGGTCACTGCCATCGCCTCCATTGTCATGCTACTCGTGGTCACGACGTATGCACCACTGTCTTCGTAGACTATTCTGCCTGCCGAGCGTGCTGTAAATGCCCATGCACTTCTTTGGTGTCGTCTTACAGATCCGTCTGTATAGATGACTGCATCTTTCTCATCGGTGTTATCGCAGATGAGACCGTTGACCTCAGCATTAACCACGACCGGGTTCTGTTCCCTACTTTTCCTGTCGAGTGTGACAATACACGAGAAAGTCCCCTTGAATGACGTAGGCACCGGTATCCACTCCTCACCAACGCTGATATTGGTAAGCACACAGACCTGTTTGATGACATCTTCTGCTCGGCCCACCCATGATTTGCCTCTTTTTAGCCTGTCACCTTTCTCTGTGTTGAGCACGTGGTGCAATGGATGCTCTGTATCTGTACTAATCTTCAGGTATACTCGTGCTCTCCAGATCTTGATTCTGTCATCCATGGTTGGAAAGTCAAGAAGATACCTCATTGCTACACAGGGAGTGTCCCTCATACATCCCAGGATAATGCGCATGGCTTCATTTTGTATTTTCTCCAGCCTATCAATTTGAGTCGTACTGACAGTAAGAATTGCCAGGGCATATTCGATAGGTGCGAGGACTAATCCCTGGAACAGAAGAGTAAGTAGCCTCTGCTCGATGTTGGCAGCTGCCATGACCTTCAAGGCGGCTAATCCTTTGCGGGATTTTGTTATCACATGGTCGACGTGGTCCCGAAAACACAGGCTGCGATCAAACTTAACTCCAAGGTATGTCATCAACTTGTCCCTGGTCACCTCATCAGCTCCCATTCGTACTACCGGTGTGGTCGTATGAACGATATGATTGTTAAGGGAGAACCATGAAACTGATGCTTTATTAGGATTAACCACAGCACCTGATACCCCACACCAGGAAGAAATGCGATCGAGTTCGTCTTGCATTGTGGAAGCGATTCCCTGTCTGTCTCTTCCCTGTCGATATACCAGAATATCATCAGCAAAAGTCATAGTTCTTCCCCTCCCATCCGGCTGTTGTTCCGTGATTGTTATCACCTCATGCATATGCACCTCAAACTTGTGGTGCACCCCTTCCTCATTAGATGGATCTATGCAGCACTGTTTCAAAGGAAGGTGATATTCAAATGTGGAAGTTGGTAATCTGATCCATTTTTCCAGGGCTGCCACAAGGCTCACCATTGTCACCTGTTCTATTTAACGTGTACACAATAGCGATCATAGAACAACAGCTGGATGGAAGAGGGAAGAACTATCACTTTTGCATATGATATTCTGGTATATTGACATGGAAGAGACAGAAGTGAAATCCCCTCCACAATGCAAGACGAGCTTGATCGCATCTCTTCATGGTGAGGAGTATAAGTTGCATTGGTTAATACTAATAAAGCATCAGTTGCATGATTCTCATTTAACAATAATATCAACACGGAAACACCGGTGGTATGAATGGGATCTGATGAGGTGACCAGGGACAGGGTGATGACGTACCTCGGACTTAAGTTTGATCGCAGCCTGTGTTTTTGGGACCACGTCGACCATATGATAATAAAATCCTGCAAAGGATTAGCCGCCTTGAAGGTCATGGCAGCTGTCAACATCGAGCATAAGCTACTTACCCTTTTGTTCCTGGGATTAGTCCTCGCACCAATCGAGTATGCCCAGGCAGTTCTTACAGTCAGTAAGATGCAAATTGACAAGCTGGAGAAAGTACAGAATGACACTATGCACATTATCTTGGGGTGTATGAGGGACACTACCTGTGTAGCGATGAGGTATCCTCTCGACTTTCCAACCATGGATGACAGGATCAAGATCTGGAGGGCACGAGCATACCTGAAGATAAGTGCAGATAAAAAGCATCCATTGCATCATGAACTCAACACAAGGAAGGATGCCAGGCTAGAAAGAGGCAAATTATGGGTGGGTTGTGCAGAAGATGTCTTCAAACATGTCTGTGTGATACCAATATCAACGATGGCGAGTGGATACCAGTGCCTATGTCATTCTAGGGGACATCCTCGTGTATTGTCACACTCGACAGGAAATGTAGGGAACAGGACTTAGTTGTGGTCAATGCAGAGGTCAACGATAATTTTTGATTACTCTTCTAAGCTGTCCATTATCATCATCACGTGCCATACCGGTTGGCGTATTGTCATGTCCTTCCACAATCTTCTATCTACAGTGCATCGTATCAGTTCTGTTGTTGACTGTTTTCCATGCCATGACACCAAGCTATCCAATATTTTCTCACTTTGTCGTTCGCGATCTCTCTTTCCTTTTATTTTGCCAGTTGTAACCAAGTATTCCAACTTTCCTCTTCTCATGATGTGCCCAAAAAATGTTGATTGTTTCTTTGTGATGTTTTTTAGGAGCTGCCTTTTTGTGTTGGCCTCTTTGAGAACTTTCTCATTGGTCTTTTTAGCTGTCCAGGGAACTTTCAACATTCTTCTGAGATATCCCATCTCTGTGGCCTCTAATTTTTCTTTTTATTTGCTTGTCTACTGTCTATGATTCGCTTCCAAGGTCAGAATTGGTTCTTTATAGCACCGATGAACTCTCTTTCTCATTTCTATTGACATAGATTTGGTTATTTGGTTATGGAAGGCCCCGGAATCACTGCAAACGAATTAAAATCCATAATTGCTCAACCGCCCGTGCCAGTGTAATCATCCGAATCTCATCTCCCAAACAAAGAAAGGTAACTGTAGTCCCCATTGTAGCAGTCTCAGCACACACCAAAAGACATAAGGCGAAACCGCGCAGATGACATAGATTTGTTGCATAAGGTATTTTTCATTTTCTGAAATGCTATTTTGGCTGAGCTATTTTGCTTTTTATTTCCGTAGTGCGTCTTCCATCCAATGTGATTATTGTGCCCTAGTATTTGACACGTTGCACTTGTTTCACATTTGTCCTATTTATTTTTATTCTGCATGCTGGTGATGATTGTTTCTTCGATATGAGCATTTCTTTTGTTTTCTTACTATTCAGACTGATACCATGTCTTGTTGCTTTCTTCTACTATTATGTCTAATCAATTCTTGTAGTTCATTCTCTGTCTCTGCTATTAAGACTGTGTTATCTACATATCGCAAATTATTTATGTTGAGCATTTCTTTTGTTTTCTTACTATTCAGACTGATACCATGTCTTGTTGCTTTCTTCTACTATTATGTCTAATCAATTCTTGTAGTTCATTCTCTGTCTCTGCTATTAAGACTGTGTTATCTACATATCGCAAATTATTTATGTTGTGACCGTCGACTTCAATTCCCTGTTTATCTACTATTGATCTTATAATATGTTTGCTGTAAAGTGAAAACAAATCTGGCGACAGAACACAGCCTTGTCTGACTCCTTGTTTTATAAGTTGAAATTGTCCTGTTTGGTTGTTAATTTGTCTGCTGTTTGTTGCCAGTACATGTTTTTTATGAATCGCAGATCCTTGCCATCAATGTTTAATTTCTCCAGCATATTGATTATTTCCACATGCTTTACTTTGTCAAATGCTTTTGTGTAGTCTATAAAGCACATATATAGATCTTTCTTTACCTCTATAGCTCTTTCTATAAATTTTCTTAAGATGTATATTGCATTATTGGTGCCCTTTCCTTCCACAAATCCACATTGTCCCACATTGTTTCTGGTTTTATTTTGTTTCTTACACGTCTCATGATGATTCTTAGTAATATTTTCGTCATATGGCTCATGAGACTAATAGTGCGATGGTCTTCACAATAAGTGGCACCTGACTTCTTTGGTATGGCTACAAAGATAGATTTTAGTAGATCTTCGGGTATGTGTCCAGTGTTATATATGTCATTCATCATCATCAAGTACCAGGCCTACTGGCGTAGGTGATCATGTCTCTCTACAACTTTCGATCTCGGCAGCTATTTATCATTTCTGTTGTTGACCTTCTGCCAAGCCATTCTCTTAAGCTGTCTGTTATTTTTTATCTTTGCTTCCCTTTATCTCTTCGTCCCTCAATTTTTCCAGTTGTTACAATATATTCCAGTTGTTCTCTTCTCATTACATGGCCAAAAAATGGTGATTGTTTCTTCCTAATATTTGAAATTAGCTTTCTTTTGTTTTGACCTCTCTCAGAACCTCTTCATTACTCTTCTTAGCTGTCCATGGTACTCTCAACATTTTTCTGTAAAACCACATTTCTACAGACTCCAGTGATTTTCTTGTCTGTTGTCCTATTGTCCATGATTCACATCCATATGTTAAGACTGGCTCTACATAACATTTACAAAATCTTTTTCTTGTCTCTATTGTCAAAAACGGATTGCACAGTATCTTCCTAATTTTTGGAAAATTGCTTCTGCTTGAGCCATTCTGCATCACACCTCTGTTGTACATCTACCTTCTGTGGTTAACAAAGTTCCCAGATAGTTAAACACATTTACCTGTTTTAATATTGTTTGACCTGTCTTTATTGTGCATTGTGGTGATGTCTTTTTCTTTGTTGTTACCATTACTTCTGTAGTTTTGCTATTAAGGCTGAGTCCTTTAATTTTGCTTTCCTTCACTATAATGTTTAGCATTTCTTGTAACTCATTTTCACTCTTTGCAATTAAGACTGTATCATCAGCATACCTCAGACTATTTATATTATGACCTCCAACTTATATTCCAGGCATGCCCCTTATGGAACTTAAAATAATCTCACTATACATATTTAAAAAATCTGGTGACAGCAAACAACCTTGTCTAACACCCTGTATTATTTGTTTGAAACATTCCTAATTGTTTTTCTGATTCCTATGGCCACTGTTTGTTGCCATACGTGTTCTTTATTATTCTTAGATCTTAATGTCTATGTTTATGCCTTCTAAAATTTTGATTATTTCTTGGTGCTTTACTTTGTTAAATGCTTTAGTATATTCTATGAAACATAGGTATAGATCTGTTTTCACCTCTATGGCTCTTTCTACTAAAAATCTTATGATGTATATGGCAGTGTTTGTTACTTTACCTCCAACAAAATCACACTGTTCATCACTAATTTCTTGATTGATTTTGTTTCGCACTCTTCACATGGTGATTATTAGTAATATCATAGTCATGTGACTCATAAGGCTTATTGTTTGATGATCATCACATTCCATCGCACTAGATTTCTTTGGTAGTAAAGTAAAAAGTAAAGTCCCCCGTCACGCCATGTGGCATATAGAGAATATGGTGTTAGTGACCATAAATTTTACAGACCTTCAGCACATGATTTTTGGGGTAATGTGGTCGGTATTACGCCCCTTCCGCTTTACTTTCCCAGAAAATTATCTGGTACCCATTAAAGGCTGTGTGAACCGGAAGCCGTCGGTTAGGATCGAACCCTACCTCTTGTCCTTTATAGTCGAGTTCACTAACCACTTAGCTATCGTGGCTCCCATTTCTTTGGTAGGGCTATGAATATTGATTTTAGCTGGTAGTCTGGTATATATCCACTGTTGTAGATATCATTCAATATTTTTATTATTATTTCTATTCCAAAACCACTCATGGCTTCAATCTCTTCTTTAGTTATATTATCTGGCCCAGAAGCTTTTCCTGTTTTCATATTGCGGAAGGCATCTTCCACTTCTTCTTTGAGTATTTCTGGTCATTCCCCATATTGACTTCTGTTCGTTGATCATCATAAAGATCTTTAATGAATATTCTGTCCATCTTTTCCTTATGCTTTCTTGTTCAATCAATAGTTCTCCTTTCTTTGATCTTAAACATTCAGTTTTTTATTGCGTTTTTCTTACTCTTAATTCTTCAATTTGTTTGTATATAGCTTTGACATCTCCTTTTTGTTGCATTTCAAGCTCTTTGTATCTCTGTTTTAGCCATGTTTCTTTTGCTTCATTACATTTTATTACAATTTCTTTATTCAATCTCTTATACTCATCTTTGTTAATCCGTATTTCTTCTTGTATCCATTAGCTGTAAAATGTCATCTGTCATCCATTTCTTTCTTGAATTTGTCCTCATTGGTGGTATGAACTCTTTTGATGTTTGTTGCATTGATTCTTTTAGTATTTCCCACTGTTCATCAATGCATTGTACTGGTTCTAAATTGTGATGTTATATTTGTCTTGTAACCTTTTGTCTGATTTGAGTAAATCTAAATTTAACGATATTAGTTGAGGCTCATTTTGCTGCTTTTTATTTTACTCTAAACTTTCCCACAACTGGTACATGATCACTATTGCAATCTGTCCCTGGTGTAGTTTTCACACATACCAAACTGTTTCTAAATCTGTTTGAGTTATTGAGTTATTAGCAGGTCATCATCATTGCACTTCGAACATGTCCATAGGTGCTCAGATCCCCTCCCCAGCAAGTCTCGAAGTGTCCAGTGACTGAAGACTCTAGTTCTGTGTTGGTTGATTACTCTTCTTACACGCCCAATAAGTTTCTCGTTTCTGGCTGTGCCCATCTTAACTCCTCTCTCTTTCATCTGTAGGAGTGATGTGGATTCATGGTTGCCGAAGTCCTATGTCTGTCTGATCCATTGGTTAACCATCCTCAACAATAGCGCAGCTAGCCAATCTGTCTGCTCTTTCATTTCCCCGTACTCCCGCACTGTCCTGGGATGTAGACAAAGGGGACCTTTTGTATTTTTGACTTATCGAATCATCCAGCATACAGGCGTGGGTGTAGTCTTGTGAGTGTAACCAGATGAATGCCTTGGTCACTGCCATCACCTCCATTGTCATGCTATGCGTGGTCATGACGTATGCACCACTGTCTTTATGTCATATTACAGATCCGTCTGTATAGATGACTGCATCTTTCTCATCGGTGTTATCCCAGATGAGACCATTGACCTCCGCGTTGACCACAACTGAGTCCTTTTCCCAACATTTCCTGTCGAGTGTAACAATACACGAGAATGTCCCCATGAATGATGTAGGCATCGGTATCCATTCCCCATCAGTGTTGATATTGATAACCCCAAAGATCTGTTGGATGACATCATCTGCTCAGCCCACCCATAATTTGCCTCTTTTTAACCTGGCAACTTTCCCTGTGTTGAGCTCGTGTTGCAATGGGTGCTCTTTATTTGCACCTATCTTCAGGTATGCTTGTGCTCTCCAGATCTTGATCTCGTCATCCATGGCTGGAAAGTCAAGAAGATACTTAATTGCTACACAGGGAGTGTCCCTCGTACACCCCAAGATAATGCGCGTAGCTTTATGTTGTATTTTCTCCAGCCTGTCAATTTGTATCGTACTGACAGTAAGAATTGCTAGGACATACTCGATTGGTGTGAGGACCAGTCCCTGGAACAGAATGCAATTAGCCTCTGCTTGATGTTGGCAGCTGCTATGACCTTCAAGGTGGCTAATCCTTTGCGGACTTTTGGTATCACATGGTTGATATGGTCCTTACAACACAGGCTGTGATCAAACTCCTAGGTATGTCATCAACCTGTCCCTGGTCACCTCATCAGTTTCCATTTGTACCACCAGTGTTTCTGTGTTAATAATAATGTGATAATGATGTTTAATGTCAGCGATCCATATGATGAGGAAGGAGTGCTCCACTAGTTTGAGAAGCATGTGCATGAGGTAATTAAATAATTTGAGTGATCAAATGAGAGTGGTCCTTGTTTGGCTTCGGTAGTGGTAGTAAGTAGCTCTGTAGCCACTCCTCCTTAATCTGGCCACTCTGAATGCTGTCATTAAACAGAATGGTCAGTTTTTTCAAGTCGTCATCAGCTAAATCGCCTGTGTCATCATACCGAACACCATCTGGACCAGGATTAGTGTTGTGTGACTGACATCAGTTGTGATTGTGAGATTTTCTCCCAGCACTACATCCTCACACAATTCACACAGTCCTTTCTTGACAAATCAAGTGTTGTGAATGCAACCTTCCAACGTTTAGACTTGATTTGTGCTTTACGTCACATTGGTGCTGTTCATGACCGTTGTTGGAATTCCTTGACACAAGTTATTTCCATGTTACTTATTAATGTAAAGTACTTCGTTAGCCACAGTTTTATCTCTTTAGGAAATTTGCACCATGTTTTGTTTGCCGTAGGCTGCTTTCACTAGAGTAATTAGGAATCTAAAAGGAGTGAAATTGTGTGTACAAAATTTTTATGTGCTACCTCATCGTAATGGCTCATCGTACATCCCTAGACCGACCACACGATAATCTTATGGTCTGTTGTTTGATGTGCGACGGGGATAATCTGACGACTTACTGTGTGTCGAAATGTTCGGAATTGGAGTCAACAATGATGGTATAACATCATCAAGTGCTATACATTAAAAAAAAAATACAACGATCATCATTTTCAAGAGGACGTGAACTTCCGGTATATTGTGGATAGGCGGCAGGAACAATTGAAGGCTATGCATGAAAAGTGTTCCTGGTTGCAGTTTCCTCATATTCCAAGTCCGGCTTGTTGCAGGAGCTACTGAGTTAAGTGCTCTGTGCACACCGTGAGCTGTGTGTCTCATCCGTTTTGATCATATTTCGATATACAATTGTTTACGATGAATAATGATATCGTATGACAGGGAACAGTTGGCTGTGTTCACTTTCTGCGCGGTTTCGCCTTATGTCTTTTGGCATGTGCTGAGAATGCTATAATGAGGACTACAGTTACCTTTCTTTGTTTAGGAGATGAGATATTAATTCGGATGATTACGCTGGCACGGGCGGTTGAGCAATTATGGATTTTTATTCGTTTGCAGTGATACTGGGGCCTTCCATAACCAAATAACAATTCCGAGAGTGATCGTGATGTCCTCATTCTTACAGCCTCATTTCTTTGGTCAGTCTGCTCTATGTAGCAGACAAGCAGGACCTTCCTGTTGCTCTCATCAGATTTGTGCCATATCCGGCCTGTGCTCTGAAAGTCTGGTATGCCTCTGTGTCATATTGTGCCATTCATGATCTGATCAAGGCGCCAAAATGTGGCTAGCGATTTTTCTGAGCACACTTTTTTGCAGAAATCATCCCACTTGGCATCCTTAGTCTGCTTAGCACATAGTTTAAAGTGCATCATTTTATATTAGACCACTTCTTCTCTGAGGCTCTCCGAGAGCTCAGGTTGGTTTTCTTCTTTTTGCCTGTCTTTCATATCTTGACTATTTGTCTCATGTTCCGCCAAACTCCCTCTACTTCTTCTTTCTACCAGGGCAGCTATGCCCATTACCCTGCCTCCTGCGAAGAGCACCCTGTTTGGTATGATGTTGATGACGGCTTGTATCCTTTCTCATTTAGGATCTCTCTCTCTCTCTCTCTCTGCGATCAGGACTCAATCAGAGCAGGATTCCAGACTCTCACATGAAGTCAGCTGTCAGGTTAAGTGTGTTGATCGCCCCCATAGACAGAACATCACAATTAGAGTCTGCCAGATCCACTCTGATTGAACACCCGTTAAAATGTTGCACTGTGTTCTGCGCCAGTGGCCCAGTGCATCCGATTTCAGCCAGCATTTTATTCAGGTTTGCATTCCTTAACCTTTGATTGTCCCCAATCTTCCTGCAAGGCAGCAGATGAGTTTTTCTGTAGGGGATTCTGCCCTTAGATGCATTTAGGATGAAACATGGATATTGATACCTTCTGTGGAATCCCAATACATTCCACTTGCATACCTGAGCGAAGGTGGAAGACACCAGTTCCAGGTCTATGATACTATCAGAGTCCCCTGTTTGAGTGGCCAGTCTTGTTGCCCTTCCATTATTCAAGCACACTAAATTGCCAACACGGTGTATTCTCTAGGTCTTCTTCCTGCTTGTTGGTTATGGCGTTACCCGACTGGTTGCCTCTAGCATTAAAGTCTCAGCAGAAAATTATGTTCTTCTTGAACGTGAAGAGATTCTGCCATTGTTGTGTCCACCTTTCCATTACTGGCATACATATTTACAACCATGAAAGGAACTGGGGTCTGCACTCTAACCACATGTACATGCACATCTTCACTGCCCCACACTGACATATCAACCTCAGCTGCCACCATGTTGTTTCACACAAGGATGACTTGTCCAAGGTGTTGTCTATGTAGAAACAGTGAAATCTAAGGTACTAAGGGCAGCCACAGGTTGTACTGTTTACTGCATACAGTAGCAGGTAAAATTACCCGACCTGACAGGTTGTTTGTCTACTGTCCATTATTCGCTTCCAAGGTCAGAATTGGTTCTATATAGCACCAACGCACTCTCTTTCTCACTTCTATTGACATAGATTTGTAGCATAAGATAATTTTCATTTTCTGAAATGCTATTTTGGCCTGAGCTATTTTGCTTTTTATTTCTGTGTTGCAACTTCCATCTGATGTTATTATTGTGCCCAAGTATTTGAAGCATTGCACTTGTTTCAGATTTGTTCTTTTTATTATTATGCTGCATGATGGTGATGATTGTTTCTTTGAAATGACCATTACTTCTGTCGTCTTACTATTCAGACTGAGGCCTTTTTTATTGCTTTCCTTTACTATTGTGTCTAGCATTTCTTGTAGTTTATTCTCTGTCTCTGCTATTAAGACTGTATCATCTGCATATCGCAAATTATTTATGTTGTGACTGTTGACGCCAATTCCTGTTTTGTCTATTGATCTCATAATATGTTCGCTGTAAAGTGAAAACAAAACAGAACGGCTTGGAAAGTGTTCGTTGAAGACCTATGCTCCACAGGGATCTGAAAGGTAAAAGAAGAAGAAGAAAGTGAAAACAAATCCGGCGACAGAACACAGCCTTATCTGACTCCTTGTTTTATGTATTGGAATTGTATTGTTTGGTTGCTAATTCGTATAGCTGCTGTTTGTTGCCAGTACATGTTTTTTTATGATTCGCAGATCCTTGCCATCAATGTTTAATTTCTCCAGCATATTGATTATTTCCACATGCTTTACTTTGTCAAATGCTTTTGTGTAGTCTATAAAGCACATGTATAGATCTTTCTTTACCTCTACAGCTCTTTCTATCAATGTTCTTAAGATGTATATTGCATTATTGGTGCCCTTTCCTTCCACAAATCCACATTGTTCCTCACATTGTCCCACATTGTTTCTGGTTTTATTTTGTTTCTTACACGTCTCATGATGATTCTTAGTAATATTTTCATCATATGGCTCATGAGACTAATAGTGTGATGGTCTTCAGAATCAGTGGCCCCTGACTTCTTCGGTATGGCTACAAAGGTAGATTTTAGTAGATCTTCGGGTATATGTCCAGTGTTATATATGTCATTGAGTAGTTTTGTTATGACTTGTACTCCCAGCTCTCCTAATGCAATTATCTCTTCGATTGTTATATTGTTGGGACCTGGAGCTTTGCCTCTTTTCATGTGTGGAATTGCCTCCTCTACCTCACTCTGCATTATTGGTGGTCCTGTGTCTTTGTTTGAATTGTTTAGCTCTGGTTTTTCATCATCGTAGAGTTGACTGATATATTCTGTCCATGTTTCCATCGTCTTCTCCTGTCCCATTATTATATTTCCTTCCGTTGATTTCACACATCCTGAAACTTTGACTTCTTTTCTTTCTGTTAATTCATTTAACTGATTGTGCATACATTTTGAGTCTTTCTTTGTTGTTTTTCACATTTCTGCTTTAACCATGTTTCCTTTGCTTCTCTGCATTTATTTTGGATCTCTTTGTGCAATATTTTGCATGTCTGTTCTTCTTTCTTATGTTTTCGTCTTTTGTCCATTAGTTCTAATATTTCTTCTGTCATCCATTTCTTTCTGTTGATTCTTTTAGTCACTAGTATTACTTCATTTCTCTCTCTCTCTCTCTCTCTCTCTCTCTCTCTCTCTCTGCGATCAAGAATCAATCAGAGTAGGATTCCAGACTCTCTCATGAAGTCAGCTGTCTGTTTAAGCGACTCAATTGCCCCATATAGTTTTTCTTCCAGGGAGGTGGGCATTGCTCTTCTCAGGTCTGTGTACTGGGGGCAATCCTGTAGAACATGTTTTGTAGTCATATTGTCCAGTGTACAGTGGCATAGGCTGGTTGTATCTATTTTGAATGTGGTGATCATGTGATTTCTCATTCTATTGTGGCCAGTGCGTAGGCGAAGTATGATGACTTGATCCTCCTTGATAGTTGGTGGTATCCGTCACTCTCATTATGCTTTGGGTGTTCTCGTTTCCATTTTTCATGGAACTGACCCTTGAGGATGGATTTGGCTTCATCATAACTGAGCAGATGGTTCATTACTTCATTTGATGTTTGTTGAATCAATTGATTGAGCTGCCACTGCTCTTTGATGTCCTGTATTTTCTCATTAGCATTACATCTATTTTGTTCTATTGTACTGTACTTATCACTCATCTTTCTATCTACTCTAAGCATATCTATTTCTAATTTTATATTTCTTGGGGATTTCTGTGTCTTCCGCAGTTTTATTCTCATCTTTCCAACTACTGGTACATGGTCACTATTGCAATCTTCTTGTGGCCTTGTTTTAACATATGTCAGCCCATTCCTGAATCTTCTCTGTACCATTCTAAAATCAATTTGATTGTGTACTTTTTTGTCAGGGCTTTGCCATGCTCATAGTTGTAGGGTGTTGTTTGAACCAGGTGTTACCTATAATAATTTCATGTGTCTTTGCCCAATCTATCAATCTATCCCCTCTGTCATTCATCTCTCCAAAGCCATGTCCTCCAGTCACATTTGCACTTTAGCTGTTCCTACCATTTGCATTGAAATCCCCTAATATAATAGTTATTTCTTGGAATTTATACTGTTCCACAGTCATCTGTAGCTGGTTGTAAAAATTGCCAATGTCTTCTTCTCTATTACTTGTTGTTGCATAAGTTTGAATTATGTTGATATCTATTGGTCTACCTCTCAATTTTACAGCAGAATTCTATCTGATGCTTGCAAAAATCCTTTCACTGTTTTGCTTCATTCTCTATCTAACATGATGCCTACTCCTCTTTTGTGTGTGGTTCCTCCAGAGTAAATTACATTATATAGATTACCTAATTTACATTCACGAGCGATTGTAATGTAAAAATCATATTAGTAATGGAGAGTGGAAGATAGAAAAGAGATGAATGAAAACGAGAGAGTTGAGACAGAAAAGGGGGGAGGAGAGAAAATTCAACAATAAATTATAAATAGACAACTTAATTTAATGAGAGGATTGTGCCTGAACTTCATGCACAAGGCTGTCCGTGTTTGGTTGCATGTGAATAACAGCAATACATAGTATGTTTTCTAAATTTGTTTCATTTAATTGATTTCTTACTTTTAATTTAGTCTGCATAAGTTTTGGAAAATATTGTTTAACAAACATAAGTGTTACCAAACAATGAAGTAACTTTTTGGGCATTTTTTGTGATTATGGGGTATTGTTCTCGTGGGAAATAAGATGTATATTCCAGTATCTTTGAGTCAGTCATACGAATGAGGTATGTTTACACCGCTATTCCATTTTGATTTCAGAATATTTGTTTCTTGCATATCAATAACTTCTATTTGTTTCTCTACTCGAACAGTATCTACATCAATATCAAATGGGTGTTGAGAAATATTCTAACCGTATTTGTTGTGCAGCAACAAATCTTTGAAATGCTGCATGAACAGGCAGTAAATATCATTACTAGCATCAGCATAGCTGATGAAGTTAATAAGAGATTTTTTCTGTATATCAAGCCTTACAAAAAAAATTAGTACTTCCTTCTTGTTACTCTCCTACAGTTTCAGTTTTTTTCTGGAAAGCTTTGATATGCCTGAAAAGATATACTAGTTGTCCTTGTGTTTGTAACTTGAAATTATGGTCATTAAAGTATTGAGTCTCCTCAACCAAAAACACTAGCTGGCAGATTCACTGAGGCTCTGATAATTCTTACGTACTATCCTTCATGTTCATGAAAACTTGTAAGCGTGTAAGTCATAGCATCATTTCAGCATTTCCCCTTGACTTAATCGACATCATGAAGGAATTCTTGGAATTGACAATGGTTGAGGCCTCATGAGTTTTATGAAATTCGCACATGACTGCCATGATGTAAGTTTAAAAATTTTGGGTCACATATTTTCTTGGCCAATAATAAAATGTAGAAATGAAATGTCAAGATGATCTAATTCAAAATCTAATAAGTGAGATTTTATTTTGTCAACACATCTCTCATACTTGGAACATGATACGTTAGGACTATGCGTCCTGGATTAAATATGTCTGTCACCATCCAGTTCGACGGTAGATCTTCCCAGCCCTTTGAGATGAACTATGGAGTCAAACAGGGATTTGTCCTTGCCCCTACTTATTCAGAATATTTTTCACTGCCCTTCTACACAATGCATTTGAAACCGTCTCTGGAGACTTCTACATCTGTACGAGACCTGACAGCTCCTTATTTAATCTAACATGTCTGAGGTCAAAATTTAAAACAACTGAGACCCTCATCAAGATGCTTTTATTTGCTGATGATGCAGCACTGGTTGCTCATGATGAGTCGTCCTGCAGTCAATGACTAATAATCTAGCTAGATCATGTGATTTATTCTCCCTGTCAATAAGTATCCAGAAGACTGTTGTGCTTCAACAGGGTGCAGCCATTCCCACATTTATATAATTAATTAATTTACCCCTTTAATCTTTGAGAAAATTCACGGATCTCGGTTCTGTGGTCACAATCACCATCTCCCTTGAAGAAGCAATAAATTTCTGAATTGGAAAAGCAGCTTTGACATTTGGTAAACTTAAAGAGTATGGGTCAACACCAAATTAACACTCAGAACTGAGATTCAAATTTACCAAAGTCGTGTGCTTAATACACTTCTATACGCACAGAAACATGGACTACCTAAGCAGGACAGGAGAAAAGGTCAAACAGCTTTCATATAATTATATCTTTCTCCTCTGTCATTTCTTTTTCCTAAACCATGAAGTCCTGTGATGGTCTTATATCTACCTTTTCCTACTTAGTAATTTTTTAGTTAGCTGAGTGGCAGTGTTCCCTGGCGTTCAGCTTCTCGTGGCAAGGCGCAGTGCCAAGGAATATGTGATCGATCCTGCTTCGGACCATATATTGTTCTTTGTTTTTTTCTATTGTAGTTTATTTGTCACTTTATCTGAGTGCTGTAAACATACCTCTTCCTCCTATGATTCGCTGAATTATTGCCATGGAAGTTTCCCTCTATAATAATATTCATTTATTATTATTTGTCTCCAGCTTTCATATACGTTGTCTTTAAAAGTTTATGAACATCAAATAGCAGGACAAAGTAACCAACTCTGATGTCATCATCATCATCATTGAGTGCCGTCTCTGCATCGAAGGTTGGCTACCATGGAGCGCCATTCTAATCTGTCTCTTGCTTTGATGATGCAGATTATCATAGGCTGACTTGTCCATCTTTTGATGTTACTCGTCCATATTAGTCTTGGTCTGCCTCTGCCTCTTTTACCTTGTATTTTCCCTTCCAATATTACTTTTAGTAGGCTGTTGTGTCTTTTAACATGACCCAAAATTTTCATGTCTTGCTCTAATTGTGTTTAGTAGTTCTCTTTTCATTTTTAGTTGTTTTAAAACTTCCTCGTTTGTTTTCTTTTCTTTCCATCCAATTCTATCTATTCTTCTATAAATCCACATTTCAAAGGCTTCAATTTTCTGTTCTGTTTTCTGGTCTAATGTCCATGTTTCTGCATCATACAGGAATATTGAGAAGATGTAACATTTTGCCATTCTTAGTTTCAGCCCTGTTGATATTTGTTTTGTTGTTAGTATATTTTTCGTGGCATTAAAATTACTTTTTGCCATACCTATTCTTTTGTTTATTTCAGTTTTGCATTTTCCATCATTGGTTATAGTATGTCACAGGTAGTTGTAACTCTGGACTGTCTCTAGATGTGTTCCCTCAACTGTGATATTTAATTGTAGGTCTTGAGAATTTTCTTTGTTTATGACCATAGTTTTAGTCTTTTTGATATTCATTTCTAGTCCATATTTTTTGCTTGTTATGTTTATCACATTAAGCAATTGTTGTTGATCTTTAGGATTTTCTGCTAGTAGTACAGTATCATCAGCATATCTTAGATTATTGATTATCTTCCCATTAATGTTTAGGCCTGGCATCTCAGTGATGTTTTTAAAGATTTGCACAGTGTATAAATTGAACAAGCTTGGTGATAGGATGCATCCTTGTCTTACTCCTCTTTTTATATCAATGGGTGTAGAGTTCTCTTTGTTATATTTTATTATTGCTGTTTGCTCCCAATACAAATTACATATCAGTTGTATGTCTGTGTCATCCAGATTTATATCTTTTAGGCAGTCTATAAGTTGATTATGGTGTATTCTATCAAATGCTTTGGTGTAGTCTATGAAGCAGGCATATATTGGTTTGTTTACTTCTATGTACTTTTCGATCAATGTCCTCATGTTGAATATGGCTTCTTTTGTCCCACTGTTTTTCCTGAATCCGAATTGCTGCTCATCTAATTCAGTATTAATTTCATTCTGAATCCTTCCTTGTATAACTTTTAGTAAAATTTTTGTTACCTGGCTCATTAGGCTTATTGTTCTGAAGTCACTGCATTCAACTGCACCATTCTTTTTAGACAATGCAATGAAAGTTGATGTTTTTAGATCGTTTGGTATGTATCCTGTATGGTATATGTCATTGCATATGTCTGTGATCACTTCGACGCCAAACTCTTCTGGTGCCTGTATCATCTCTATTTGTATATTGTCAGGCCCTGCTGCCTTTCCCTTTTTCATTGTTTTTATAGCTTTTTCTACTTCAGATTTTAGGATTTTATAGCTTGATGTACGTTTTATAAATGGTTTTTTGTCCCTTTCGTCATGAAATAATTCTGTTATGTATTCCTGCCATCTATCGATTATATCTTTGTTGTCTGTTAGCATTCTTCCCTCTTTGTTTGCAATACATCTGCTTCCTGCAGCTTTTTTGTGTTTATTAGTCATTCTTTTTATTTCTTTGTGCATTCCTCTTAAATTTTGTTTACTTTCCATAGTTTCGACTTCTAGACATCTTTGGTTGAGCCAGTCTTCTTTTGCCTTTTTGCACATTTTTCATAACTCATTATCAATTTCTTTGTATCTGACAGTGTTTTTTGCTTGTCTTCTCTCTTCCATTTTTTTCTAAAATGTTGTCAGTTATCCATTTTTGTTTTTTATTACTTTCCTTTTTGGGTAAGGTGATGCAGGATTCTTGTATGCTGTTTTTTATGCATTGCCATTTGGTTGAGATTTTTTCTTCAGGATTTTCTCTTCTGTACTGCTCAATCCCTTCTTCCAGCAGCTTCTGATATGTGTTCTTTACTTGTACAGTATAAGTTTCTTCATCTAAGCTTATACATCTTTCTGATTTAAAGCTATTGTATCTATTGGTATTGCTGAATTAGTATTTTGTTTCTTTCTCTTTAATTTGATTTTCATTTTAATCATTACAGGATTGTGATCTGAATTAATATCTGCTCCTGGATAGGTTTTGGCTGATGTTTTACAACGAGCCAAACTCCCTTCTATCATAGCAACACTTAGGAGTCGTAAACTAAAGTAGCTCAATCATGTAACAAGAATGGCAAACAATTGTATTCTCAAACAAATATTGTATGGCAAACTTAAGGACAGGAAGAGACCAAAGGGCAGACCAATGCTGAGATATAAGGATGTTTTCAGGGCCTCTTTAAGTGAATTCTCTATCAGTGAAAGAAACTGGGAAAATCTGGCTGCAGAGTGTATCACATAGTGAACAAAAATAAAAAATGGCGCAGCAACTTTTGAAGCATTGCTGATATCAAATTCAGAAGACAAAAGGCGCAGGAGACAGGAGAGGTGAAGAGACTAGGCAAATTTATCTTGGTTGTTCTGTGGCTGGATCTGTCTATCCAGTATTAGCAGATTAAGCGACAAGAGAAGCTGTTGAGCAAAGCAGAATCAAGTATAAAACACTAAAATTGTTACCAAACTACTGACTTATCACGATTGC
The DNA here is from genome assembly GCA_032433765.1 of Megaustenia siamemsis. NCBI lineage: Eukaryota > Metazoa > Mollusca > Gastropoda > Stylommatophora > Ariophantidae > Megaustenia > Megaustenia siamemsis. The sequence continues at coordinate 48,253,047 of JAVIAB010000126.1, forward strand.
TTGCTACCAACTGTCTGTCAATACATGAAAGGCCATATAATCTCCTCTGTCTCCGATGGGTTGGCTAACTTACATATGTGGTCCATGTGTGTAATAAACAATAGGGGACATAGTGCGCACCCCTGTCTTACTTCTGTTCTAACTTCAAAGTGGTCTGTGTTGCCTGCTGCTGTTCTGACTGTGCCACTGTTTTTGATGTAGAGACTTAAAATTAGGTTGGTTATATGTTTACTTACTCCGTATGTTGTTAGTATCCCCCATATATAGTTCTCTCGGTTTTCTTTACTGGGTTTAATGCTTTTTCCTGGTCAATGAAAGTGATGTGCAAATTTTGATTGTGTTTTTTCATCTTTTCTGTTAGCAGTTTTAGAGTGAATAGTGTGTAAGTACATCCTCTATTTTTTCAGAACCCCATTTGAGAAACGCTTAACTGTAGTTCTCTTATTGCCCTGAACTTTTTTCCCCACAATTTTGACATATAACTTTCCTACATGGCTGATATGCCATATGGCAGACCACTGTGAAAGAGATTGGAGCCTCATCACTTAATATTCCAAAGAAAGCCATGGAGAGTAACACAAAAGAACCGCAAAGAGAGGTAGGCATACTAATAAAATGAGAGCTATAAAAATATATAAATACACACTGGACATACAATGATAGGATTATACTATTAAAAATTGTGGCAAAACCATTTGACAAAGCAATAATACAGATATATGCACCTACTCAAGACTATACAGATGAACAAATAGAAGCATGCTATGAAGATCTAAATAAAGTTATGAAGCAAGTGAAATCTTCAGACATCTTGATTGTAATGGGTGGCATGAATGCTAAAGTAGGAAAAGTTAGATATAAGACCATTATAGGAAATCATGGTTTAGGAAAAAGAATTGACAGAGGAGAAAGATTAATACAATTTTGTGAATAAAACAGACTTATAATATGTAACACCTACTTTGAGCAAGAGAAAAGGAAACTATACACATGGAAAAGCCCTGGAGATAAGAAGAGGAATCAAATAGATTACATAAGGATAAAACATAGGTTCTGTAACAGCGTCAAGAAAGCCTAAACTTATCCAGGAGCAGATATTAATTCAGATCACAGTCCTGTAATTAGCGCAATCGATAGGCGGTTGGCTTACCACGGCAACAGCCGGGGTTCGTAATCCTGGCGAGGACACCTGGGTTTTACTAATTCCCTAAAAATTAGTAGGAGCCGCGATAGCTCAGTGGTTAGTGAACTGGACTACTACGGACAAGGGGTAGGTTTCGATCCCAACCGACGGCTCCGGGTTCACCCAGCCTTAAATGGGTACCGGATTTTTTCTGGGAAAGTAAAAGCAGCACGGGCGTAATACCGACCACATTACCCCAAAAATCATGTGCTGAAGGTCTGTAAAATATAGGGTCACTAACACCATATTTCCCTATACGCCACTTGGCGTGACGGGGGGTACTTTACTTTTTTTTACTTACAGTCCTGTAATGATTCAAATGAAAATCAAACTAAAGAGAAACAAACAAAAGACTAATTCATCAATACCAATAGATATAACAGCTTTACGTCAAAAAGATATTAAAGATATTTACACAATACAAGTGAAGAACACATATCAGAAGAAGTGCTAGAAGAAGGGACTGAGCAATACAGAAGATAAAATCCTGATGAAAAGGTTACAACCACATAGCAATACATAAAGAAAAGCATACAAGAAACCTGTGGCACCCTACCCAAAAAGGAAAAGAACAAAAAACAAAAATGGATAACTGAAACCATCTTAGAAAAAATGGAAGAAAGAAGACAAGTGGAGAACACTGCCAAATACAAGAAAATTGATAATGAAATATGCAAAATATACAAAAAAGGCAAAAGAAGACTGGCTCAGCTAAAGATGTCTAGAAGTCAAAACTACGGAAAGAAAGCAAAATTTAAGAGGGATGCACACAGAAATAAAGAGAATGATTAAAAACTAAAAGCTACAGGAAGTGGATGTATTGCAAACAAAGAAGGAAGAATGCTAACAGACAACAAAGATATAATAAATAAATGACAGGAATCATCATCAAGTACCATGACTGCTTGCGTAGGTGATCAGGTCTCTCCACAACTTTCGATCTCGACAGTTATTTATCATTTCTGTTGTTGACCTTCTGCCAAGCCATTCTCTTAAGCTGTCTGGTATCTTTTCTCTTTGCTTCCCTCTATCTCTTCATCCCTCAATTTACCCAGTTGTTACAATATATTCCAGCTGTTCTCTTCTCATTACTTGGCCAAAAATTATTGTTTCTTCCTAATATGAATAAAACTTTATTATTTTTCTAAATTAAAAAGGAAATTAGCTCTCCTTTTTGCTTTGGCCTCTTTCAGAACGTTTTCATTACTCTTCTTAGCTGTCCATGATATTTTCAACATTCTTCTGTAAAACCACATTTCTACAGACTCCAGTGATTTTCTTGTCTGTTGTCCTATTGTCCATGATTCACATCCATATGTTAAGACTGGCTCTACATAACATTTAAGAACTCTTTTCTTTGTTTATATTTTCAAAAATGGATTGCATAGTATCTTCCTCATTTTTTTTAAAGCTGCTTTTGCCTGAGCAATTCTGCATCTCACCTCTGTTGTACATCTTCCGTCTGAGGTTAACAAAGTTCCCAAATATTTAAATTCATTTACCTATTTTAATATTGTTCCACATGTCTTTATTTTGCACTGAAGTGATGTCTTTTTCTTTCTTGTTACCATTACTTCTGGTTAAGGCTGTCCTTTATTTTTGCTTTCTTTCACTATAATGTCTAACATTTCTTGTAACTCCTTTTCACTCTTAGCGATTAAGACTGTATCATCAGCATAAAAAAAAAAAAGTAAGTACCCCCGTCACGCCAAGTGACGTATAGGGAAATATGGTGTTAGTGACCCTATATTTTACAGACCTTCAGCACATGATTTTTGGGGTAATGTGGTCGATATTATGCCCGTGCTGCTTTACTTTCCCAGAAAAAAATCCGGTATCATCAGCATACCTTCATCATCATCATGTGCCTTCTCCACAACGAAGGTTGGCTACCATGGATTGCCATTCGACTCTGTTTCTTGCTTTGATGGTGCAGGCTGTCATAGATTGACTTGTCCATCTTTTGATGTTACTCGTCCATGTTAGTCTTGGTCTGCCTCTGCCTCTTTTACCTTGTATTTTTCCTTCCAATATTACTTTTAGTAGGCTGTTGTGTCTTTTAACATGCCCCAAAAATTTTCATGTCTTGCTCTAATTGTGTTTAGTAGTTCTCTTTTCATTTTTAGTTGTTTTAAAACTTCCTCGTTTGTTTTCTTTTCTTTCCATCCAATTCTATCTATTCTTCTATAAATCCACATTTCAAAGGCTTCAATTTTCTGTTCTGTTTTCTGGTCTAATGTCCATGTTTCTGCATCATACAGGAATATTGAGAAGATGTAACATTTTGCCATTCTTAGTTGAATTCAGCCCTGTTGATATTTGTTTTGTTGTTAGTATATTTTTAATGGCATTAAAATTAATTTTTTTGCCATACCTATTCTTTTGTTTATTTCAGTTTTGCATTTTCCATCATTGGTTATAGTATTTCCCAGGTAGTTGTAACTCTGGACTGTCTCTAGATGTGTTCCCTCAACTGTGATATTTAATTGTAGGTCTTGAGAATTTTCTTTGTTTATGACCATAGTTTTAGTCTTTTTGATATTCATTCTAGTCCATATTTTTTGCTTGTTGTGTTTACCACATTAAGCAATTGTTGTAGGTCTTTAGGATTTTCTGCTAGTAGAACAGTATCATCAGCATATCTAAGGTTATTGATTATCTTTCCATTAATGTTTAGGCCTAGTATCTCTGAGATGTTTTTAAAGATTTGCTCAGTGTATAGATTGAACAAGCTTGGTGATAGGATGCATCCTTGTCTTACTCCTCTTTTTATGTCAATGGGTGTAGAGTTCTCCTTGTTATATCTTATTATTGCTGTTTGCTCCCAGTACAAATTACATATTAGTCGTATGTCTGCGTCGTCTAGATTTATATCCTTTAGGCAGTCTATAAGTTGGTTATGTTGTATTCTATCGAAAGCTTTGTGTAGTCTACAAAGCAGGCATATATTGGTTTGTTTACTTCTGTGTACTTTTCAATCAATGTTCTCATGCTGAATATGGCTTCTTTTGTCCCATTGTTTTTTCCTGAATCCGAATTGTTGCTCATCTAATTCAGTATTGATTTTATTCTGAATCCTTCCCTGTATAACTTTTAGTAAAATTTTTGTTACCTGGCTCATTAGGCTTATTGTTCTGAAGTCACTGCATTCAACTGCACCATTCTTTTTAGACAATGCAATGAAAGTTGATGTTTTTAGATCGTTTGGTATGTATCCTGTATGGTATATGTCATTGCATATGTCTGTGATCACTTCGACGCCAAACTCTTCTGGTGCCTGTATCATCTCTATTTGTATATTGTCAGGCCCTGCTGCTTTTCCCTTTTTCATTGTTTTTATAGCTTTTTCTACTTCAGATTTCAGGATTTTATAGTTGTATGTACATTTTATGTCTCGCTTTTTGTCCCTTTCGTCATGAAATAATTCTGTTATATATTCTTACCATGTATCTATTATATCTTTGTTGTCTGTTAGCATTCTTCCCTCTTTGTTTGCAATACATCCGTTTCCTGTAGCTTTTTTGTCTTTATTCGTCATCCTCTTTATTTCTGTGTGCATCTATCTTAAGTTTTGTTTACTTTCCATAGTTTCGACTTCTAGACATCTTTGGTTGAGCCAGTCTTCTTTTGCCTTTTTGCACATTCTCCGTATTTCATTGTCTATATCCTTGTATCTGGCAGTGTCTTTAGCTTGTCTTCTTTCTTCCATTTTTTATAAGATTTTGTCAGTTATCAATTTTTGTTTTTTGTTACTTTCCTTTTTGGGCAAGGTGTTGCAGGATTCTTGCATGCTTATTTTTATGCATTGCCATTTTGTTGTGACTTTTTCCTCAGGATTTTCTCTTCTGCACTGCTCAATCCCCTCTTCTAGTAGCTTCTGATATGTGTTCTTTACTTGTATAGTATAAGTTTCTTGTACATCTTTCTGGTTTAACGCTGTTATATCTATTGGTGTTGCTGAATTAGTTTTTTGTTTGCTTCTCTTTAATTTGATTTTCATTTGTATCATTACAGGATTGTGGTCTGAATTAATGTCTGCTCCTGGGTAGGTTTTGGCTTTCTTGACGCTGTTCCTGAATCTGTCTTTTATCATTATGTAATCTATTTGATTTCTCTTCTAGTCTCTGGGGCTTTTCCATGTGTATAATTTCCTTTTCTCTTGCTCAAAGAAGGTGTTGCATATTATCAGTCTGTTTTCTTCACAAATTTGTATTAATCTTTCTCCTCTGTTATTCCTTTTTCCTAGACCATGATTTCCTATTATGGTCTTATATTTACCTTTTCCTAATTTAGCATTCATAGCAGCCATTATAATCAAGATGTCTGAAGATTTCACTTGCTTCAGAATCAAGATGTCTGAAGATTTCACTTGCTTCATAACTGCGTTTAGATCTTCATTGTATGCCTCTATTTGTTCGTCTGTATAGTCTTGAGTAAGTGCGTATGCATACCTTAGCATACCTTAGATTATTTATATTATGACCTCCGATTGTTATTCCAGGCATGCCCCTTATGGGTCTTAAATATTCTCACTATAAATATTAAACAAATCTGGTGACAGCACACAACCTTGCCTAACACCCTTTTTCATTTGTTGAAACATTCCCAATTGGTTTCCAGTTCTTTTGGTTGCTGTTTGTTGCCATTACATGTTCATAAACAACTTGTAGACTGCCTAAAAGATATACATCTAGATGACACGGACATACGACTAATGTTAAATTTATACTGGGAGCAAACAGCAATAATAAATATAACAAAGAGAACTCTACTATTGATTACACCCATTGATATAAAAAGAGGAGTAAGACAAGGATGCATCATATCACCAAGCATGTTCAATTTATACACTGAGCAAAATTTTAAAAACAACACAGAGATGCCAGGCCTAAACATTAATGGAAAGATAATCAATAACCTAAGATATGCTGATGATACTGTATTACTAGCAGAAAATTCTAAGATCTACAACAATTAATTAATGAAATAAACATGATAAGCAACAAATATGGATTAGATATGAATATCAAAAAGACTAAAACTATAATCATAAGCAAAGATTATACTCAAAACCTACAAGTGGATATCAAAGTTGAAGGAATAGACCTGGACAGTTCAGAGCTACACATATCTTGGCCACACTATAACCAGTGATGGAAAATGTAAAACTGAAATAAACAAAAGAATAGGAATGGCAAAAAGTAATTTTAATGCCATGAAAAGTATCATCATCATGTGCCATACCGGTTGGTGTAGGCGATCATGTCCCTCCACAATCTTCTATCTACAGTGCATCGTATCAGTTCTGTTGTTGACTGTTTTCCATGCCATGACACCAAGCTATCCAGTATTTTCTCTCTTTGTCGTCCGCGATCTCTCTTTCCTTTTATTTTGCCAGTTGTGACCAAGTATTCCAACTTTCCTCTTCTCATGATGTGCCTGAAAAATGTTGATTGCTTCTTTCTGATGTTTTTTAAGAGCTCCCTTTTTGTGTTGGCCTCTTTGAGAACTTCCTCATTGGTCTTTTTAGCTGTCCTCTAATCGTCTTTTCATTTGTTTGTCTACTGTCCATGATTCGCTTCCATAGGTCAGAATTGGTTCTATGTAGCACCGATGAACTCTCTTTCTCATTTTTATTGACATAGATTTGTTGCATAAGATATTTTTCATTTTCTGAAATGCTATTTTGGCCTGAGCTATTCTGCTTTTTATTTCTGTAGTGCATCTCCCATCTAATGTTGTTATTGTGCCCAAGTATTTGAAACATTGCACTTGTTTCAGATTTGTCTAGTTTATTTTTATGTTGCATAATGGTGGTGATTGTTTCTTCGATATAACCATTACTTCTGTTTTCTTACTATTCAGACTGAGACCTTTCTTGTTGCTTTCTTTTAGCATCATCTTTTAGTATCATTTCTTGTAGACTCTGTCTCTGCTATTAAGACTGTGTCATCCGCATATCGCAAATTATTTATGTTGTTACCGTTGACTTCAATTCCTTTTTTTTGAAAGTATACTAGCATCAAAACAAATAACACCAGTGCTAAAACTCAGAATAGCAAAATGTTATATCTTCTCAATATTCCTGTATGATGCAGAAACATGTATATTAGACAAGAAAACAGAACAGAAAATTTTAGCCTTTGAAAGGTGGATTTATAGAAGAATAGGTAGAATTGGATAGAAAGAAAAGAGAACAAGTGATGAAATTTCAAAACAACTAAAAATTATAAGGGAACTGCTAAACACAATTAGAACAAGACCAATGACATTTTTGGGGCATGTTAAAAGACACAACAGCCTACTAAAAATATTATTGTAAGGGAAAATACAAGGTAATAGAGGCAGAGGCAGAGCAGACCAAGACTAATATGGACGAGTAGCATCAAAAGTTGGAGAAGACAGCCTATGACAACCTGCACCATCAAAGCAAGAGACAGAGCGGAATGGCACTGCATGGTAGCCAAACTTCGATGAGGAGACAGCACTCAATATAATGATGACATGGTTGAGAAGGGATATACCTCTATATTGATTGAAGTCTTGCTTGGTACCTTTCTTTTTCCATATTGATATGATGATTGCCTATTGCCATTCTTCTTGCTCTTTCTTTTGGTGCCAAGCTGCAGTGAATATTCTTGTGCATAACTCCTTGCTACTGCTATTATTTCTTTTGGTATGTTACCTGTACTCTGTGCTTTATTTCTTGGTGCATATTTGATTAGCGATGAACAGTGTGGTTTTGTTAGAGATAAAGGAACAAGCAATGCCATTTATATCATAAAATCTTTAGTAGAAAGATCCATAGAGGTGAAAACAGATCTATACCTATGTTTCATAGATTACATCAAGGCATTTGACAAAGTAAAGCCGCAAGAAATAATCAAAATTTTAGAAAGCATAAACATAGACAGCAAAGATCTAAGAATAATAAAGAAATGTACTGGCAACAAACACCGGCCATAAGAACTGGAAACCAATTGGGAATGTTTCAACAAATAAAACAGGGTGTTAGACAAGGCTGTGTGCTGTCACCAGATTTGTTTAATATTTATAGTGAGATTATTTTAAGATCCATAAGGGGCATGCCTGGAATAACAATTGGAGGTCATAATATAAATAATCTAAGGTATGCTGATGATACAGTATTAATCGCTAAGAGTGAAAATGAGTTACAAGATATGTTGGACATTATAGTGAAGGAAATAAAAATAAAGGACGCAGCCTTAATAGCAAAAAGACAGAGATAATGGTAACAACAAAGAAAAAGACATCACCTCAGTGCAAAATAAAGACAAGTGGAACAATGTTAAAACAGGTAAATGAATTTAAATATTTGGTAACTTTGTTAACCTCTGATGGAAGATGTACAAAAGAGGTGAGATGCATAATGGCTCAGGCAAAAGCAGCTTTCCAAAAAATGAGGAAAATACTATGCAATCCATTTTTGACAATAGAAACAAGAAAAAGAGTTCTTAAATGTTACGTAGAGCCAGTCTTAACATATGGATGCGAGTCATGGACAATAGGACAACAGACAAGAAAATCACTGGAGTCTGTAGAAATGTGGTTTTACAGAAGAATGTTGAAAATATCATGGACAGCTAAGAAGAGTAATGAAAACGTTCTGAGAGAGGTCAAAGCAAAAAGAGAACTAATTTCCAATATTAGGAAGAAACAATAATCATTTTTTGGCCATGTAATGAGAAGAGAACAACTGGAGTATATTGTAACAACTGGAAAAATTGAGGGACGGAGAGATAAAGGGAAGCAAAGAGAAAAAATAACAGACAGCTTAAGAGAATGGCTTCGGCAGAATGTCAACAACAGAAATGATAAATAGGTGCCGAGATCGAAAGTTGTGGAGAGACATGATCACCTACGCCAGTAGGCCCGGTACTTGATGATGATGATGAGTGGTAGTTGATACCATGTATAATAGGTTTTTGAAATATTCTTTGTATCTCTGTTGCATGTATTGGTTATTTCATATTGGCTGTCCATCTTTGCCATTTATCAGTTCAGTGTGATTATGGTTTTCTTTTCTCACTCCTGGTGCTTTTACTGCTTTGTAGAAGTTTCTTGTGCTGTATTGATGAACTTGAGAACTAGATGACTGACAACAAGTTTACATTAATTAGTCCATAGATTTTGATGATATGATTCGCTCAAAACTAAGAATAGCAAAATGTTACATCTTCTCATACATGGTGCAGAAACATGGACATTAGACAAGAAAACAGAACAGAGAATTGAAACCTTTGAAATGTGGATATATAGAAGAATAGGTAGAATTGGATGGAAGGAAAAGAAAACAAATGATGAAGTCTTAAAACAACTAAAAATGAAAAGAGAACTACTAAGCACAATTCAAGCAAGGCAAATGCGATTTTTGGGCCATGTTAAAAGACAGCCTACTAAAAGTAATCCTGGAGGGGAAAATACAAGGTAAAAGAGGCAGAGGCAGACCAAGACTAACATGGACGAGTAACATCAAAAGATGGACAAATCAGCCTGTGACAACCTGCGCCATCAAAGCAAGAGACAGTGCAGAATGGCGCTCCATGGTAGCCAACCTTCGTTGCGGAGAAGGCACTCAATGATGATGATGATGATTCTCTCAACAGAAATGGATGAACAACAATGTAGCAGAATAAATTTATGTATAGACTATATAATTAATTAATGATGATATAAGCAGGTTTTAAGTATTTATATTAAATGCACGCTGTTAATTTTAAAAAACCACTTGTCTCTTATGTTTTCTCTCTACCTTGGTTATGGAGTTTACATTACTGTTATATCTTTTACTTTTTACTTTTTACCGAGCTAAGAGAAGATTAAGGTTTAGTAAGGCTATTCTGACAGAAATATCTACTGAAATTGGTCAAAGGGCTAACAAACAATGAAGCATCACAACATTAGCATAATCTGTTTCAAGGAGAAAGATTGGGAAAATTGAAGAAGAAACTTGAAAATAATGAATATGCATTTTTTAATGTTTTTTTTTATAATACTGTTTTTCTACCATATTCTAGGAGGACTTGCAATCATTGCTGTGTATGTGTCTGTGATTGTATTGGCAGTACCTGCCATTTTTGTGCAGTTGAAATTAGGAGGCTACTTGCAGAAAGGAGTTGTCGGAGTCTACTCTATGTTTTTTCCTATTTGGAAAGGTAACAAGATGTTATTGATACATTAATAATTTTTTTTCTCTTTTAAAGAATGTTTTTTTTTGGTCATAATTCACTGTAATAGTATTACATCATTTTTGTTGGTTACGCTGGATTTAATACTCTTATCGAACACGCTCTTTTGGTTGCATCTTGAAGAAATTTTGTTTGATATTGATGCGAGTTGCTGATAACACAGGAAACAAAAGATAAGTAAACAGATAAGATAATCTCTCAGCAGCGAGATTAGGTATGGTATATAAGTCATTAGCGACTCGCCCAAATTTGGATTAGACTTGCCTTTGCAGTTAAATCGCAGATTGTTTCTTCCTCGACGCCAACGGCAGCAGAGGAAGGAAAGAAGAAGAAGAAGAAAATGCAATTAAAGGAAGATGGCGGAAACAAAAATGGCAGGTGCCAAGATTCGACTAGATTATAAAAGAACCGGTAGTCAGTATTTGCTTGGAACAGTCAGATGTACACCAGATCAGGAGAGAAGAAAAAAGACAGTTAGTAGAGCATTACAGTTGTGGACTTGATACAGGATTTAACTCTTTCCGGACTATTATCTGACACCTCGGTTCTATGAAATTGGTCAGTTCTAACCACTCACCAACACGTCGGTTATTTCGGATGTAGCTGAATATTTGATTCGCTTTCACTGATTTTCGTTTTTATTTCAACCAATACTTGATTTCTGGAAGTAGGAGAGTTCTCTCGCTTGATCTTTCTGATTATACCGGGATGGTCGAAGTTTCGAACGTTGGAAAATTTTTAATTTATATTCATTGTTTATTTATCAAATTTTTGTCACATAATGGCCACGCCCACTGTTGATACTTCTTGCAGTCAACCAAAACGATATAGATATAGAGCAGAACAAACTAGATCTATGTTCGAAACCTTGTTATTGAGTGATTCAGAAATAGAATATTCATAGTATTTAGACTCGGACAATAATTTTGTTGTTGTGATAATGGGTCGGAATATTGGTAAAAGTTATGATAAAAAGGTACGACGATCTGGCTTAGGTTTAGCTAGTGGATGCCTTCTATTACAGCACTATCAGTGCCTCAGAGAAATCGAGTGGTAGTTATTCTGATAATGAAACTGGTACTTTAGGGAAATATTACAAACATGTTGTGTAAATAAAAATAATAAACTTGATTTGTAAATAATATTGTTATGACGTCACATAAATTTATAATATTTTTCATTCTGGGATCATTTACAAAAATGTACATAATTTCGTTATTTGTGGACATAAATTAATCAAATAAACTGTATTTTGGAGGAATTTGGATTATGTTGTGTAATATTTCAAGACAAATGGATAGCAACACATATAAACATGGAAAAGGGTAAGTGAATTACAATATTTTTAAATTAAAAATGATCTACCTTGAATATTTTATATTAAAAAAAATATTTTATTCCTTTAAATAATCACATATCATAAATACATTGCTATTTTCATTTTCTGTATCCATTTCCCTTTCTGATGATGTATAACACATGCCACATTTATCTAAATTATTGTGTGAAGTAGTCAAATGAAAAAGGTATATGGTAAAATTTCTGGAAACAGGAAAATTAACCTGGTCGAATCTGAAAATTCCTGTTTTTTGTTCTGGTCCTGAAAGAGTTAAGACTTAGAGAAACATTCGGTATTGTTTTAGTAAAGGATTATTCAGAACGATTTATTTGAAATGAAGATATTTAGCTAGATGTAAATATTTTGTAAATATGTGGATGTAATTACAAAACATTCGACAAAAATTCGACAGAGTAAACTAAGAACAACTGTGGGAGATACTAACAACATACAGAGTAAGCCAACATCTAACCAACCTAATTAAAAGTCTCTACATCAACAGCAGCTGCAAGGTCAGAACAGAAGCAGGCTACACAGACCACTTCGAAGTTAGATCAGTTGTAAGACAGTGGTGCATACTATCCCTCCTACTGTTTATTACATACATGGACTATATATGCAAGTTAGCCAACCCATCAGATACAAAGGAGATCAGCGAGCTTTTATTTGCAGACAATCAGGCACTATTATATGAAACAATAGTATACCTACAAGAACACACTAAACAAACTCAACAGCTCAGGCACAAAATACAACCATAAAATCAACATAGACAAAACAGAAGTCATGAATGTTTCCAAAAATAAATAGAACATCAACATAACTAAAACAAGTAGAGGAATTAAAAAACCTAGGAAGTTTAGTGACAAACGATAATTCACAAACAGCAGAGATAGAATCAAGATGCAACAAAGCTTGTCAAATCATTGGACAGTTATCACTACTATTGTCCAACAAGGAAATAACACTAGAGACAAAAGTAGGCACTCTACAATACAATCTTTATCCCAACGTTGTGCTACCAATGCCAGACCGGAACCCTAGATGCAAGAACAATAAGAAAAATAACCTCTAGTGAGATGAAATGTGTTAGACGAATGACAGGAAACAGTCTTAGAGATAAGATCAGAAATGAAGAACTGAGAAAAAAGCTAGGAATAGCTCCTGTCATACAATAAATTAAAAAACAACAGATAAAATGGTTTGGCCATGTGACAAGGTAGTAAGATCAAAACACAACACAACGAGCCTTCAATAAATGTGAGAATACCAGACCCAATGATCAACCACGAAAAAGATGGATCGATGGAATATTAGAAGCACTAGGAAACATAACAGCAGCAGAGGTGAACAGAAGAGCAAAAGACCGCAAATTATATTCCCCTCGACGCTGAAAGGCAAATGAGGAAGGAAAAGAAGAAGAATTACAGAACCTGGGGACCTGTCATATAGAAACAGCAGTAGCCAAAACACGAATACATAATTTCTGCTAATGATATAGTTTGATAGATATTTAGATGGCTATTGCAAACATTATTTGTAATGATTAATATATATGTGCAGCCAAGATATGTATTCAGATGACTTGTGAAGTGCAACTAAAGAACTGTGTGAATAAACGTTTATACAAGATCTAGACAATGTCTTGTGTCATCATATGAAGTGTCAAACACAAGTGTTGTTCACAACATATTGGAGTTCTGTATAATGTTGTACTGTCACTGTTACATCACATTGTCATGAAAGACATTAAAACTTGTATGTTATTTTGCTTATGAGATAGTAATAAAGTATTTATGGTTAAATTCAAATAAACTGAAGATGAAAATAGAGTAGTATCTTTTGTAAATAATTATTAGCTACCAAAAATATACTTTTTTAAAAAAAATTCACAAATAATGAAATGTGGATCTTAAGCATTTTGGTTGACAATAACTAAGGTTGCATAGCTGTCTTATTGTATACCATCGTCTTTTCTTTATTACTGAAGATATTAGTGGTTGATTGGCGATTTCTCTAATTTCCTCGTTTGTTTTGAATTCGTTCCATTCTATACCAAGTATTTTCCTTAGACATTTATTTTCGAATGCGTTCAACTTTGTTTCTATATCTCTTGTTGTTTTCCAGCTTTCACACGCATACGTAAGGGTTGATAGTACATTTGATTTGAATAGCCTAAGTTTTGTGTTTGTGCTAATGAGTTTTGATTTCCACAACTTTTCAAGGCTTCTGAAAGACATTGCTGCTTTAGCCAGTCTGATTCTAATTTCTTGCTCGTATCCCCTTCTCGATCAATGTGACTTCCAAGATAGATGAATGCATGCCTATGGAGACTTTTTTAAAGAACCCTAGTGATTACTTGTTTCATAAATATTGCGTTATTTAATTCTGCAACACCTGCTTATGTACCTTAGATATGTTTGAAATAAAGCCACTGGGATGGATTTCATGTGGACACACCTCGTATTTGCTGTTTCCAAGACAGTTTGTTGCCAAATGTAACTCCGAGATAAGTAGATTGTTTTCTATTATTTCATGGGCTCAATATTTATGTAGAAAACTCCTGCTGAAAAAGTGATGAAATAAATATCACCTGAGTTCCATCTCTCTATGTTGATAGTGTTTCCGGTTGTTTCCAAAATGGAGGAATTATTTTTTCTCCGGCTTGGTATAGAACCGTTGATCAGAGGTTTAACAAGCCGCTGTCGTAAAAAACGATGTTGTTAATGAAACGTAGATCTTGAAAGTCACATTAATCGAGAAGGGGATACAAGCAAAGAAATTAGAATCAGAATAGCTAAAGCAGCAATGTCTTTCAGAAGCCTTGAAAAGTTGTGGAAATCAAAACTCATCAGCACAAACACAAAACTTAGACTATTCAAATCAAATGTACTATCAACCCTTACGTATGCGTGTGAAAGCTGGAAAACAACAAGAGATATAGAAACAAAGTTGAATGCATTTGAAAATAAATGTCTAAGGAAAATACTTGGTATAGCATGGAACGAATTCAAAACTAAAGAGGAAATTAGAGAAATCACCAATCAACCACTAATATCTTCAGTAATAAAGAAAAGACGATGGTCATATGTTGGACATGTGATGAGAAGAGATAATAACCGAATAGCAAGGCAAGCCCTCATATGGGAAACAACAGGTAAGAGAAAAGAGGAAGACCCAGAGAGACACTGAGAGGAACATTGATGAGAGAGGCAAGAGCAGCAGGATTCGGCTCCCTCAATGAGATAGAGCTGCTTGCACAGAACAGAGACAAATGGGGAGATTTGATAAATTATCTTTAAAAGAATTGAAAACTGCTAGAACAAAAATTCAGATAAGAGAAGGAGTATCTTGGTCTACGCCCTATGGGCCGGCTACGGCTCGAAAGGTCAATAGATAGATAGATGTTGATACAGTGTACTTAGATAATGAAATGGAGTTTATAGTGAATTCTTGAGGATAATAATTAAAATTATAACTTACATGTATTAAGGAAGAAAACACAGTTCATGATTTCATGATGGGTTTAGTTGTTGTAGGTCTTCAATTAAGATTCAATCAGTTAGAAAATCACAGTTGTAACACATTTGTCTACAAAATTAATCTAACAAGTCATTCTTGGATTCTACTAACAACATTGCATCTGGTAGAAATTTTCATCATCAGAGTTTAAAAATATAATAAATGTTAAATAGTTGGATGTTAGATGTTAGCCGTTCCTGTATGATAGAAGCTTCCACTGTTGGTGACATCAAACAGGTAGTGATGCAGTTGTCACACCTTTCTTCACTCAATCCCCGAGATCTCTGCCAGTGGGATTCATCTGCTTGGACTGGTGTAGCTGTCCTACCTAACCGCTCCAATATAGAAATTTCTATCTAGCTAAGCTCAAAATGTCTTGTGTTCACTAATCTAAACTAAAATTCCTTGATTACTATTCTTATCTTTATTCATTCTTCTGTTTTGTGGTAATAATTTACCGTTGGATATCAAAGTCTTTGTATAGGCACCTTTTTCATTTGAAAAGTTTGTGTTCACCACCAGCACCTTGTCCAGCTATATATATATATATATATATCATTCCTAAAACTGCCTACTTGTGGAGAGCTCAATTCGCAGTAGGTATTGTGGTCAGCTACTAATCTTGATTCTTCTTCTTCAGTGTTTTGTATGGTGATCTCCTTCTACCTCCTCTCCAAGTTTCCTAGATCATCCAATTTTCTGCAGTATAAATTCACATGTGTAACCTCAGCCCATTTGCTCACCCTAACAAAACCTATGGCTACCACTTCTCTTCCATCTGTAAGCAAACACCTGCAAAGTGTTTGGCCTTGGAAAAAAAAGCATTAACTGCTGTCTATGCAGCTGCAGACTGTACAATTTCAGCACCTGCCTAAGTGTCATGTATTGCTCTCTATTGTTTGATTGTTTGACCTTGGTAACTAACTCTCTCTTTCTCTCTCTTTATCTCTCTCTCCTTTTGCCCCCTTCTATCTCTCTATCATTCTGTGCACCTCTAAATCGATTGCAGTTGCACTTTGTTACATATACATCCTCCTGCAAAAAAGACTTTAAGCACCATAATCTTTAAAAATACAGTGTACAGGTTAGTTACTATCAGCATGAAATACAGTGAAATAGCATTTAAGTTATGTGTTAAAATAAAATACCAATATATTATCAAAAAGTTCTTAAAATAAACAATTCAAAATTTGAAACAGAAATACATTTGTTAATTTGTAAACTTAATATGACAACCTGGTGGTCTTTCTACAAAGATGTTTGTGTGTATCAACATAGTAATGACCACAATTGGTAATAAAAAAATTCTAAATTCAAAAAGTTTTTAAAAAATCATTTGTATTCTAAACATGTAATGGGACAACCTGATTCTTTGAAGCATTTGGCCATACAACTCCAATTGACTCATGATTGTATCAATAATACTGAATGAATTAATCCCTTTCCTTTGATAGGATCACATTGTTGTTAGTATTATCTCCCTTGGACTCAATATGTCTAAATTTTGTACATCATATCTCCCTTCTGAAAAAAAAAGCATAAAATATGACAGATCAGCTATTTTAGAACACAATCGATTTTCCACCAGCACCATGCATAATGTCATTGACTGTGTGGCACATATAAAAATATCAATTCTCCAAAACCAAATATATATTTTACAACATATAACCATTTTCAAATTATTTACAATATGTAACCATCATCAGTTTAATCTTCTTTTTCTTCTACCTTTTTAGCACCCAGTGGAGCATAGGCCTTCAGCAAACATTTCCCAAGTTATTATGTTTTTTTGCCATTCTTTTAAGATCATTCCATGTCTTCCCCATCATCTTCATCTCTGCTTCTGTCTGTCTTCTCCAAGAATTCCTTGGTCTTCCTCTTTGTCTTTTCCCCTGGGGATTCCAAAAAAGGGCCTATTATGTAATACTCTCAGTTGGCTTCCATAGTGTGTGTCCTATCCAGCGCCATCATCAGTTTAATATGCCAGTATAATTCAAACAAGTCATCAAAATAGTATGTTTGTGTTTTCATTATTCCATGTGCATGCATGTGTATGAAATGCTTATATAAATTTCAAAGTGAAACATTTAAAAAATATATTTACAAAACTCCAATTGAATGAGCACATGAGGGTATCATTTAGAAAAATCAACAAAATAACGTTATTAGTACAACATAGTGATAACATGAAGACAAGACAAGTTATTTCTTTTTATTAAATTCACCCCATATATATTTTATAATACAGGCCAAACTTACAATGGAAGTAATCTTATTTCTTACCAACATTCATTTACATTCTAATTAACTTCCTTAAGATGCTTGATGTCCAGCTTTTTTTATAACTGTTACTCTGACATTACTCAATCTCAAATTTATGTCCTATTTTATATTCATTTTGAATCTACTAAGGAAAGCAAACCTGAATAAAATTCTGGCTGAAATCGGATGCACTGGGCCTCTGGCGCAGAACACAGTGCAACGTTTTAACAAGTAATCAATCAGACTGGATCTAACAGACTCTAATTATGATAGAAGCTACCACTGACCGGAATGGCTTCAAGGTCAATAATATGATAGAGCGGTTAACAAATGGCATCCTGAGAGCTGCACAAAGAATCCATTCCTAGAGGAGCAAGAAGAAACTACAAGCCATACTGGAGCAAGGAAATACAAAGACTAGAAGAGGAGCTGGACTCTGCCAGAGAACTAGCTGAAACAACACACACCATAGTGAGCAACATTGCCTTCAAAGCAGCCTCGGCCAAATACAGACGTGAGGTCATTACATCAGCAAGACAGAGCTGGATAGACCAAACAGAGAGCCTTAATCTAGACAAAAATGGTCATAAACTATGGAAACTTGCGAAAGCTCTGAGTGACGAAAGCAACTGCCGACCTCCAATATCATTAACACACAATCAGAACATTGTCACAGGCAAAAGGGCAGCAAATCTACTAATAGAGACTTACAAAAACATTAGTTGAATAAACATTCCAATAGACAAACAGAAAGCTGCAAGGCGGGAAAACCAAGATGCAAAACACATGCCTTTTAGCACCAGAAGAGCATCAGACGACCATCTTTGCCCCTACTGAATTAGATGTTACCCTCAAAGGATTGAAGCTCAAAAGTTCCCCTGGTAAAGATGGAATCTCCAACGAAATGCTCCTAAATCTGGGTCAGAAAGCCAAGAGCCAGCTTCTAAGGATAATAAATACTAGCTGGAAGAGAGGTCATGTGCCGGCAATCTGGAAAGAAGCTATTATGGTGCCCATCCTCAAGTGTGGAAAAGATCCACTAGACCCAAGTAGCTATAGACACAAGGCGGAGTCTTGTCCCCAACACTCTTTTTAATTTTCATAAATGACATCGTAAAGGACATTCCACCCAGAATACACTCAGCAATATACGCAGATGATATGGCGTTATGGGCTATTGAGGAAAGTATGTCGGTGGCTGGACTCAGGATGCAAGATGCCCTAGGTGAACTTGAAAAATGGACGAACACCTGGTTCTTACCAATCAACGAAAAAAAAACTACATATACAATTTTCAGCCTATCAAGAAACACACTCTCTGCAAACTTGAAGATAAAAGACCATACACTCCCTATTGACCAAAACCCAACATATCTTGGTGTCACCATGAATCGCAGAATGACTTGGAAAAATCAGATAGACAGAGCAAGGAAAAAAGCCAGAAAGCGAACAAATATGAACAAATTGACAGGAACGGACAGGGGGGCATACAGCAATATTTTGAAAAGACTATACGTAGGAAGAGTCAGATCAGTTCTAGAGTATGGAGTCACAGCCTGGGCTATGGCTTCCAAATCACACCTTAGCAAAATTAACAGAACACAGAACCAAGCTGCCCGTATCATCACTGGTGCTATGAAATCTACACCTATCAAGACTCTAGAAACAGTAACAGGTTTACAACCTTTAGATGACAGACGGGTCACTAAAGTATTGCAACAAGCGGATAAATATAGAAGGCCCTCTAACCACCCCATGCACCAAAGAATATCTGGTTCCGGAATTATACGATTAAAGAGGAGCAAATTCGCTGCAATTGCCAATGAACTAACTACTGGAGATCCAGTACATTCCCAAACAATATCGAAACCCTTGGGCCCATCTGATATGTCTCCTCATGGAAAGCATAAAATACCAGAACTTAAGGAAAATATAGCAGGAATCATGAAAAAAGGCACCCAATGAGACACAGAAAGAAAACATATAGCAGTAAAAAACACATACACGATACTTACCCACAGGACTCTTGGTCCCACATATACACAGATGGCTCTGCTACAAGTGCCACCAGAAACGGAGGTGGAGGTGTGTTCTTGATGCTGAATAATCAGGACGAGATCACCAAGTCAATAGCTACTGGAAAATTCTCAAACAACTTTAAAGCAGAAACTGAGGTCATCAGAGATGCTGCAACACTGGCTACTCAACACAAAAATAACATGCACAATAAATTGGTGATTCTGACTGATGCACTGTCAGTATTATCAGCTCTAAAAAGCCCTAAGAACAATGAACTAGATGACTTGAGAACAACCCTGGACCAACTATGCAATAACTTCCACAGAGTAGTCATTCAGTGGATACCATCACACTGTAATATGCACGGGAACGAATGCGCAGACAAATTAGCTAAAGAGGGAGAGAGATTACCTCAAGAGAACCATCCGCTCAATTATGATGAAGCCAAATTCATCCTCAAGGGTCAGTTCCATGAAAAATGGAAACGAGAACACCCAAAGCATAACGAGAGTGACGAATACCACCAACTGTCAAGGAGGGATCAAGTCATCATACTTCGCCTACGCACTGGCCACAATAGAATGAGAAATCGGTACAACCAGCCTATGTCACTGTACACTGGACAATATGACTACAAAACATGTTCTACAGGATTGCCCCTAGTACACGGACCTAAGAAATGCAATGTGGTCTATGCCCACCTCCGTGGAAGAAAAACTATATGGGGCAATCGATTCGCTTAAACAGACAGCTGCCTTCATGAGAGAGTGTGGAATCCTACTTTGATTGAGTCTTGATCGCAGAGAGAGAGAGAGAGAGAATCTACTCCAAATTTCTATTATGAACACGTAGTACAGATAGTCAGCATGAGCTTAATACATATACCTAAATGGACTTTCATGTGACTTCAAGATTTCTTCCTAGTTATCTTGGGTTTTCTATTGTATTGATATATTTGCTCCAACATTTCAGTCATGACCAAGTTCGATACCTATAGTCAGTATGTATTGATCTTTCCAGCATCAATAAACATAGCATAGCGCTCATAGTGTATTTCGCCATCCATCTATATTCTTGGCGAGATGTTTGATTTTATCTAATGAGTCTATCTATACCTGCCAACATTGCTTCTATTATAAGTGTTCTCCTTGGTGTCTCTCTAGGTCTTCCTCTTTTTCAGTATCCTGATATTTCCATAGAAGAGCCTGTTTTGTATAAAAGACAGTCAGTATAAGCTCAAATTAGATAAACTGATCCATTATTTTGTATTCCTCTATTTATTGTTTCCACAGTATAATAGCATACTCTGTTTTTCTGTTCTCTTGTTTGCTTCTCTTTAAGTTTTTTCTGCTTCTTGTAACTATACGATTAGAGTTTCCTATCCAATATTTATCTTTGTAGTGAATCTCAGGTCATACCATCCTTTGTCAGTGGGCCTTTTCAGCACTCAGTGTCCTCTCCACAAGTGTTCAATAGATTCACTTATCATATCAATGATGGCTTAACATCATCAAGTGCTATGACGATCATCATTTTCGGGAGGACGTGAACTCCCATGGTATATGGTGGATAGGCGGCAGGAACCATTGAAGGCTATGTCTGAAAAGTGTTCCTTCTTGCAGTTTCCTCATATTCCAAGACCGGCTTGTTGCAGGAGCTACTGAGTTAAGTGCTCTGTGCACACCGTGAGCTGTGTGTCTCATCCGTTTTGATCCTGCTTCGATATCCCGCTTGTTTACGATGAATGATGATATCGTATGACAGGGAACAGTTGGCTGTGTTCACTTTCTGCGCGGTTTCGCCTTATGTCTTTTGGCTTTTGCTGAGACTGCTACGATGGGGACTACAGTTACCTTTCTTTGTTTGGGAGATGAATTAGTAATTCGGATGATTCCACTGGCACGGGCGGTTGAGCAATTATGGATTTTAATTCATTTGCTGTGATACCGAGGCCTTCCATAACCAATAACCAATAATAACTTATCATATAGACTTATCCTCAGAGTCAGAGTTATTCTTACTCTGGTATTAATTTGTTCTCCTGAATTATTCCTTTCATACTCAGCTATTAATTAAGGCATTAATTAAGTCCTAACTGACCGTATGCTTCAACACATAGCAATATCTATTACCATCAAGAAACATCTTATAGAGAGTATATTCATTCAGAATTATGTGAGGATGTAGTGCTGGGAGAAGATCTCACAATTACAATCGATGACATTCGCACTACACTTAAAAGGTCACACAACACTGCTCCTGCCCAGATGGTGTTGGGTAAGATGACATTGGCGATTTAGCTGACACAAACTTGAAAAAACTGGCCAAAGAGTTTAATGCCAACATTCAGAGTGGCCAGATTAAGAAGGAGTGGCTACACAGCTATTTGCTACCGCTACCGAAGCCAAACAAGGACCATTCTCAGATCTGTGTCTACAAAATCATCACGATGCAGAACACTGCGGGCAAGCTACTGGAGAAAATAGTTGCCTGTGTACTCACCTGTCACCTTGAACAGATACGCGCATAACTTCCATGCTGGAGGTTGTAGATATAACAAAGAGACATGGCTCAATGCAGCAATCTTTGGTTATGACGTCTTCGAAGAGTGCAAGTCTCCGACCACATGATAACAAAATCATGCAAGGGATTAGCCAGCTTGAAGGTCTTGGAAGCTGCCAACATCGAGCAGAGGTTACTTATCTTTCTGTTTCAGAGACTAGTCCTTGCACCAATCGAGTACGCTCTGGCAATTCTTACTGTCAATAAGATGCAAATTGACAGGCTGCAGAAAATACAGAATGACGCTATGCACATTATCTTGGGGTGTACGAGGGACACTCCCTGTATAGCAATGTGGTATCTTCTTGACTTTCCAACCATGGATCAAGATCTGGAGGGCACAAACATACTTGAAGATAAGTGCAGATAAAGAGCATCCATAGCACTATGAGTTCAACACAGAGAAAGGTGTCAGGCCAAAATCTTGGGTGGGACGAGCAGATGTCATCAAACAGGTCTGTGGCAATTAATATTGGTAGCAATATCAATGCTGGCAAGGAGTCGATACTGGTTTCTATGTCATTCAGAGGGACATTCTCATTTATCTAGCTATTGCAGCGTGGTGTTTGATGCTGAGCACCATGCAGATGATCCATATTCTAAATGTGGGCATATACTCTGTTGGTAAACTTTACTGAGTATTTTCCCGCACGCACCCCACGTGGTTCCACACAGCTTTCTTAGATTAGCCAACTTCCTCATTGCTTTTTTGGTTGCCTTATTTATCTGCTGTTTCCAAGATTGTTTTTTGTCAATGTAACTCCGAGATACATAGCTTGTATGTCTTCTTTCACAGGCTCATTGTTTATGTAGATGGCTCTTGCTTTTTGTTTTGGGGAGAGAGTGAAAAGTGTAGTACTGCATGTCTCTATTGATGTTGATACACCATTTATTTGTCCATTAGTTCAGTGCTTTCATAGCTCTTTGCAACAAATTGGAGGCCATTGTTGTATACTCCTCCATGCACCACATTACCAAGTCATCTGCATACATTGCCACTTTGATATCATGTGGTAGTTCAGAAACTAGGTCATTGATGTAGACAAGAAAAAGTGTTGGAGATAGTACCCCTCCCTGTGGGATGCCCTGGCGCAGTAAGACCTTCTTACTTTTAAGACCATCAGTTGCACTGTGGCTCTCCTCTTATGCAGGTATGCTTTCACCCATTTGTACATCCTGCCATTTACTCCGTAATTTCTCAGTTTCTTCAAAAGTCCTTCCTTCCATACCTTATCAAATGCTTTCTTTTAGGTCTATCCATGCTGCTAGTACTAGTTTCTTTTCGTGAAATGCATCTTCAATTTTCTGGGAAAGATAGGATGCCTGATCTTCGGTAGAGTAACACTGTCTAAAGCCTGCTTACTGTGGGACAAGGAGGTTTTCACTTTCCAGGTACCACTACAGTCTGAGATTGATTATATGTTCCAATGTTTTACACAAATAGCTTGTAAGGCTGATTGGTCTATAGGTGGATGTCAGTGAACCATCTTTTCCTGACTTTAGTAATGATATCATAATTGCTTCTCTCCATGCCTGTGGCATTCTACCTGTGATGCACCAAATATTGTAGATCTGCAGTAGTTTTGCTTTAGCTGCAGTTCCCAAGTTCTTATTCATTTCAGTCATGATTGACAATCACTACCTGGTGAATTTTTAAATTTTTAATTTGGATATTGCCAGCTTTAGCTCTCTTTGTATAATTGGTATTTCCATGACTTCATGTTCTTGTCTTGCATTTTGTTGCTTTAAGCTGGTCTCTTGTCGTTTCTCTAGGTTAATTTCAATATTGTCACTTGCAAAGGAGTCTGCAAAGTGATTTGCTGCCTGTTTACCTGTTAGGATGTTTCCATCCTTCCTCAGTATAATTTTGGCTTTCCTTTCTGCACCCTCATCATTCAGCTGTTCTACTAACTTCCACACTTTTCTTGTGTCTCGTTCAAGATTCAAAGACTCTGTTTTCTCTTTCCAGCTTCTCTGTCTGGCTTTTAGTTTAGCCCTTTGAAATTTGGCCTTAGCATGCTGATAGTTATTGTGATGTTCCTGGCAAGGGTTATTTCCTGCTTGCTTTCGAGATATTTCCATGTCATTGTGCAGTTGCTCTAGTTCACAACTCCAGTTTGGTATGTATTGTTTCCGTGCCCCTCTAGGTATTGTTTCACTGGCAGCTTGTATTATTAGTCTACTGAATTCATCAACTATTTTGTTGATGTCTCTGTCTGTATTTAGATCTTTAGTCGCTGGTGTATTGTTGATACATTTTCCAGTCTGCCATTTCGTAATTCCATCTAGAGAGAGTGCTGATGTCCCTGACGGATTCATTTTGCATCACTAAAAAGACTGGTTGGTGGTTGTTGTCTCCAAGTTGCTTCCCAACAATACGTGTAATATTCCAATCCAGGTCTGGTGAATGGAAAGCAAGGTCTGATGTAGATGTGGTATGCCATAATCTGGAATATTGGTGGATCTGTTGTCTTGTTTAGCATTCTACCTTTAGCATAAGCCCTTGTCATCCTGCAAATTTTCAATCTCTTCACCTCTCTTGTCCATGTTCATAGCCCCAGCTCTATGAATGGCTGTTAAAGTCTCCACATACAATCATTGTTTCTTTTAATGAAATTGTGTCTGGTGTCAGTGGGCGGTTGCTCGGACTGTAGTAGTTGAGTAAATGAAAGTTCATATTTTCTGTCCTGAGGTGCAGTATCTGATATTCAGCCCCATCCATATACACTTCAAGCTGACATACATTGGTGTTGTTCTTTATAGGTGTCAATATTCCACCCTTTTGTCTGTTTTTTCTGTCCAATAACACTGGTATCCTCTAATCTTGAATGCTATGTCTTTATTTAGATGGGTTTCCTGCAAACATCATATGCTTACTTGCTCTTCATGCAGGATATTTTTTTAACTCTTATTTTTTAACTGTACCCATTTATTTTACTGTTGATGCTTTCAGCATTCCAGTGCATTATATTAAGTGGTCTTAGTTTGGATTGGTCAGTAGCTCTATTCTCTCACCCCCTGACTCCACGGTGCGGTTGAGAAGGACATCCAGAAATAGTAGTTGGGCCCTTTTGAGGCTGAGGGCCCAGTACTGCACCTGCCTGAGTGTCCATCACAGGGCGATTGCCATATCGATTCGCAGTTATAGATATACTTCCCATTGACGTGTGTGCGTGGCATCCTGATTGTTGTGCGCCTTTTGGCTGGTTGCCTCCATCTTCAGCACTTATACTTGCTAGAGCAGGCTGTGGTCTTGCTCGGTTGTAGGAAGGCCTGAGCAGTCTTGCTTTTCAGTCCTTGGTGACTGTTAAGCCCCATCCCCACGACAAGGAGCTGGCCTTGATGGGGTTATTGTTACCACAAGAAGGACATCTTGAATCATATAGATAGTTAGAAATTAATAGATGCAAACATCAAAGGACATTTTCTCTTCGTCCCTCAATTTTTCCAGTTGTTACAATATACTCCAGTTGTTCTCTTCTCATTACATGGCCAAAAAATGATGATTGTTTCTTCCTAATATTGAAAATTAGCTGCTCTCTTTTTGCTTTGACCTCTATTAGAACATCTTCATTACTCTTCTTAGCTGTCCATGGTACTCTCAACATTCTTCTGTAAAATCACATTTCTACAGACTCCAGTGATTTTCTTGTCTGTTGTCCTATTGTCCATGATTCGCATCCATATGTTAAGACTGGCTCTACATAATATTTAAGAACTCTTTTTCATGTTTCTATTGTCAAAAATGGATTGCATAGTATCTTCCTCATTTTTTGGAAAGCTGCTTTTGCCTGAGCCATTCTGCATCTCACCTCTTTTGTACATCTTCCGTCTGAGGTTAACAAAGTTCCCAAATATTTAAATTCATTTACCTGTTTTAATATTGTTCCACTTGTCTTTATTTTGCACTGAGGTGATGTCTTTTTCTTTGTTGTTACCATTACCTCTGTCTTTTTGCTATTAAGGCTGAGTCCTTTATTTTTGCTTTCTTTCACTACAATGTCCAACATATTTCATATCTTTGTGTGCATTTCTATGTTAGGCATGTGTTATATCTTTGTGTGTGTATGTATCTCATATCTTTATGTGCATGTCTATGTTAGTCATGTGTCTTATATATTGATGTGTGTCAGTGTTAGTCATGCCTCGTATCGCAGTGTGCATGTCTGTGTTAGGCACATCTCATATCTTTGTGTGTGCATGTCTTTGTTAATCACCTCTAATAATGACTCGAGCAGTTGGTGCTCGTAAACCTGGGAGGGCCGGCCATCTAAGGGCAGAATCTCCCGACAGAAAAGATCATCTGCTGCCTTGCAGGAAGATTGGGAACAATCAAAGGCTAAGGAAAGCTAACCTGAATAAAATGCTGCCAGAAATCGGATGCACTGGGCCACTGGCGCAGACACAGTGCAACGTTTTAACAGGTGTTCAATCAGAGTGGATCTGGCAGACTCTGACTTCATGTGAGAGTCTGGAATCCTACTCTGATTGAGTCCTGATCGCAGAGAGAGAGAGAGAAAGATATGACTCATAAGGCTTATTGTGCGATGATCATCGCACCCGATTTCTTTGGTAGGGCTATGAATATTGATTTGAGCATGTCGTCTGGTATATATCCGCTGTTGTAGATATCATTCAATATTTTTGTTATTATTTCTATCCAAAATCACCCATGGCTTCAATCTCTTCTTTAGTTACATTATCTGGTCCAGGAGCTTTGCCATAGGTGCATTAGATGAATTGAATATAGAAGAACTATGGTATGAGATGAACTATATTCAAAACACAGCAATAAATCAGCTGAATTAAGTGTTGGATTTAAGGAAACTGAAAGAAAAGTAATAATCTCATTCATCACATGGAAGTATATCCAAAATAGACATGAAGCAAAACAAGCCTTGTTAAATGTCAAGACGATTAGGAAAAAACAGACCACAGCAACATATAAAGACCTTGATAATAAGGTGAAAAACCCAGTAAGACATGATAAAAAACATATAAAGATAATCTGGCAGTTAACCTGAATTAGCCTCCAAAACAGGAAATAGCAAGGTACAATACAATATAACTTTTCCCTTATGCCGTGTTAGTGAGCATATTTTTCCCTGACCAATGGCTTTTTTTGGGTTAAGTTTAGTTTAATCAACAGTTCATCCTCGACGCACATCGGACAAGTCCATAAGTGTTCCAGATCTCTTCCATAGAATTTCCATCAATGTACCAGCTAATGACACCGATGTTGTGTTTTTAGATACTTCTTCTTTGGATTCCTATATAGCACTCTTGTCTGGCATCTTCTACATTGACATGGTATTCATGAAGCCTGAATAGTGCTCTGTGCACACCATGAGTTGTGTGTTTAATCCGGATGGTGTTTCTACATTCAGATAGCTTACGATGAATTATATGAGTATGATATATGACGGTCTATCTTGGAAGTCACATTGATCGAGAAGGGGATACGAGCAAAGAAATTAGAATCAGACTGGCTAAAGCAGCAATGTCTTTCAGAAGCCTTGAAAAGTTGTGGAAATCAAAACTCATTAGCACAAACACAAAACTTAGGCTATTCAAATCAAATGTACTATCAACCCTTACGTATGCGTGTGAAAGCTGGAAAACAACAAGAGATATAGAAACAAAGTTGAACGCATTCGAAAATAAATGTCTAAGGAAAATACTTGGTATAGAATGGAACGAATTCAAAACAAACGAGGAAATTAGAGAAATCACCAATCAACCACTAATATCTTCAGTAATAAAGAAAAGACGATGGTCATACGTTGGACATGTGATGAGAAGAGATAATAATCGAATAGCAAAGCAAGCCCTCATATGGGAAACAACAGGTAAAAGAAAAAGAGGAAGACCCAGGGAGACACTGAGAAGAACATTGATGAGAGAGGCAAGAGCAGCAGGAATCGGCTCCCTCAATGAGATAGAACTGCTTGCACAGAACAGAGACAGATGGCGAGATTTGATAAAATATCTTTAAAAGAAAACTGCTACAACAAAAATTCATATAGGAGAAGGTGTATCTTGGTCTACGCCCTATGGGCCGGTTACGGCTCGAAAGGTCAATAGCTAGAGATAGATAATTGCTAGGCCAAATATCCTGATTCCAGCATTAATTAGTAATTCTTTTTTTTTTAGTTTGTATAAACTGATAATAATCGAATAGCAAAGCAGGCCCTCACATGGGAAACAACAGGTAAGAGAAAAAGAGGAAGACCCAGGGAGACACTGAGAAGAACATTGATGAGAGAGGCAAGAGCAACAGGATTCGGCTCCCTCAATGAGATAGAACTGCTTACACAGAACAGAGACAAATGGCGAGATTTGATAAAAAATCTTTAAAAGAAAACTGCTAGAACAAAAATTCAGATATGAGAAGGTGTATCTTGGTCTACGCCCTATGGGCCGGCAATGGCTCGAAAGGTCAATAGATAGATATATGACGGACAGTTCAGATGCTTTCACTGTCTGTGCCTTATGTCTTTTGACGTGTGCTGTGTTTGCTATGATGGGGGCTGCAACTGCCTTTCTTTGTTTGGATATTTAATGAGATATTAATTCGGATGATTCCACTGGCATGAACGGTTGAGCAAATTCCATTCGTTTGCAGTGATATTGGTGCCTTCGAATAACCATTACCGTCATGAAGCCTGTTCATGGTTGTAGATTTTGGGTCATTTTATGAGTTGTTTTTTTCATCCTGCATCCTTGAGGGCATTCAGAATGTCAGAGCAGTGATGTGGTCCATATTATGCAAGGCCGGTTTTCTTTCCAGAAAAAAATTATTGGCCTCAATTTTAGAGGGTGGAATAGTCCGAAAAGCCTTGTCAATCTGAATAAGAATATGTCACATCTGGAAATCAAACCCAGAACTTGTCTTTGGTCAGTAGCAAGCACACTATCAACCACCGAGGATTTATCAGAATTAGTAGAGATTGTAATAACAGTAAACAAAAAGGCACATCATGAAATCATAAAATAAATGCATAATTAATGTCCTTGAATGTCCTAATTAAAGATAAGAATGGAAAATTAAGATTCAGAAAAATATTGCAGTCTCCACTGAGTTAGAGGCTGGTGATATGTAGCCTTGAACATTTCTAAATTTTTTAAGGCACATATTAAGTGGGTAGCATTAAAATAGGTCTGTTATTATTTGTGTTCAATGGTACTTAACCATCCACAAGTGATAAAGAGATGTTAAACCACAATCTGACATAAAGAGATACAATTCTATTGATATTAATCCATAAAAAAAAAATTCTGTAATTGATTTGTAAATATGTTTCTAAAATTTAAATCCAATAGGCAATAAAAAGATGCTATTCTATAGATGGTCATGGCGATACGTGTTGTCGTTTTTATAATTCGGCTCTTGTTGATATATTTAAATTATTTACGCGACAGTCTAGTTGTGAAATTATGTGTTGCTATTCCATGTTTGATGTATATTTTACTTCTGATGGGTGGATGGACTGTGAACTTTATCGATATTTAAGTGGAATATGATTATTCTTCCTTTGTGTCATGTGTTCGTGGTTCGATAGGCAAGCCACATGGTTCGACAAAATGTCGTCGGTAGTGGGTGTGTTCAACCCGTATGTAAAAAGTCTGTGACGGTGGATGGGGCGGAAGAATTTAATATAATCAACGGCGATACTAAAAAAAAAAGGAAGAAAAAAAGTGGTATGGTGACAGCTTTACGTGGTAATGGACGAAACAAAAGTCGACGTTTCGGCCAAGTAGACGAACAACAAACACAAAAATTATGTATAACGATATATTAACAAATCTAACTACATGGCGATAATATGCTAGATACTAAAGAGAGGAAAAATTAAAAAATGGTCACTTCCCTGTGTTCCTAAGCTGGGTTAGTCTCCAAATGGACTGAATTGATACGACAGGACCGATTATAAATCTCTCTCGCCAGGAAGTCAGGTGAGAAGACGGAAAGGAAGGGTTCTAAAAATATGGGGAGGTGGGTACAGGATATGTGTAAACTATGCACGTCTAACTCTGTGTATGCACCCTGAACCGATGTGTAAACATAAGTATGTGTATGTAACAATGCATGCGTACAAGCATAAATCGGCACATATATTGCCGCAAGGCCCACAAAAGAAAAACCCAAGGGAGCCCAAATGTGCCAATACATGTGCAGACAAATATATCCACATATACAGGTTAAGTAGTGCATGGGGGTATGAAATATGTAGTGGGTGTCCTATGAGTATGAGAGTGATATGTTCATTCCTAGGGGGGTACAGCGAACCCAACTGGGCAATAAGGCGATTCTCAAGGGCGAACCTGCTGCGATTGCTAGAGTGACATGAGACAATGCCAGTAACCTGCATGTTGAGTTTACCACTATGTCCAGGGGAGTTGAAATGGGCAGACACCGGGCTGCCAGTCTTTTGCTCAACATCACGAAGATGCTCACAAATCTTTCACTCAAGCGTTTCACCCACATACGTCATCTGGCAGTGCTTGCATATTATGGTGTAGATGATATTACGTGACACACAAGTGAACCCCTCCTTGATGTTGAATCGCTTATTAGGGAACAAGACCGAATCGGTGCAAAGCACGTAGTCACAAGTTCTGCAAACTCGACGTCCACAAGGAACAGTACCAAGGTGTTTGTGGTTTGAGCGGGGGAGGCGGCTAGTGACAAGAATGTCTCTCAGACTCCTGTCATGTTTGAAGGTGACCAAAGGAGAATCACTGAAAAGTAGGTGGGTAGTATTATCATCAGCTTTACAGCAGCTTTGCATCTCTACGCATCTTGGTGCATCTTGATGCCTTTACCTCATATAATCAACGGCCCAGAAAGCGAAAGCAGTAAAGTGTGTGGTACACATGAGGCATATTCAGAACACGAAAGACGAACATGGCAGACCACCGTGAAAGAGATTGGAGCCTCATCACGTAACAGTCCAAAGAAAGCCAAGGAGACAAATTCTAACTACTGTTTTAGGAACGAAATAAAAATAGCCACATGGAATGTTAGAACCTTATACCAACAAGGAAAACTAGAAAATCTTATGATGGAAGCAGAGCGATTAAACATAGATATCTTAGGCATATCAGAAACAAGATGGAAGGAAAGTGGATACATACAAGACGATAAATATACATTTATATACTCAGGCAACAATACAGAACACCAAAGAGGGGTAGGCACACTAATAAAACGAGAACTACACAAATATATAAATACTCGAGTGACATACAATGATGGGATTATATTAATAAAAATGAAGGCAAAGCCATTTGACATCGCAATACTACAAACATATGCACCTACTCAAGACTATACAGATGAACAAATAGAAGCATACTATGAAGATCTAAATACAGTTATGAAGCAAGTGAAATCTACAGACATCTTGATTGTAATGGGTGACATGAATGCAAAAGTGGGAGAAGGCAGATATAAGACCATTATAGGAAATCATGGGTTAGGAAAAAGAAATGACAGAGGAGAAAGATTAATTCAATTTTGTGAAGAAAACAGGCTAATAATATGTAACACCTACTTTGAGCAAGAGAAAAGGAAATTATACACATGGAAAAGCCCTGGAGATGGAAAGAGGAATCAAATAGATTATATAATGATAAAAGACAGATTCCGGAACAGCGTCAAGAAAGCCAAAACCTATCCAGGAGCAGATATTAATTCAGATCACAATCCTGTAATGATTAAAATAAAAATCAAATTAAAGAGAAATAAACAAAGTACTAATTCTGCAACAGCAATAGATACAACAGCTTTAAATCAGAAAGATGTGAAAGAAACTTATACTGTACAAGTAAAGAATACATATCAGAGGCTGCTAGAAGAAGGGATTGAGCATTACAAAAGAGAAAATCCTGAAGAAAAAGTCACAACCAAATGGCAATGCATAAAAAACAGCATACAAGAATCCTGCATCACCTTACCCAAAAAGGAAAGTAATAAAAAACAAAATGGATAACTAACAACATTTTAGAAAAAAATGGAAAAGAGAAGACAAGCGAAAAACACTGCCAAATACAAGGAAATTGATAATGAAATACGAAAAATGTGCAAAAAGGCAAAAGAAGACTGGCTCAACCAAAGATGTCTAGAAATCGAAACTATGGAAAGTAAACAAAATTTAAGAGGAATGCACACAGAAATAAAAAGAATGACTAAAAAAGACAAAAAAGCAGCAGGAAACGGATGTATTGCAAACAAAGAGGGAAGAATGCTAACAGAAAACAAAGATATAATCGAAAAATGGCAGGAATACGTAACAGAATTATTTCATGACGAAAGGGACAAAAAACCATTCATAAAATGTACATCCAGCTATAAAATCCTAAAATCTGAAGTAGAAAAAGCCATAAAAACAACGAGAAAGGGAAAAGCAGCAGGACCTGACAATATACAGATAGAGATGATACAGGCACTAGAAGATTTTGGCATTGAAGTGATCACAGACATATGCAATGATATATACCGCACAGGATACATACCAAATGAACTAAAAACATCCACTTTTATAGCATTGCCTAAAAGAATGGTGCAGTTGAATGCAGCGATTTTAGAACAATAAGCCTGAGCCAGGTAACTAAAATTTTACTAAAAGTTATACAAGGAAGGATTCAGAATAAAATTAATAATGAACTAGATGAGCAGCAATTCGGATTCAAGAAAAACAGTGGGACAAAAGAAGCCATATTCAGCATGAGGACATTGATTGAAAAGTACACAGAAGTAAACAAACCAATATATGCCTGTTTTATAGACTACACTGAAGCATTTGATAGAAAACACCATGAGCAACTTATAGACTGCCTAAAGGATATAAATCTAGATGACGCAGACATACGACTAATATGTAATTTGTACTGGGAGCAATCAGCAATAATAAGATATAACAAGGAGAACTCTACACCCATGGACATAAAAAGAGGAGTAAGACAAGGATGCATCCTATCACCAAGCTTGTTCAATCTATACACTGAGCAAATCTTTAAAAACATCTCAGAGATACCAGGCCTAAACATTAATGGAAAGATAATCAATAACCTTAGATATGCTGATGATACTGTTCTACTAGCAGAAAATCCTAAAGACCTACAACAATTGCTTAATGTGATAAACACAACAAGCAAAAAATATGGACTAGAAATGAATATCAAAAAGACTAAAACTATGATCATAAGCAAAGAAAATTCTCAAGACCTACAATTAAATATCACAGTTGAGGGAACACATCTGGAGACAGTCCAGAGTTACAACTACCTGGGACATACTATAACCAATGATGGAAAATGCAAAACTGAAATAAACAAAAGAATAGGTATGGCAAAAAGTAATTTTAATGCTATGAAAAATATACTAATAACAAAACAAATATCGGCAGGGCTGAAACTAAGAATGGCAAAATGTTACATCTTCTCAATACTCCTGTATGGTGCAGAAACATGGACATTAGACCAGAAAACAGAACAGAAAATTGAAGCCTTTGAAATGTGGATTTATAGAAGATTAGGTAGAATTGGATGGAAACAAAAGATAACAAACGATGAAGTTTTATAACAACTAAAAATAAAAAGTGAACTGCTGAACACAATTAAGACACGACAAATTAAAATTTTGGGGCATGTTAAAAGACACAACAGCCTACTAAAAGTAATATTGGAAGGAAAAATACAAGGCAAAAGAGGCAGACCAAGACTAACATGGACGAGTAACATCAAAAGATGGACAAGTCAATCTATGTCAGCCTGCTCCACCAAAGCAAGAAACAGAGTAGAATGGCGATCCATGGTAGCCAACCTTTGTTGCGGAGAGGGCACACGATGATGATGATGATGATGAAGATATGCTGATGATACTGTTCTACTTGCAGAAAATCCTAAAGATCTACAACAATTACTTAATGTAATAAACATCTATCTATTGACCTTTCGAGCCGTAACCGGCCCATAGGGCGTAGACCAAGATACACCTTCTCCTATATGAATTTTTGTTCTAGCAGTTTTCTTTTAAAGATATTTTATCAAATCTCGCCATCTGTCTCTGTTCTGTGCAAGCAGTTCTATCTCATTGAGGGAGCCGATTCCTGCTGCTCTTGCCTCTCTCATCAATGTTCTTCTCAGTGTCTCCCTGGGTCTTCCTCTTTTTCTTTTACCTGTTGTTTCCCATATGAGGGCTTGCTTTGCTATTCGATTATTATCTCTTCTCATCACATGTCCAACGTATGACCATCGTCTTTTCTTTATTACTGAAGATATTAGTGGTTGATTGGCGATTTCTCTAATTTCCTCGTTTGTTTTGAATTCGTTCCATTCTATACCAAGTATTTTCCTTAGACATTTATTTTCGAATGCGTTCAACTTTGTTTCTATATCTCTTGTTGTTTTCCAGCTTTCACACGCATACGTAAGGGTTGATAGTACATTTGATTTGAATAGCCTAAGTTTTGTGTTTGTGCTAATGAGTTTTGATTTCCACAACTTTTCAAGGCTTCTGAAAGACATTGCTGCTTTAGCCAGTCTGATTCTAATTTCTTTGCTCGTATCCCCTTCTCGATCAATGTGACTTCCAAGATAAATGAAGTGATCGATCTCTTCTACTGGTTTGTTTTCCATGTATATTTTGTCACTTGTTGGAATTAAACTTTTCATGACTTTAGTCTTTTCATGATTGACCTCAAGCCCAATTTTGCTGGCTATTGATGATAGTTCATTTGTGTTTTCCTGCATCGTTTTTATCTGATTGCTGATAAGAACTATGTCATCAGCAAAGTCCAGGTCCTCCAAATGGTCTCCTTGTATCCATTCGATGCCTTTATTACCAGTGCAGCATTTCTTCATTATGAAGTCCATAACAATTCCAAATAACAAGGGCGATAAAATACATCCTTGTTTAACCCCAGTTTCTATTGGGAAACATTCGCTCAGTCCTTCCTCTGTTCGAACTGCACATGTGTAACCATCATACATGTCTTTGATAATATTTATGATTTTTGATGGTAAGCCATATTGCTTCAGAATTTTCCACAAAGAATCTCTATGAATACTATCAAATGCTTTTTTGAAGTCGATGAAGTTAAGTACAAAAGGTTTTTGCTTTTCAATGTGTTCCTCCAATATAAGTCGTAGAGTGAAAATGTGGTCAAGACAGCTTCTCCCTTTTCTAAACCCAGCCTGTTCTTCACGCATTACTGTATCTATTGAATCCTTTATTCTATTTAGGATGATTTTACAGAATAATTTTGAGGCAACTGACAAAAGTGTCACGCCTCTCCAATTGTTACAATCTCTAAGATTGCCCTTTTTTGGGATCTTAACAATGATTCCTTTTTTCCATTTATGAGGCGTCTTCTCTGTTTTCCAAATGATGTTGAACATTTTTTGGAGATGTATTAAATTATGGCTATCAATTGCCTTGAGGATCTCAGCTGTTAACTTATCCTCTCCAGCAGCCTTGTTATTGGTCATTAGCTTTAAGGTGGTTTCTATTTCACTCAAGGTGAAGTCATCTAAATTTACATCTAATTCTGCTGCTGGTGTTTCAGCTTCAAAATCTATTAAACTGTGAGGTAGTGGACGGTTAAGAATTTCTTTGAAGTGTTCCGCCCAACGGGCTTTTATGTCTGCGCTTGTTGTTAGCATTAATCCAGATTTGTCTAGAATTGGTGTTCCACTGGATGTATAGGTGTTTGTCAGCATCTTTTGTACAGTATAAAGAGTTCTGCTGTCTCCTGTAATTGCAGCTGTCTCTGCTTTCTCTGCCAAGTTGTCTATATAAGCTCTTGTATCTCTTCTTGCCGAACTTTTCACTTTGTTGTCTAATTCTTTGTATGTTGCTTTTGCCAGAACCTTTCCAAGATCTGTCTTTACATTAGTCATGGCTCTCTTCGCTTCTCTTCTTTCTTTGATGTATTTCCATGTGGTGTCTGAGATCCAAGCTCGTTTTTCCATTTTCTTCAGTCCAGCACTTGCTTCTGCTGCTGTCATTAGTATTTTGCTCTGTGAGTCCCACATTTCATTGATATCTAAGTCTATTTCACCAAGTGCTGAATAACAATTACTTAGCTCTATGTTAAACTTTTCCTTTATTGCTTCATCTTTCAGTTTATGACTATCAATTTTATGTGTAATTGACCTCTTCTGTTGGTTTCTAAATTTTAATCTTATTTTCCCAATGCACAGGTTGTGGTCACTATTAACATCAGCACCTCTGTATGCTCTTACATCTGTTAATGATGATC
Organism: Megaustenia siamemsis; assembly: GCA_032433765.1. Classification (NCBI taxonomy): domain Eukaryota; kingdom Metazoa; phylum Mollusca; class Gastropoda; order Stylommatophora; family Ariophantidae; genus Megaustenia; species Megaustenia siamemsis. Next base: position 48,289,413 of record JAVIAB010000126.1, read on the forward strand.
TGAATTGTTGTTTAATACATAGGTGGTCAATTTGATTTGATGTTCTATCATCAGGAGATATCCATGTTGTTTTGTGGATATTTTTATGTGGAAATAATGTCCCACCTATAACTAAATTTTCTATTAAACATAATTCTATTAATCTTTCTCCATTCTGACTTGTTGTATTACAGCTTTCTCTCCCCATCACATGTTCCACTCCTGCGTTATCTTGTCCTACTTTGGCGTTGAAGTCTCCCATTACAATTAAAAGATCGTGTTTTGGTATTTTGTTTATAAGTTGTTGCAGTTGGTTATAAAAATCATCCTTAACTTCATCATCAGCTTCGTTAGTAGGCGCATAACATTGAATAATTGACAAGCAAAAAATATGGACTAGATATGAATATCAAAGACTAAAACTATGATCATAAACAATGAAAATTCTCAAGACCTACAATTAAATATCACAGTTGAGGGAACACATCTGGAGACAGTCCAGAGCTACAACTACCTGGGACATACTATAACCAATGATGGAAAATGCAAAACTGAAATAAACAAAAGAATAGGTATGGCAAAAAGTAATTTTAATGCCATGAAAAATATACTAACAAAACAAATATCAGCAGGGCTGAAACTAAGAAGGCAAAATGTTACGTCTTCTCAATATTCCTGTATGGTGCAGAAACATGGACATTAGACAAGAAAACAGAACAGAAAATTGAAGCCTTTGAAATGTGGATTTATAGAAGATTAGGTAGAATTGGATGGAAACAAATGATAAGAAACGATGAAGTTTTAAAACAACTGAAAATAAAAAGATAACTACTAAATACAATCAAGACAAGACAAATGAAATTTTTGGGGCATGTTAAAAGATACAACAGCCTACTAAAAGTAATATTGGAAGGAAAAATACAAGGTAAAAGAGGCAGAGGCAGACCAAGACTAACATGGACGAGTAACATCAAAAGATGGACAAGTCACTCTATGTCAGCCTTTACCATCAAAGCAAGAAACAGAGTAGAATGGCGATCCATGGTAGCCAACCTTCGTTGCGGAGAAGGCACACGATGATGATGATGATTCTATAGATAATAAATATGACTAATACAGGTAATAATAAAGATAAAACAAACTCTAAAGATAGGTACTTGGAATGTGAGAACACTCATGCAGAAGGGTAAACTAGAAAACATACAAGAAATAAAAAGAATGGGTTTACAATTACTGGGACTTTGCGAAATGAGATACACCAGATCAGGGGAGATATATTCTGATAAACATAAAATAATCTATTTTGGAGGTACTGAACACCAAAGAGGAGTAGGTATCATCTTGGATGCAGAAAGAGCAAGAACAGTGAAAGGCTTTTACCCAATATCTGACAGTCTTTTAGTGAAATTGAATGGAAAGTCATTAGACATAAATCTTATACAAGTTTATGCACCAACAGCAGACAGTCTAGAGGAAACAAATGATAAATTTTACAAGTTAAATGAGGCACTTCATAAATGCAAACCACATGAAAACACCATAGTTCTAGGGGATTTTAATGCAAAAGTAGGAAAGGAAAGAGTTGAGAAGTAGTTGGTCATTATGGCTTAGGCGCGAGGAATGAAAGAGGTGAGAAACTTATTGACTGGGCTAGAACACACAACATGATGATAGGAAACACCTGGTTTAAGCAACATCCAAGACGTCTGTGGACATGGAAAAGCCCAGGGACAACGCACGTAATCAAATTGATTATATAATGATAAGCAATAGATTTAGAAACAGTCTGGTGTGTGTTAAAACTAGACCAGGGGCAGAGTGCAATAGTGATCATGTACCAGTTGTGGGAAAGCTTAGAGTAAAATTAAATAGAACAAAATGAGCCTCAGTTAACATCAAGTTAAATTTAGATTTACTAAAATCAGACAAGAAGCTGCAAGACAAATATAAAATCACAATTCAGAACCGGTACAATGCAATAGAGAAGATACAAAGAATTGATGAACAAACGAGAACAAACGTTTCCAACGTTAGTGGGAAATGCTAAAAGAATCAATGCAACAAACATCAAAAGAGTTCATACCACCAGTGAGGACAAATTCAAGAAAGAAATGGATGACAGATGACATTTTGCAGCTAATGGATACAAGAAGAAAAAATATAGAAAATCAAGATGAGTATACGGTTGGCTTACCACGGCAACAGCCGGGTTCGTACCCTGGCGAGGACACCTGGGTTTTACTAATTCCCTAAAAATTAGTGGGAGCCGCGATAGCTCAGTGGTTAGTGAACTGGACTACTACGGACAAGAGGTAGGGTTCGATCCCAACCGACGGCTCCGGGTTCACCCAGCCTTAAATGGGTACCGGATTTTTTCTGGGAAAGTAAAGCAGCACGGGCGTAATACCGACCACATTACCCCAAAAATCATGTGCTGAAGGTCTGTAAAATATAGGGTCACTAACACCATATTTCCCTATACGCCGCCACTTGGCGTGACGGGGGATACTTTACTTTTTTTACTAAGATGAGTATAAGAGATTAAATAAAGAAATTGTAGTAAAATGCAATGAAGCAAAAGAAGCATGGCTAAAAGAGAGCTGCAAAGAGATTGAAATGCAACAAAAAGGAGATGCTAAAGTTATATACAAACAAATTGAGGAATTAACAGGAAGAAAAACGCAAGGAGGATCAAAGGAAGGAGAACTGTTGATTGATCAAGAAAGCATAAGGAAAAGATGGACAGAATATTAATTAAAGATCTTTATGATGATCAACGAACAGAAGTCAATATGGGGAATGACCAGAAATACTCAAAGAAGAAGTGGAAGATGCCTTGGGCAATATGAAAACAGGAAAGGCTTCTGGGCCATATAATATAACTAAAGAAGAGATTGAAGCCATGAGTGATTTTGGAATAGAAATAATAATAAAAACATTGAATGATATCTACAACAGCGGATATATACAAGACGACCAGCTAAAATCAATATTCATAGCCCTACCAAAGAAATCGGGTGCGATTGAATGCGATGATCATCGCACAATAAGCCTTATGAGTCATATGACTTAGATATTACTAAGAATCATCATGCGAAGAGTGCGAAACAAAATCAGTCCAGAAATTAGCGATGAACAGTGTGGTTTTGTTAGAGATAAAGGAACAAGCAATGCCATTTATATCATAAGATCTTTAGTAGAAAGAGCCATAGAGGTGAAAACAGATCTATACCTATGTTTCATAGATTACACCAAGGCATTTGACAAAGTAAAGCACCAAGAAATAATCAAAATTTTATAAATCATAAACATAGACAGCAAATCTCTAAGAATAATAAAGAACTCGTACTGGCAACAAACAGCGGCCATAAGAACTGGAAACCAATCGGAAATGTTTCAACAAATAAAACAAGGTGTTAGACAAGGTTGTGTGCTGTCACCAGATTTGTTTAATATATATAGTGAGATAATGTTAAAATCCATAAGGGGCATGCCTGGAATAACAATTGGAGGTCATAACATAAATAATCTAAGGTATGCTGATGATACAGTCTTAATCACTAAGAGTGAAAATGAATTACAAGAACTGTTGGACATTATAGTGAAAGAAAGCAAAAATAAAGAACTTAGCCTTAATAGCAAAAAGACAGAGGTAATGGTAACAACAAAGAAAAAGAGATCACCTTAGTGCAAAATAAAGACAAGTGGAACAATATTAAAACAGGTAAATGAATTTAAATATTTGGGAACTTTGTTAACCTCAGACGGAAGATGTACAAAAGAGGTGAGATGCATAATGGCTCAGGCAAAAGCAGCTTTCCAAAAAATGAGGAAGATACTATGCAATCCATTTTTGAAATAGAAACAAGAAAAAGAGTTCTTAAATGTTACATAAAGCCAGTCTTAACATATGGATGTGAATCATGGACAATAGGACAACAGACATGAAAATCACTGGAGTCTGTAGAAATGTGGTTTTACAGAAGAATGTTGAGAGTACTGTGGACAGCTAAGAAGAGTAATGAAGATGTTCTGATAGAGGTCAAAGCAAAAAGAGAGCAGCTAGTTTCCAATATTAGGAAGAAACAATCATCATTTTTTGGCCATGTAATGAGAAGAGAACAAGTGGAATATATTGTAACAATTGGAAAATTTGAGGGATGAAGAGATAGAGGGAAGCAAAGAGAAAAAATAACAGACAGCTTAAGAGAATGGTTTGGCAGAAGGTCAAGAACAGAAATGATAAATAGCTGCCGAGATCAAAAGTTGTGGAGAGACATGATCACCTACACCAGTAGGCCCGGTACTTCATGATGATGAATACAGGTAATATTTAAAATCACCATTTAAAAATGGTCCAAGATGGAGGATTTGTATTTCTTCTGCTTGCTATGGATCATTGATCAGTGGCCTTAGCAAGTCACTATCGTGAAACATCCATTGTTATTGAAACATAAATCGTAACCTTTTAATAGCAGTGACTAATTTCATTCAGGATCAGCACTGTTTTCAACTTTTGGCCCTAAAATCAAAACCAAAATCGGTTTCTGGAATGTCAAGAACAATGGCTGCACCAATAAACTGGCTCAAGTGGCTATCGAGATCGATAAACATCAACTCAATATATACCCAATATCAGCAAAATGTGATGGCCAGGAACAAAATCTTATTGGTTATTATTATATTGGTTATTGCTTATGGAAGGCCTCGGTATCACAGCAAACGAATTAAAATCCATAATTGCTCAACCGCCCGTGCCAGTGGAATCATCCGAATTACTAATTCATCTCCCAAACAAAGAAAGGTAACTGTAGTCCCCATCGTAGCAGTCTCAGCAAACGCCAAAAGACATAAGGCGAAACCGCGCAGAAAGTGAACACAGCCAACTGTTCCCTGTCATACGATATCATCATTCATCGTAAACAAGCGGGATATCGAAGCAGGATCAAAACGGATGAGACACACAGCTCACGGTGTGCACAGAGCACTTAACTCAGTAGCTCCTGCAAGTGATCCCATTTAAGGCAATTCTGGGATAGCAAGGCAAGTCTCCTTTATAGCAGCAGAACTTGATGTTCTCCGCTCCCTTCTTGTAGCTGCCGCCACATGATTCTGATGTCTCATTAACTTGGACATCATTCAAGAACAATGTCAGATTAACATTCCATAGATATGGCTCTGCTGATGAAATGCTTGGTGCAACAGTTGTATCAATCATACTGGAGGCTCCTGGTCTGTGGTCATTAATATCACAGACGGCACATGAGGTTGTTATATTCAGTATTTCTTTCTGGGGTGTAAATATGTGGCACACACATGGAGAGTGGTTTGTGGTCACAGTAATCCCATTAAAGGCAATTCTAGCTGGCATAGTTGTTTCAGAACAGCACAATCCTATGATGTTTTCTGTGTTCGCTATAAAGCTGCTGCTGCTACACAATCCTGACCAATTATAGGTGTGGACATTATTCACTTGCAATGACAAAACTGCTTTGTTTACATCATAAACCTCTGGAAGCGAATCATTTATGGGACTAATAGTACAATTTATTCTTCCATCGGGGATATATCTTCATTGAGTCCCCAAAAAAAGGTCTTTGGTTAAAAAGCACATATGCTTTTGAGTTAAACACAAAATGAGCCCACTTCATAGATTCAAAATGATCCTTGCCAATGCCATCCGTTTGCACAAGTTAGGTCCTTAGCTACCAACGTCACAAACGTCTGAAACGAAACCATCGAATTAACGACTTTATCCACAGCGAAGGTTAACGAACTGTGAAAAAACATTTATGTTCAAACCCTTGAAAACATTTTCAAAAATCTGCCAACTCGCAGCAATAACATATATCGTGTTGTTCAATGTAAACATTGCTTAGTCCATAGCTCGAATATAAATAAGCTGCCATTTTGGTGCGTCCCATGACGTCATCACCTCTTATCTTATTATATCCAGGCAGTGTAGATGGAAAATACAGAGAAGTTGAAATAATGATGACAAGCTGTAACATGCCTAAATGAATGGAAGCCAGTGAATAACCATCTTTTAAGAGCTTGCTGCAAATCAAGACATGGAGGACTCACAATTATACAATGTTACACACCTACAAAATAAGGCAGAAGATTAAATTAAAGATGAGTTTTACCATCAACTTCAACAATTTATAAGTAGAATACCTAAACATTGATATTCTCATTGTAATGGGTGGCTTTAATGCCCAAGTAGGAAAGACAACATGGGAGTTAAAAGGCATGGGGAAAGAAGGAATTGATACAAGCCAATACGGAGAAATATTAATTGAATTATGTATAACAGAAGGATTAATTATAGGTGGATCATTATTCCTACACAATGAGGTACATAAAACAACTTACTTATCTCTTTATAATAGAACCAAAAACCAGATTGACCACCTGTGTATTAGAAGGCAATTTAGTACATCTTTGATAGACTTAAGAGCTTATGCAGATGTTAACAGTAATCACAATTTATGCACTGGAAAGATAACATTAAAGCTAAAAATCCCAGACAAAAAAAGTGGAGCATCAGAAGATAGATAGCCTCAAACTGAAAGATGAGAACATTAATGGAAACTTCAACCTGAAGCTCAGTGCAGGGCTTGGTGAATTAGATGAGAAGATCATAGATGAAATGTGTGAATCCCACAGCACAGCCCTAATTTCATCAGCAGAACCAAGTACTGGGTTTAAGAAAGTAGAAAGAAAGGCATGGATTTCAGACATTACGTGGAAACACATACAAGAATGGAGAGAAGCAAAAACAGCTGTGATGACTGTAGAGATTCTGGATCCATAACAACAACATGACTATAAAGATAGATCTTGGAAAAGACCATACAAAGATCTAGGCAACAAAGTAAAAAGCTCGGCCAGAAGCAGCACGCGAACCTATATAGATAACCTGGTAATAAAGCAGGAGAAAACAGCAAAAACAGGTGATAGTAATACTCTTTATAATGTACAGAAGATGTTAACGAACACTTTTACATCTAGTGGGGTACTAGACTCAGAGGACATCAGAGACAAAGGAGAGCAATGACCTTCTATTTGCAGATGATCAGGCACTAATACATGGGAAAATAGAAAACCTACAAAAACACTTAAATAAATTCAACAGCACAGGCACAAAATACAATATGAAAATCAATATCGTCAGAAATTGTGATTGTCGCCAAAGATAAACAGAACATCAACATAGAAGGCAGGCAACTAAAACAATTAGAGGAATTTAAATGCCTAGGAGGTCTAGTGATACATGACAATTCACAAACAGCATAAATAGACTCAAGATGCAACAAAGCTTGTCAAATCATTGGACAGCTCTCTATCCACTATTGTCCAACAAGGAAATAATGCTAGAGGCAAACTGGGCACTTTACAATACAATCTTCATCTCAACATTATGCTACCAATGCCATACTGGACCCTAAATGCAAGAACAGTAAGAAAAAATAACCTCTACGGAACTGAAATGGGTTACAAATGACAGGAAACAGCCTGACAGATAAGATCAGAAATGAAGAACTGAGAAAAAAGCTAGGAATAACCCCCCATCATAAAATATATAAAGAAACCATTGATAAAATGGTTTGGCCACGTGACAAGGTAGAAAGATCAAAACACAACACCACAAGCCCTCAATAAACATTGCGAGAATACCAGACCCAAGGGCTGACAACGAAAAAGATGAATTGACAGAGTATTAGAAACACTGAAAAAGATAACAGCAGCAGAGGTGAACAGTAGAGCAAAAGACTGCAAATGATATCTCCCCTCGATGATGAAAGGCAAATGAGGAAGGAAAGAAGAAGAATATGAAAAATCAAAGAACTGTACGATGGTTTCGTATATGCATTTCGCACAAAGGCAGGACTGAGTGAATGGTTTCAAAGTGAAACCATGTGGAAAAAAGGATGTATTTTATCTTCCTTGTTATTTGGAATTGCCTTCGACTTCATAATGCAAAATATGCTGTACAGGTAGCAAAGGCATTGGATAGACACTTGGATCTCAATTGGAGGACCTTGATTTTGCGTATGACATAGTTCTTATCAATAGCAATGTGAACATGATGAAAGAAAAAATAAATGCCCTATCACCAAAGGCAAGAACAATAGGACTTGAGATTGACCAAAAAGAACCATTACAAAAGTAATGAAGAATTAAATTCGCCCGGAAGAAAAAATATACCTGGAAGGATAAGCAGTGGAGAAAGTTTATCACTTTGATGTATATCTAAGGAATCTGCATAGATCATGAAGGAGACACTAAGAAAGAAATTAGAATCAGAATAGCAAAGGCAGCATCAAAATTACTAAGCACAATAACAAATCTCAGAATTTTCATATCAAATATATTATGCAGCTGGGGTTAAATTACGATTAAATTAAGTCTTAGTGCAAAGGTGGCACCTATACAACTCCTGTTTCTTCTAAATTCCATTTGTGCCTCATTTAGTTGTGGTTCATTTATGGATCTTAGTCTCTTCTTTAGCATTTTACAAAATATTTAGCCAGTGTGACTTAACATGATTTTACTTGGTCCAGTGAAGTTTACAATCTTTCTTCCTTTATATGAGTATGATAGTGAGTTTGTCCAATTCTGGCATCCTTCTAGTTTTATCCATACTAAGTTGTATAGTCGGTGAAGCCAATCTAAAACTGTGTCTCTGACAGTTTTTAATAGCTCTGTTAGTATAACATTCAGGCCAGCCATTCTATTCATTTGTGTTGTCCTTAACTTTTTAAATTTTAGAATATTTGGTTTACAGTTTCTATTTTGTCATTAGTGTTTTGCTATCTTTCATGTGTTCCGGAAGGTATTTTGAGTAGTTGATTGAGGTACAGTTTCCATCTTTCTGATACAAATTCAGACTTTCTGATCACCCTTCCTTTTTTATTATTCACAGTTTTTGTTGAGTCATATTGTTTTGTTCTGCTTCCCATGACTCTAATCTTTTTCAAAATTTCTAGTTGTCATTTTTTGTCCTTTATTTGTTAATATATCATTTGTTTAATGGCCTCCATAATTCCCCCACAAATTTATTTTGGCGTATTTAATTACACTTTTTGGGTGCAATCTAATTAATTTGTACTCAGTTTAGTGGCTATTTTGTAGAGTCTTAACCTACTTTTTATACTTTGTATTTCTTCTCTTGAACTGCAGACTACACTACTTCATTCCACCTTGGTGTTATTTTCACTCCTTGTCGATTCTTTCTTACTGACCTCACTGGCTGCCTTAAAACTGGTCTTAGATAGATTCCATTCTTTTTCCACTGCTGGATCTTTTGAAAGATTAATGTAATATTCTTTTTTTTTTAAATTTCAAATGCAACATATGTTTCAGTTTCCTTTAGTTTGCTTGATCATATTACTTCAATTGTTTTTTATTCTAATTTCTTCACGTATTACTCTTGCTTCTTATTGCTACTAAGACAGTTTTGGGTTACTTGTGAGTTATCATCACTGCACTCCGAACATATCCGTAGGTGCTCAGATCCCCTCCTTAGCATATTCTGCAGCATCCAGCGACTGATGACTCCTGTTCTGTGTTGACTGATAAGTCAACCATCTCTTTCATTTGAAGAAAATTTGTGGACTCATGGAGACTTTCAGTCAATATGGTGGATAGGCGGCAGGAATTGTTGAGGCACTGTTTAAAAAGTGTTCATTGTTGCAGTTTTCTCATATTTCAAATCCGGCTTGCTGCAGAAGCTACTGAGTTTAGTGCTCTGTGCACACTGTGAGCTCTGCTTTTCATCCGGATGGTGTTTCTAGATTCAAATTGCTTATGATGAATGATGATATCCTATGATAAAGGACAGTTCAACTGCGTTCACTTTTGATGCCACTTGGCCTTATGTCTTTTGGCATGTGCTGTGGCTGCTATGATGGGGACTGCAGCTGCCTTTATTTGTTTGGATATTCGGTGAGGTGTTAATTCGGATGACGCGAATTAACACCACTGGCACGGGCAGTTGAATAATTATGGATTTTCATTCATTTGCAGTGAAACAGAGGCTTTGAATAATCATAACTATAACTATAACTCATGGTTGTCGAAGTCCTGTCCACTCTCCTGAGCAAACAAATCTGTGATTTCCTTAGTTAACTGTACCGTTGCTACCAAACATATGCACCACCTAGACAAAGACACAAAGGCAGCTAAACGTTAAGCCAGAAGTAAAAGATGTAAACACTGGCAGCGCAGCAAAGCAACATTGAAAGATGAGTAGCCACCCTTAGCATGAAAGAGGAAAAGTATCCATGTTACACATGGATCCACATATGCTTGTACTCAGATGGAGAGCAGATATATTTATAGAAATTCTGATGACACCGGGGTGCCTGTTATTATATCAATAGGAGAACATTGTACAAACTCAGACTCTGAAACTAAAGCCAGACTCTGAAACTAAAGCCATCATAACAGCAACAGAGGAATTCTACAACGCCAACTTTGAAACATATGGAGCTGTATAATTAACAGATGCAAACAAAAAATTGTACTTGGAGCATTCAAACATACAAAACTACCAGAATCGAGATAGACTTAAAAAGTGAGTAACCTAAGAAATATATTACAGTAGATTCCATCCTACTATAGTATACCAGGAAATGAAAAGTGAAACATCCAGTTCAAAAATAGTAGCAGAATGGAACAACAGAGCTTACTGATCTATCGGTTGTCCATTTGAGCCAAAGATAGTACATAGAGCAGAACTTCTAGGCTCTCCATGTCCAGAGTTCTTCGCTCAGGACCCATGTTGTGTCTTGCCATATGTTCCTGTTCGAGTGAGCCGCTCAAACTTGGCAAATGGTGCTAATACCTGCTGTTGTTGCCTCTCAGTGTTCTGCTTAGTGTTTCTCTGTGGACCTCTTTTTCTTTTGCCTTCTGTTACCCATTTAGGAGAATGTTTTGTGATTCTCTTGTTATCTCTTCTCATCACAAGGCTGACTTTCCTTTCCTGATTATAAATTATATAGTTGGATGCATTGCCTTTTCTCTTACTTCTGCACTATTCTTGAATTCAATACAAAACATACAAAGTACTTCCTTGATCCAATAGGGAGTACAGTATTCCAGAAAGCAATTACAACTTACTCAGAAGGAACAGGTCACACTATCTTCTAATTAAGAACTTTTGCTAACTAAGGCACAATTTGCTTCGAAACCACATGCACACAAAGATCAAGATTGGTTAAACAACAAATATGTGGACAAGTACTAAAAAGTACATCACACTACTTGAGCCATTTCATGCTTTGAGAAATGCATGCTGATCAATTGAAGCTACAATAAACACAAAACTTGACAGAAATTGTTAAAAACAACTAAATTTATTGTAAACTTTGCAAATTTAAATCTTAGTGAATGAAAGAAGTAGTTATTTTTCTTGCTCTTAGCCATGGGCTGACACAGCACTTGGTAGCTGACATACATCTTGTTAGGCAACAACAATAATCTCTTCCTTTTTTTTTAAAGATCTATGTCTATCTTTTATAGTGTGTCTCAAGTCAAGCCTACTCTATGCATCACTACTTTCTCATATATTTCTCTGCTGAGTTGTTTTTGATTTTCCTTTCCTTTGTTTTCTTATCACTGGAATGCAGTTTTTTTAATTATTTCTGAACCTCTTTTAAGTATGTAACCTATCCAGCTCTAGTATCTGCTTATCACTGTGTTAATTTCCTCTATATTGTACCTTCAGTGCAGATTGGTTGCTGATTTTATGGGGCATAATTTATTCTGAGAATTGTCTTCATTATGAAATTGTGACAGTTTTGATATTTTCTTTATTTGTGTTTTCCATTCAGATCCATACAAAAGCACTAAAAGTATGTAGCTTTCTCTTGCTTGTGTTTTTTTATTTATGTAGTCCTTGGAAATTTGTTAAAATATTTAAAATGGCAAAAAGCTTGTACATTCTTTTGTTGGTGCGCATGCCAACTCCTTCTAATATTAATATGCATCTCAGGTATGTGAATTTACTATTGCCCCTGATTTCTAGTTCTCTATTTTGACTGTAGGGTTTATCATAGATGATGTCATAAGTCTGTCTAAATATTTATGTTCAATCCAACTTTTTGGCTCTATGTGCAGCATATCTGCTTTTTTTGTCTTTAGAAATATGCTAGTAGTACTATTTTATATGTGTATTTAAAGTGAATGGAAAACTTTGTCCATCATATTCCTTTACAAGTTCATTTTGTCTCATTACCTTGTTGTAACTGTCAAGAAGAGAATTTATGAGGAGGGCTTTTACACATCAAAATATTTACTTTTGATGATTTTTTTGTCCATGTCAGATGCCACAAGTGACTTCAGTGCACTCATTATCATTGTTCGTTATCTTATTATACCAGATTTGACAGGGTGTTTTGTCCCCCACCTCCTGGTGTCAGTGGTAGCTTGAGTATTCTTACTTTGACTTGTCTTGTGGCATTTTGGATAGTCAAATTGTGTTTTTGTAATGTTGCAAGGTATCTTTAATAAGATCCTGTCATAATTTTTTTGGTTTTCCTTGTATCCATTATTCCCTTATTAATTTGGTGTAGGCCCTGAAGGTCAGGTCAGGTAATTTTACCTGCTACTATGCAGTAGACAGCACAACCTACGGTTGCCTGCTGCCTTTGTATGCTTGGGAGAGTCAAAGGCTAAGGGAGAGTACCCTAAGATAAAACAATTTCACTGCCTTGTGGGTGAGAGTTTTTAGTCAAAGGCTAGTGGAGTCAACCATAAACAAAACCCGAAGGAAGGCAACAGAAAACTACTGTTGTAATTTTTTGGTTTAGTCATGGGTCACTACTGTGCAATTAATTTTTGACAATGGAAATAAGGAAAAGAGTCCTTAAATGTTATGTAGAACCAGTCTTAAAATAGGGATGTGAATAATGGAAAATAGGAGAACTGACAAGAAAATCACTGGAGCTGTAGAGTTGTGGTTTTTTTCAGAAGAATGTTGAGAAAACCATGGGCAGCTAAGAAGAGTAATGGAAATGTTCTGAAAGAGGCCAAAGCAAAAATAGAGCTAATTTTCAATATTAGGGAGAAACATTCCATATTTTTTGGCCTTGTTATGAGAAGGGAATGGCTGGAATATATTGTGACAACTGGGAAAATTGAAGGACAAAGAGATAGAGGGCAAATAGAAAAGATACCAGACAACTTAAGACAATAGTTTGGCAGAAGTTCAGCAATAGAAATAATAAATAACTGTCGAGATCAAAAGTTGTAGAGAGACTTGATCATCTATACCAGCAGGCATGGTACTTGATGATGATGCCCTGAATGGTAAGGCATTTTCAGTCATTCTTAGGAGGTGCCCAAACCATTTCAATTGTTTTCTTTTATAGAGGTACAAAATTGACTCAATGACCAAAAGGTTACTTATGTTCTCATTTTGCTGTCTGACTCTTAATGACACTACTTCTGCTTCTGTGTAAAAGGTATTCTGTTACTTTAGTGATCAGTTTACCAAGGAAATCACATTTAGTGAGGAGCAAATAATGAGTCTTGGCAGGGTGTATGATGCCTCATTGAAGAACACAAAGACCTCCCAGAGAGTAAGAGAGTTTTTTTTTTTTTTGCGTTCGCCAGCTTTTACCTCTGACGAAGTCCCTAGAGACTAGGAACTGAATTTTGCATGTTAACATGTTTTTCTATGGCAGCCGTGTGCACAGGGGTCCCTCGCTGCACAGGCAGATAACTCCATCTTCGAAGGTACTCATATTTTTTTTGTCGATGAGTAAGTGACATTTCAAGCCGGGCCTCGCTGCTGAGACCAGGGGTGGTTGCCGCAGAGAGTAATCATAAATAAAAATCCCAGCTGGTGCAGCCGAGATTTGAACCCACAACCTCTCTGTCTCGAGGCCGGCATCTTGCCTCGAGACCAACCAGTCCCCTGGTAAGAGAGATGACATTGACTGGAGCAGACTCTAAGGAAAGTTCAAAATTTTGTGCCTCCATTTCAAGCTTATACCTAAATAAACTGCTCTGGCCTCTTCTGATGTACAAAATTAGCTCAAGAACGCTAGAAGCAATGGAAAGCAGAATTAGCAAGTATTCAAGGCACTAGGATTGTCAGATGTAGCGCTGAACTGCAAGAAAGCTAAGCTGGTCCCCCCAAATCAAGTCAGTCCTAGAGGAATACAAAGCCAGACTAGCAGTTATGCTACAAAGCTCATCAGATGAAGCAGTCCTGACAGTGGAACCTACTTTGAAGACTGTTCGGAAATGGCATGCATGTGAAGCAGTAAATAAAGCACATTGGAAGGAAGTGATGGGCCACATATAGACCAATAGGCATGGACTTGGTCACTGCGACATCAGATGGTGCTCAAAAGCATCCAAGAGACAATATAAGGATATGGTAGTTCTGGAAATCAGACTCTGAGACAAACAAACATGTTCAAAAGGCACCCCAACAGGTGCAGCAAGGTCAGTGGATCACATGAGATGAGGCTTTGCAGAAAACACTAACATGGAATGATGTATGGCACAGCTGCTTGTAATCAGGTCTATGTGCCTTCTATCATCAGCCTGCAACATTGTGAAGTGGGGGAAGAAAGATAACAACAGATGTCTTCTCTGTCATGGAAGGCAGATGATGGAACATGTTCTTTCCTCATATAAAAATGACATTAATCAATGACATTACCTGTTGCAACATAGCAAAGTGCTGCATGAACTGGCTGTCATTATAAATGGGATGTGAATGAAGGCCAACTGTAAAGTTTGACCAGATACAATCATTGCTTATTTCTTGAGAGCTGGATTCCCCACTCGCCAAGCAAAACAATTGAAATGACTCATGATCCTGAACATAGTGAATGAGCTGCTGACCTCCCAGAGCGAGGGAAGTAACTAGAGTGCATCAAAAGATCTAAGCATCCAGACATTGCACTATACACACCAGCTATGAACCATGTCATCTGAATAGTGCTCACAGTGCTATTTGAATCTAGTATAGAAGAACAACATATGTTTAAACTAGTCAAATATAAGGATCTCACCACTGAGCTGAGACAGCAGGGATCCCAAGTCAGAATAGCACTGTGGAAGACAGTGCAAGAGGGCTTGTGGCTCAGGTCTGAACACTTGCTCTTTAAAACATCTACATTAGTTTTATGAAGTCAAATACAGAATTCCCTACCGCAAAGTCTGACTGGAATGTTTGTCTAGCAACTCCCTGAAAAATTACACCATGACTATATATTTTATATTACGATCCACCTAATTCACGACAATTAATCTCTCACATTAACAGTGAACATCTATTTTTGTTTATACAGTAATATACATTTTATAATTTCTATGAGGAAAAGTGAAAGTAATAATTTTTTGACAGTTTCAATTTTGTGAAATTTATCTTGGAATATTATATTTTTGTGTTCACGGCGCTGGCAAAAGCTACAGTCATAAACACTGGGCTATTAGGATGACAATTGTTATTTTAGCAAATTTGCGAGAATAACTGTAATTACAGACACCTCAATCTTGGTGGCATTACATAAACAATAACAATTTTTATAGTGAGAAAAGATAATGAAATCTGCCTAGATCTGCCTAGACAACCATCCTGAATGTAAGCTAGAAACATCAGAATTTTGTCAGGGAAGAGCTTCATTTGCATCATTTTAGGGTCTCATTTGCGTCATCGCGACTTAGGTCTTTTCAGTTAAAGAATGTGTCTCGAACAGGTATGGGCTACATTCCTCTATAGCCTATTAAAAAGGCTAGGAATTAAGGAGGAATACAAGGAAGAACAATGAAGGCTATTGCTGAGGCAGCCAAAAGTGCATAATACTAGCTCTGGTAAAGCAGAGACATACCAACAATTCCAGAATAATTCAAGGCTCAGACTATTAGGTAATTAAAGTACTTACATTTGCACATCTACCACTTCTGATTCCCACCCAAATACATTGACAGTTTAATCCTTGAATATCCAAGGCAATAAGAGCTTACAACATTGACCATACCTAATCCACACCCCATGTTTGAAGTACCAACTGTTCAGAGGAATGGAGTTCCCAGCCTGACATCATTATCACGTTTTTTCAGCTACCAACTTGCCCCACTATCCCAAATTACTTCATGATAAGAAGCAGCAATGAGAGTATATAAGGACATCACCTAGAGTAGCAAGCCATTTTAGGCTGCTGCTACCATGAAGAGGACACTAGTGTGTTAGGTTACAGCTACGACTATTGTGTGTGACCACGTAAGGACAGTAGTTTCTATCAGAAGTGTTGCACAGAATAAATTTAATTACTATTTGCCGAATATAGTGTGGGTCTTCAATGTAGCAGTAGGTTGATGTTTGGGAGTCATGATCCAGTAAGGCCCATCTCCCCTAGAATGTCAAGAAGCTAAAGGGCTGAAACATTTGCACGATGAGGGGCTGCATCTGATGATCAGATTGCTTCCTGCAAATTACTTTACAGTTGTGGTTTACCAAAGTGAAAGTTTGACACTGAATAACACAGGTTAGTTATCTCTGGTGTTTCTTGGTGTTTAATGATACTGTTTTATGAATAGGTGATAAGTGCCTCCATACTCCTTCCATCATTTATGAAGTTGTTCCTGTAAATTTAAACTCTTATACATGTTTAAGTTCTTTATTTTCAATTTTATTTTACTTTAGTGTATTGACTTAAGGTATTTTTTATTTATCGCTGCAATTATGTTTGGTTCATATTTTTAATTTATAAATAGGAATTGGAATAGCAGTATTGATTGACTTACTGCTAGTTGTATCAACATTTGCTCCGTTGGTGGCACACCTAGGAACATATGCCTTCATTGCTATATCCAGTGAAGAATACACTTGGGGATCATGTGATTTAGTCAAGAATAATGCTATTGAAGCTTGTGCTAAAGAACCGATGAAAAGGTAAGGTAGTTTTTGTTTGTATTTATGTAATAGTTCCATTTTTATGAATTTTAAAAACAAAGTCAAGATCTATAAATTAATTTAAATAATAATCAACCATTTGAACACAGTTTTCGTGAATAAAATTTTGTGTATACCCAGAAAGCATATTGGATGGACGTAAATACTTGTATGCAAAGCTGCTGTACAGTTGACAATAGAGAAGAAACAATTTCTAATAAAAATAGTATGGTTGCAGCTCTACAAGGATGAAGATGGCACCTTATTTACATTCGAACCATGGTCTAAACAATGTTGACTTTGAACATCATATCTGTTATCACAGTGAGTTGGCAGATTTTTAGAAATGTAATCAAGGGTTTGAAATTAAATGTTTGTACACAGTTCGTTAACCTTCGCTGTAGATAAAGTCTCTATTTTGATGGCTTCATTTGTGATCTTGGAAGCTACGTACCTAACTTGTGCAAACGGTTGGTTTGGGGCAAATTGTACGTTACAATGTCACTGCCATAGAGTTTGTGACAAAACTACAGGGATATGCCCAAACAATGACAGTTGTCAGCACGAATATTTTGGACCCCAGTGTCAGTACTTGGTTCTCGTGTACAAATACGCCCAAAAATCTGAACCTACTTTCCTGTTTGATAACAACGACACCACATGTAATTCAGACACAAATTCTGCATCAGTTGAGGCAACTCTCAACCAATCTTTGCTGTTCTCCTGGTTTAGGATTTATGTGAATGACTTAACAGTTCCGGACAGTTTCACGGTAAAACAAAATGGTTCTGCCTCATGTAGCAATGATTCAAGGTTTGTAGTTAGTCAGCACAAGATTGATGTCTTTTGCTCTGGGGCTGGTCTGATCAACAAGTTATTGATGCAGGGGCGATAGTTGCAAATATCTGCTCCATCTACATAGGCGGGGGTAGGAATGTGGCTCTCAAACAGAACACAAACCAGGCCGACACATTTAATGCTTGTTATATAGGAGACGGATGTGGACCAGAGGCCGCAGTAAATGGCAAAACAAAGACCAATCTCTATGACAATGACTGCACGCACGCAAATCTGAGAAGTGGAACCAGTCCTGTTTACTGGTATCTGAACTTTGCCATGCCCCAGAAGATTCACATCATTCGAATCTATCATCGAGCTAGCGCTATGATTCGGGTAAAGAATGCCTCTCTAAAGGCTCTAAAGGCTTTCTCTGACAGTGGCGGCGTAGTGTTCCAGTGTAATGATATATCATACCCTAATGTTTCTATGAACACTATTGTAGTCACCACACAAACGCCAATGGCACACATTCAGTTTGAGTACTCACCGACCATTTCGCAGGCCAGCAGTGCACTGACGGTGTGTGTGGTGCAAACATTTACAAACACCTATTGTCTGAACGAGTATTCTTAGTCGTTTTGTGCAGTGTGTAGTGGGTGTTGCAAAAGCTGCGACGTCATCATCGGTACGTGTCACGGCAAATGTTCTCATGGGATCTATGGACACGACTGCTCCAGATCTTGTCTCAGTGTCTGTCCTTTAAGTGAGAAAAATCCGGAAAATGTCTACAATGTAAACATCCTGGCTATACTTGTAATGACACTTGTCCCGATGGTAATTTTGGGCTACAGTGCGAGCAGACGTGTTCTGATGGTTGTGACATCATATGTGACCCGGAAAGTGCTGACTGTATGTGCAAGGAAACGTACTGTGCACAGTCAACCGGGAACTGTGCATGCAAGGGAACATTCTATGGGTCAGACTGTTCTCAAATCTCCGAACAACTGTTTGAACGAGACCTGTGAACAGTTATTCGGGGCCTGCATCTCGTATGTCGATGATTCACACGTTAAGAAGAGTCTGCAGACTAACCCAAGCATATGGATACCTCAATGTGTTTATGTGCTAGACTTGGTTCATTTCTTGGTGTTTTTCCGTGAAGCCATGACTCATATCTTAATGTGTTTCTGTGCTAGTCATGGCTCACCTCTTGATGTGTTTCTGTGCTAGCCATGGCTCAAATCTTAGCTTGTATGTGTGTGCGTGCTAACCATGGCTGATATCTAGGTGTGTGTCATGTTAGTCATATCTCATATCTTGGTGTGTCCGTGTTAATCATGTCTCATATCTTTATGTGCGTCTGAGTTTAGTAATATCTCATAACTTAGTGTGTATCTGTGTTAGTCATGTGTCATATCTTTGTGTGTGCATGTCTGGGTTAGGGATATCTCATATCCTTGTGTGTGCATGGCTATGTAAGTCACATCTCATATCTTTGTGTGTGCACGCCTATGTTAGTCATATCTCATATCTTTGTGTGTATGTCTATGTTAGGTATGTGTCATATTTTTGTGTGTGCATGTCTATGTCAGTCATATCTCATATCTTTATGTGCATGTCTATGTTATTCATGTGTCATATATCTTGATGTGTGTCGATGTTAGTCATGTCTGGTATCGCTGTGTACATGTCTGTGTTATTCACATCTCATATCTTTGTGTGTGCATGTCTGTGTTAGTCACCTCTAGTGACTCGGGCAGATGGTGCTCGTAAACTTGGGAGGGCAGACCATCTAAGGGCAGAATCCCCCTACAGAAAAGACAATCTGCTGCCTTGCAGGAAGATTGGGGACAATCAAAGGCTAAGGAAAGCGAACCTGAATAAAATGCTGCCAGAAATCGGATGCACTGGGCCACTGACGCAGAACACAGTGCAACGTATTAACGGGTGTTCAGTCAGAGTGGATCTGGCAGACTCTAAATGTGATGTTCTGTCTGTGGGGGCGATCAACACACTTAACCTGACAGCTGACTTCATGTGGGAGTCTGGAATCCTACTGTGATTGAGTCCTGATCGCAGAGAGAGAGAGAGAGAGAGCTCTACAAGGATAAAAGACAATGACACCAAACAATGCAATGTTGGAGCTCAAGACCTTGGAACAATACAACAGACACAAACTATAAAAATGAAATAAAATTTTAAAAACTTTCCACTGCTTTCTAACCAGCTAGACAGTAAATGATAGAAAAGACTGTCCACAGAGAGCTTTGAGATAAGATACACCATGAATCAAAGTGATAGGACTCTTGACTGAAGTGAGATGGGTCAGTGAATCTCAAAATAGGGACAGAAAATCTATATCCACAAATAAAAGTGAGGGTGTAAGCAGTGCACATATTAAAAGATATATTACTAACATGTACACATACAGTTGTACATACAGTTGTGCCAATCTATCTATCTATTGACCTTTCGAGCCGTAACCGGCCCATAGGGCGTAGACCAAGATACACCTTCTCCTATATGAATTTTTTTTTGTTCTAGCAGTTTTCTTTTAAAGATATTTTATCAAATCTCGCCATCTGTCTCTGTTCTGTGCAAGCAGTTCTATCTCATTGAGGGAGCCGATTCCTGCTGCTCTTGCCTCTCTCATCAATGTTCTTCTCAGTGTCTCCCTGTTGTGCCAATAACCTATGTTAAATGAAAACATATGTGCATGTAAAATAACCTTCCTATCTCGAGAGATAAATTGACATGTCAAATAGATCCTTCAAGGCCAAATACAGCATTTCCAATACTAATTAGGCCTTTTCTAGAATGATAGGCATGGCCACATATAAAACAGATGTAGTTTAATGATAAGGTTGACATTGGTGCTTTATTTGTGTCTTAATTCTTGCATCTTTCTCCTTTCTTACCATATATTTTGTATCCAGTCTTCATGCCACCCTTTAACGATGCATGCTGTTTCTATTTTTTGCACATTTCCAGATTTTTAATGTCCTTGTTGAAATGTTTAATATCATATAAGCAGGAATCTTTAAAACAGATCACTGGTCTGCCAGTGGGTCATGTTATTAGCTAGCTATACATGTCTGTTCTAATTCTGGCATCCTCCATATTGGTCGTGTGTCCCAGCTAACTCAAATAATGTTGGTTTAGCAGATCATATATATGGCCCGTTTCGTCTTGTCAGACGGTCTAGTGGAGGCTATTGCGTATTTTTTTGAGGTATTGTTTTTGCCAAACAGCTTCTCTCGTGGCTAATTCTACCAATGTTTGACAAACACACGCGGTCACATAATGAACAGGTCAGGCTCGCTGGTCCACAGGTTTACCATCCTTTTTCATGAGTCTCTTCTCTTCTAAGTCCTGTCTTAGAACAGTCTCAAATGTTGTTATACCGTTCCTTATACGTGCTCTCCATGATGTGCGATCACTTGCCAGATGTTGCCAGTCGTTTTCACAGATGGAGAAGTCTTTCAGAGATGATTTGCAGATATCTCTATATCGTAGTTTAGGTCTGCCGATTTGTCGTTTTCCGTGTTTTAGCTCGCCATATAGTATTTGCCTAGGAATGCGTTTTTCTTCCATCCGTTGGACATGCCCCAGCCATCTTAGCCTTCGACTTCTGAGCATCGACATGATTGTTAGGGTCTTAGCACGTTGCAGGACAGTTAAGTTGGTTATTTTGTCCTGCCATTTGATGTGCATTATTTTGCGGAGACATCGCATGTGGAAGACATTTAGTCTTTTTTCCTGGTTTGAGTATGTTGTCCAGGTTTCGGATCCATATAGTAGTGTGCTAAGCACACAAGTTTGATATATTAAGAGTTTAGTCTTTTGAGTTAGTTTCAGATCATATGCTGCTTGTGATTTCTGCCTTAAAAACAGCAGTGCTGGATACATGATCCTGCCATATGGTGCCTAGAATTTTTCTTAGGCAAAGCAGGTGAAGTCTTCTTTTTCTTCTGTGATCATGGCTCATTCAGACTAGAACTCTCTTATGAAGGCGGCTGTCTCTGTTTCAGTGATTCGGTTGCCCCATAGAGTTTCTATTCCAGGGAGGTTGGTGTGGGCCACTTTGACCTCCTCAGGCCTGTGTAGTGGGGACGTAGAACGTGTTTTGTTGTCATGTTATGCAGGGTGCAGAGGCATTTGACTGGTAGATCCTATTTTCAGCAATTATGGATTTTAATTCGTTTGCTGTGATACCGAGGCCTTCCATAACCAATAACCAATAGTTTGGTGAACATATGGTTTCTCATTAAAAAGTGGGCATATGGGTTTCTCATATTATGGATTTTAATTTGTTTGCAGTGATACCGCAGATATACTAATATCTTCAGTAATAAAGAAAAGACGATGGTCATATGTTGGACATATGATGAGAAGAGATAATAACCGAATAGCAAAGCAAGTCCTCATGTGGGAAACAACAGGTAAGAGAAAAAGAGCACAGAGAGACGCTGAGAAGAACATTGATGAGAGAGGCAAGAGCAGCAGAAATTGGCTCCCTCAATGAGATAGAGCTGCTTGCACAGAACAGAGACAAATGGCGAGATTTGATAAAATATCTTTAAAATAATTTTAAACTGCTAGAACAAAAATTCAGATGGAGTATCTTGGTCTACGCCCTATGGGCCGGCTACCAAAGAAAGGCCAATAGATAGAGATAGATAGTGAGTGATACCGGGGCCTTCCATAACCATAACTATAACCATGGTTTCTCATTCTATTGTGGCCAGGAAAGTATGATAACATGATCCCTCTTTCATAGTTGGAGGTATCTGTCATTCGTTATACTTTGGGTATTCTTGTTTCCATTTTTCATGATACTGGCCTTCGATGATGGATTTGGCTTCATCGTACCTGACAAGATGACTTTCTTGTGGTAATCTCCCTCTCTCCTTAGTTAGTTTGTCTATGCATTTGTTTCCTTGTATATTACAGTATGATGGTATCCACTGGATGACCACTCTCTGGAAGTTATTGCACAATTGGTCTAGGGTTGTTCTCAGGTTATCTAAGATAGTTCACTGTTCTGGAGGGTTTTTAGGGCTTTTAGTACTGACTGATATAGGTCAGTATCATGAATTTCTTGTGCACATTATTTTTGTGTTGTATAGCTAATTTTGCAGCATCTTTGAGGGCTTCAGTTTCTGCTTTATAGTTGTTTGAGAATATCCTAGTATCTATTGATTAAGTAATCTTTTCCTGGTTATTCAGCCTCTAGAACACTCCTCCACCATTTATGGTGGCATTTGTAGCAGAGCCATCTGTGTATAAGTGAGACCAGGAGTCCTGTGAGTAGTTGTCCTCTGTGTGCTTTCTGCTATGTGCATTCTCTCTGTGTCTGTTTGGGTGCCTTTTTTAAAAATGATTCCTATTATGTTTTCCTTAAGTTCTGGTATTTTATAATTCCTGTGGGTAGTCATACAGGACGGACATATGGGTTTTGGCATTGTTTGGGACAATACTGGATGGCTAATTGTCAATTCTGTGGAGAATGTTGTGAAGTTGCTCCTTTTCCAAAGCTGGTTATTTTTTGGTGCTTGGGATGGTTAGGGAGCCTTTTGTTTTTTTCAGCTTATTGCATTACTTTAGTTTTCTGTTTATCTTCAAAGGTTGTAGGCCTTTCGAGTTACTGTTTCTAGAGTCTCTATAGATGTAGATTTCATAGCATCAGTGATGAATAGGGCAACCTGGTTTTTGTGTTATATTAATTTTGTTACTAAGCTGTGATTTAGAAGCTGTAGCTCAGGCTGTGACTACATACTCAAGGACTGGTCTTGCTCTTCCTGTGTATGGTCATTTCAAGATATTGCTGTCTGTTCCCCAGTGTAGTAGCTCCCTGCTAATGTATTCATAATGCAGGTGAATTGTGTTGAGCTGATGTTCTTAAGGAGCTTATGTTGTTCATGTCTCACTCCTGTATATATTTGGACAAGATTTCCTTTTTGGAAAGGCTGAAGGTTAATCTGAATTAATTGCATGGATTTGCTAGCTTAATATCAATTGGCATGGAGTGGATACCAATGCCTTTGTCATTCAATGTCTCACACTCAGCAGGAAGAACAGGGAGCAGGATCCAGTCGTGATCGATGTTGAGGTCAACATCCTCATTTTAGACAACACCAATGAGGAAGATGCAGTAATCTATACAGACAGATCCATAATACAACACCAAAGGAGTGCATGGGCATTCACAGCATGCTCTGCAGGCAGAAAAGTCAAAGAAGACAGCAGTGCATATGTTACATTATAAAAAAAGTAAAGTAAAGTAAAGTACCCCCGTCACGCCAAGTGGCGTATAGGGAAATATGGTGTTAGTGACCCTATATTTTACAGACCTTCAGCACATGAATTTTTTGGGGTAATGTGGTCAGTAATACGCCCGTGCTGCTTTACTTTCCCAGAAAAAAATCCGGTTCCCATTTAAGGCTGGGTGAACCCGGAAGCCGTCGGTTGGGATCGAACCCTACCCCTTGTCCGTGGTAGTCCAGTTCACTAACCACTGAGCTATCGCGGCTCCCATGTTACATTATGACCTTGAATAACATGGCAATGGAGTTGATAGCAGTGACCAGGGTATTCATCTGGTTAGAGTCACAAGACTACACCCATGCCTGTATACTAAGTGATTTGATGAGCATGATAAGAAAAGTGGAGGCGGGCTCTGTACGCAGGCAATGGGTCCAGTCATTGCAGAAGTCAACAATACTTAGTCACCTTTGTCTACGCCCATGAACATGCGGGAGTAGGCCTACGAAGCAATGAAAGAGCAGACAGGTTGGCTAGCTGTGCTGTTGTCGATGACAGTCAACCAAATGGATCAGGCAAATGTCATTAATGCCAGGGTATCTTTCAGCCCCAGATTTGAGAAAATACCCCCAACCACCCCCACCCCAGTGGAAAATTATAAAATTCTATTAATTAAATAAATTCATGTTACTCATAAAACAATAATAGTAATAACTATAGTTGTAAAACTATTATGAGAATTATAGCTATGAACATGAACAAAATAAATATAGGAAGTTCTTAGTAATTCTGTAATAAATATTAAATCAAAGTTGTGACAAACAGCTGAGTTAGGTTTGCCAACAGATACAAAATTTATATATAGGGCCTTTATATATATTTTCGAACCAAGGCAGTTTTCCTGTCTTGAGGTTGTGGTTGTTGTTTAATTTTATTAGAAAATGAACTAATAATTGAGAATTGAGATACCAGGCTTTTATAATGAATGGTTAAGTGCACCTTTTTTTTTACACCTTTCATGAAATAGTTGAAGCCTGATACCTGCACTGTTGATCGTGTCTTTGAATGTAATTTCTGTAAAACAGCCACAGAAGATTCTGGCAGTCCTCTTATTCAGACAACTACCATAGCAACATTTTCTCATAATCAAGTCCCCATACCAACTGCTAGTTATCTGAACATACTCTGAGAAAAGCTAGCTCTAAGCTTATGCATAATTTGATTGATTCTTGGACAGATAAATATAAGTGGCTTGTTAAAGATAAAGACAGAAGTGGTGCTTTTTGTCATATTCTAGATACTATCAAACACTTGCTTTGAGTGAATTGAATATAAATGAACTGTGGGATATTCACAACACAGCAATATTGACATCAGCTGAATTAAATGCTGAATTTAAGGAAACTGAAAAAAAGCATGGATCTCAGACATTACATGGAAGCATATCCAGTATAGGCATGAAGAAAAACTAGCCTTGCTAAATGTCTATACTGAGTCAGGTAAAATACTAGCCAAAGCAACATATAGAGACCTTGATAAGAAGGTGAAAAACTGCATGATGTGATCATCAGTTACAGGTTGGACAAGATTTCATCATCATCATCGAGTGCCATCTCCGCACCGAAGGTTGGCTACCATTGAGCCACTCTACCATTCTGCTCTGTCTCTTTCTTTGATGGTGCAGGTTGTCATAGGCTGGTTTATCCATCTTTTGATGTTAATCCATGTTAGTCTTGGTCCGCCTCTGCCTCTGCCTCTTTTACCTTGTATTTTCCTCGCCAGGATTACTTTTAGTAGGCTGTTGTGTCTTTTAACATGGCCCAAAAATCACTGTTGTCTTGTTTGAATTGTGCTTAGTAGTTCTCTTTTCATTTTTAGTTGTTTTAAGACTTCATCGTATATTTCGATAACACAAACGTGAACGAAATATACGTACCAGAAAACAACAGAAGAGAGGAAGAAATAAATGAAATACTATTTGCAGACGACCAAGTTCTGATACATGAAACAACTGAGGACCTACAAGAACATATCAACAGGCTAAACAACACTTGTAAACAATACAACATGAAGATCAACATAAGCAAAACTGAAGTAATGGCAATAGCGAGAAAAAAAGAAAAACTAAACATCATAATAGATAATACGACTTTGAAGCAAGTAGACAATTTTAAATATCTGGGTAGCACGTTAACACAAGACAATAACCAAGAGACAGAGATAGATATAAGGTATAACAAAGCATGCCAAGTTATAGGCCAAGTATCAACACTATTGAAAAACAAAGCAATAACTACGGAAGCAAAAAGGGCAATATACAAATCAATTTTTCTACCAACTCTGTGCTATCAGTGCCAGAATTGGACGCTGGACTCTAGAACAATAAGAAAGATAACGACCACCGAAATGAAATGTGTCAGAAGAATGACAGGAAACAGCTTAAGGGACAGAGTAAGAAACACTGACCTGAGGAAGAAACTCGAAATTGAACCAGCCATCGAATACATAAAGAAACAACAGATAAATTGGTTCGGCCACATAACAAGACAAAAAGAACTAACAATGACTCAAAGAGCCTTAAATAAACGCTACGAAAACGGCAGATTAAGAGGAAGACCGAGAAAGAGATGGATAAATGGAATACTAGAGTCACTAGGAGGGATAACATCAGAAGAGGCCAACAGAAGAGCAAAGAATCGCAGATTGTTTCTCCCCTCGACGCCAACGGCAGCATTGGAAGGATAGATGAAGAAGAAGATCATTTGTTTTCTTTTCCTTCCATCCAATTCTACCTATTCTTCTATATATCCACATTTGAAAGGCTTTAATTCTCTGTTCTGTTTTCTTGTCTAATGTCCATGTTTCTGCACCATATAGGAATATTGAGAAGATGTAACATTTTGCTATTCTTAGTTTCAGCTCTGGTGTTATTTGTTTTGATGTTAGTATATTCTTCATGACATTAAAATTACTTTTTGCCATTCCTATTCTTTTGTTTATTTCAGTTGTACATTTTCCATCACTGGTTATAGTATGTCCAAGGTAGTTGTAGTTCTGAACTGTCTCCAGGTCTATTCCTTCAATTTTGATATCCACTTGTGGGTTTTGAGTATTTTCTTTGTTTATGATCATAGTTTTAGTATTTTTGATATTCATATCTAGTCCATATTTTTTGCTTGTCATGTTTATTTAATTAAGTAATTATTGTAGATTTTTAGGATTTTCTGCTAGTAGTACAGTATCATCAGCATATTGCAATATAAGAACATATTTAGATAATCTGGCAGTTGAAGCTAAATTAGCCCCCAAAACAGGAAATAGCAAGGTATTATGTCATTTGGGCTGAACATTTCCAGGATAATCTTAACCGCCCTCATCCCAGTCACCTGATGCAGTTTTAAACATATATGCCAACTCCTTGTCTAGACATTATATATGGCCCTTTTCGTCTTGTCAGACGGTCTAGTGGAGGCTATTGCGTATTTTTTTGAGGTATTGTTTTTGCCGAACAGCTTCTCTCGTGGCTAATTCTACCAATGTTTGACAAACACACGCGGTCACATAATGAACAGGTCAGGCTCGCTGATCCACAGGGTTTACCATCCTTTTTCATGAGTCCCTTCTCTTCTAAGTCCTGTCTTAGAACAGTCTCAAATGTTGTTATACCGTTCCTTATACGTGCTCTCCATGATGTGCGATCACTTGCCAGATGTTGCCAGTCGTTTTCACAGATGGAGAAGTCTTTCAGAGATGATTTGCAGATATCTCTATATCGTAGTTTAGGTCTGCCGATTTGTCGTTTTCCGTGTTTTAGCTCGCCATATAGTATTTGCCTAGGAATGCGTTTTTCTTCCATCCGTTGGACATGCCCCAGCCATCTTAGCCTTCGACTTCTGAGCATCGACATGATTGTTAGGGTCTTAGCACGTTGCAGGACAGTTAAGTTGGTTATTTTGTCCTGCCATTTGATGTGCATTATTTTGCGGAGACATCGCATGTGGAAGACATTTAGTCTTTTTTCCTGGTTTGAGTATGTTGTCCAGGTTTTGGATCCATATAGTAGTGTGCTAAGCACACAAGTTTGATATATTAAGAGTTTAGTCTTTTGAGTTAGTTTCGTGTTGTTCCATGCCCTTTTTGTGAGTTTGCCGAAGGTCGTAGCTGCCTTACCAATTCGACAGTTTATTTCTTCATCAAGAGAGATGGTTTGCGTAACTGAGGATCCAAGATATGTAAATTTCTGTACTGATTCTAGTGGGCAGTCTTTTAGAGTAATAGATATAGGTTTGAAGTCACCTTGATTTAGTATTACTGTCTTCTGAACATTAATTGACAGTGAAAAAAGGTCGCATGCTTTATCCAGGTTGTTGATCAGCGACTGTAGGGTGGCCTCACTATGAGCGACTAGGGCTGCATCGTCAGCAAATAAAAATTCTTTAAGTAGGGCAACATTTGTTTTGGTTTTTGCTCTTAGTCGTGCTAGGTTGAACAGTGAGCCATCTGGTCTAGTGCGAATGTAAATATCTCCTGAGCTGTTTTCGAAGGTGTAATTTAGGAGGGCAGCAAAAAATATACCAAAAAGGGTGGGGGCGAGGACACATCCCTGTTTCACTCCTTTGTTGACTTTGAAATTCTCTGATGGACTCCCATCAAAATGGACTTTGCCATTCATGTCTTCATGGAAGGAAATTATCAGCCTAAGTAATTTAGGAGGGCAGCCTATGCCTTCTAACACCTTGTAGAGACCATCTCTGTTTACTGTGTCGAATGCCTTTGTGAGATCCACAAAGGCAATATAGAGCGGCATATTTTCTTCCCGACATTTTTCCTGCAGTTGTCTAAGAGTGAAGATCATATCTATGGTTGATCTCCCGGGTCTGAAACCGCATTGGGACTCGGGAAGCACCCGTTCTGCAAGTCTATGCAGGCGATTAAGTACGACTCTAGCAAAAGCTTTGCCTGTTGTGCTAAGGAGAGAAATGCCTCTGTAATTATTGCAGTCGCCCCTGTCTCCTTTATTCTTGTACAGCGTTATAATCTTGGCATTTCTCATATCATGGGGTATTTCTCCGTTTCTCCAGCATTTAATTAGCAGTTTGTATAGGTGTGGAAGTAGTACGCTTAGGTTGTCCTTTAGTACATCTGTGGGAATGTTGTCATTTCCTGCAGCTTTTCCTCTTGAGAGGGCATTTATAGCGTCAGCAAGTTCGTTCATAGTAGGCTCAACATCCAGTTCAAACATTGTAGGATATTTGGGTATTGATTGTGCTAGAGCTGTGTAGATTAGAGTAGTGTTCAACCCATCTTTGCATTTGTTGTCCCTTGTCAGTAATAGGTTCTCCAAACTTGGATTTTAAGGGGGCTAATTTTGTTATTTTTGGTCCAAGGGCCTTTTTTATATTGTCATGCATGGTTTTTGAGTCGCCCCTGTCTGAGGCTTTCTGTATTTCAGAGCATAGATTGTTCCAGTATTCGTTTGCGCATCTTCTTGCTTCGCGTTGTAGGGTGGCTTGCGCATGTTTGAGCTGATCCTTGGTGATTTGATTGGGATTATTATTGAAGTTCAGTAGAGCCTTTTTCTTATTAGCTATTAGTGGGTCTAGTCTTGCTGCATTTTCTTCGACCCAGTCGTTCTTTGAGAACCGTTTCTGGCCGTAGGTAGATAGAGCGCAGTTATAGATGTGTGTTCTCAGGGAGCACCAGTTGTCATCCACACTTGATGCATCTTCTACTTCTTCTACCAGTTCATCAAACTTGGATCTAAAAATGTCTTCGGTTGGTGTGGTTTTTGTCGCTGTGATGTTGATCTTGGCTGCTGCAGGCTCTCTTGATTTGTAGATACGACTACTTCTGGCTTTGATCTTACTAATGACTAGAGCGTGGTCTGTGTTGCAGTCTGCACTGTGATATGTTCGTGTTATTCTGATGTTATTTAAAGACTGCCTACGTGTAAGAACTAGGTCTAGTTGGTGCCAGTGACCACTTCTAGCATGACGCCATGTTACTTTATGCTTGTGTTTCACATTAAAGTATGTATTTGTTACACATAGGTGGTTATTTGAGCAGAATTCTAGGAGTCGCTGGCCATTTCCGTTGATTTTTCCAATGCCGTGGTGACCTAGACATGTTGGCCAATATTGCTGATCAGATCCTGTGCGTGCATTGAAATCACCGAGTAAGTATAATAGTTCCTCTTTTGGAAGTGAGTCAATGGTCATTTGCAGTTGTTGGTAGAAGTTGTCTTTCTCTTCGTCTGATGCAGCCAACGTTGGTGCATAGGCACTAATGATATTTATTGATCCACTCTTCGTATGTAGCTGAAGCATCATTGAGCGTTCAGACACTCCTTTTGGCGTGGTTATGGAGTTTATGTGTTTGTTATGTACAGCAAAGCCTACTCCATGTATACGTGGTTTTTCGGGGCTTAGGCCTTGCCAGAAAAAGGTATAGTTTTCTTCCTTTACAGAACCACAGTCTGAGAGTCTTGTTTCTTGTAGGGCAGCAATATCAATATGTAGCCTATTTAGTTCTTTATCTATGAGTGCTGTTGTTCTAATTTGTCCTTCTTTCAGTGTGCTTGTTTTAGTAAGTCCAGGGCACATGGTCCTTACGTTCCATGTGCCAAGTTTAAACATTGGTGCTTTCTTCCTCATTTCACTTTGCCTACTCTGCCTGGGCACAGGATATGGAGATAGTGCTTTACCCAGTCGCACTATCCCCCTCTCGACTTTGTTTCAAGGATTTCCGAAGGAGGGACAAAGTCCATACGTTCGGAATTGAAAGAAGGTGCAGGGGATGCCAGAAAGACGAAAATGTCTAGACATTGATATAAAATAAATCACTATAACAGAAGTTGAATTAGCAGTGAAACACATGGCTAATAATAAAGCCTTTGGCGTACGTAAAATAATCATAGAAATGCTGAAACCATTTAATACTCAAAACTTATTCCACCTAAGAAAGTTATTTAATCAAATTTGGGATGAAGGAAAAATTCCTACAAACTGGAAGAAAGGGATAATTATCAAATTACCAAAAAAGGCAATCTTAAAGACTGCAATAACTGGGGAGGAGTTATGGTTTTATCAATTGCCTCCAAAGTTTTTGTACAATCATGCTGAACAGAATACAAGTTGCTGTAGATATTATTATGCACGAAGAGCAAGCATGATTCAGAAAGGGGAGAAGCTGTCTTGACCTAATATTTACTCTAAGGATAGTACTATATTTTATAGAAGAATATACAGATAAACAACAACCATTAATCTGCACTTTCATTGATTTAAAAAAAAAGTGTTTTACAGCATACATAGATTGTCCTTGTGGAATATCTTTAATTATTACGAAATACCACCAAAAATTACTAGTATTATAAAAGACATACATATATGATGACTATGCTTGCTCAGTTCGCACATAGGAGGGAATGAGTGATTGGTTTTAAATTGAAACTGGAGTAAAACAGGGGTGTATACTGTCGTCATTGCTATTTTAAATACCACTTATTACATAAAGAATAAATGTTGCAAAGGCAATAATAGCATTTAATGGTATGAAAAGAAATACTTAGCATTTCTAGATTTTGCAAATGATATAGTGTTCATAAGTGACAGTATCAACACAATTCAAAATATCACAGACAACCATATCATCCCTAGGAGAAAAAAATAGGACTTGAAATCAACAGGGATAAAAGAAAAATAATAAAAAATGACAATATTCCAGAGAGCAATATCGCCAGGCATTTGAAAGAGTAGACCACTATATGTATATATATCTTGGTAGTAATATTTATATATATAGTAAGTAAAGTCACGCCAAGTGGCGTATCGGGAAATATGGTGTTAGTGACCCTACATTTTACAGACCTTCAGCACATGATTTTTGGAGTAATGTGGTCGGTATTACGCCCGTGCTGCTTTACTTTCCCAGAAAAAAATCCGGTACCCATTTAAGGCTGGGTGAACCCGGAAGCCGTCGGTTGGGATCGAACCCTACCCCTTGTCCTTTGTAGTCCAGTTCACTAACCACTGAGCTATCGCGGCTCCCTATTTATATATATATAAATATATATATATATATATATATATATATATATATATATATATATATATATATATATATATATGTATATAAAATATTACTAAGAATCATCATGAGACATGTAAGAAACAAAATAAAACAAGAAATAAGTGAGGAACAATGTGGATTTGTGGAAGTAAATGGCACCAATAATGCAATACACATCCTGAGAACATGGATAGAAAGTGCTAT
This sequence comes from Megaustenia siamemsis, assembly GCA_032433765.1. Classification (NCBI taxonomy): domain Eukaryota; kingdom Metazoa; phylum Mollusca; class Gastropoda; order Stylommatophora; family Ariophantidae; genus Megaustenia; species Megaustenia siamemsis. The sequence goes on from JAVIAB010000126.1 coordinate 48,321,631, forward strand.
ATAGGTAAAGAAAGATATATATGTCCTTTATAGACTACACCAAAGCATTTGACAAAGTAAAGCATGTAGAAATAAAAAATATGCTAGAGAAATTAATCATTGATGGCGAGGATCTGCAGATCATAAAAAAAACATGTATTGGCAACAAACAGCAGCCATAAGAATTAGCAACCAAACAGGAGAGTTCCAATATATAAAATAAGGAGACAGACAAGGCTGTGTTCTGTTGCAGGATTTGTTTTCACTCTACAGAGAAAATATTGTGAGATCAATAGTAGATATGAAAGGAATTGAAGTCAACGGTCACAACATAAACAATTTACGAAATGCGTATGACATGATATGTGACATACGACTTAATATGTAATTTATACTGGGAACAAACAGCAATAATAAAATATAACAAAGAGAACTCTACACCCATTGATATAAATAGATGAGTAAGAAAAGGATGCTTCCTATCACCAAGATTGTTCAATATATACACTGAGCAAGTCTTTAAAAACATCACAGAGATGCCAGGCTTAAACATTAATGGAAAAATAATCAATAACGTAAGATATGCTGATGATACTGTATTACTAGCAGAAAATCCTAAAGATATACAACAATTACTTAATGAAATAAACATGACAAGCAAAAAATATGGTTTAGATATGAATATGAAAAAGACTAAAACTATGATCATAAACAAAGAAAATTCTCAAGCCCTACAAATAAATATCAAAGTTGAAGGAATACACTTGGAGACAGTTCAGAGCTACAACTACCTTGGACATACTATAACCAGTGATGGAAAATGTAAAACTGAAATAAACAAAACAATAGGAATGGCAAGCAGTAATTTTAATGCCATGAAAGATAAACTAACATTAAAACAAAACACTGTTCCCTGTCATACGATATCAGCATTCATCGTAAACAATTGGAATATCGCAACATGATCAAAACGAATGAAACACACAGCTCACGGTGTGCACAGAGCACTTAACTCAGTAGCTCCTGCAACAAGCTGGACTTGGAATATGAAGAAACTGTAACACGGAACACTTTTCAGACATAGCCTTCAATGGTTCCTGCAGCCTATCCACCATATTGCCCAGAAGTTCACGTCCTCCTGAAAATGATGATTGTCATAGTATTTAAATGTATAGTGCTTGATGAGGTTAGGACATCGTGTTTGACTCCAACTCCGAACATACAAAACACAGTTCGTCGTCAGATTATCCCCGTTGCACACCAAACAACAGATCGCAAGATTAGCGCATGGCCGGTCTTTGGACACACGATGAGCCATTATGATGACGTAGCACGCACAAAATGGCTGCACCCATGGATTCATGATTACTCTAGTGAATGCAGTCTACAACGAACGAAACCTGGTGCAAATTCCCCAACGAGATAAAACTTCGGCTGACTTGACGGAGCCCACTACATTAATGCGTTGGAAATTGTAAATAACTTGTGGCAAACAACACCATGAACGGTCACTGATTGAACAGCACTCATTGTGACATAAAACGCAGATCAACACTAGACGGTGGAAGGTCGCATTCACAACACTTGATTTGTCAAAACGGAGTATTGCCGTTCGTGCAACGCCAATTCATTGGCGTAGATATGATAAGTACAACATCATTTCGACTTGAATGCAGAAAATTGCAACGGAAAGCCGAAATTGATGAGATTCCAAAGCAATTTCTGCAGCGATCGAGAGAATGTGACTTAGTTCCGCCATCATGGAAACGGAAGTCCAATATTCCTGTATGGTGCAGAAACATGGACATTAGACAAGAAAACAGAACAGAAAATCGAAGCCTTTGGGATTTATAGAAGAATAGGTGGAATTGGATGAAAAGTAAACAAATGATGAAGTTTTGAAACAGCTAAAAATTAAAAGAGAATTACTAAACACAATTCTCTTTTAATGATTTAGACTTGCTGATGATATAGCTCTCCTATCACACAACCATCAATAGACACAAGATAAAATGAGCATACTTGTTGAGAGATCACAATAGATGGGACTGAAAATAGAGATAAGAAAAAATTATGAGAATTAATGCAGTTAGCAATAACCAAATAAAAATAGGAGAAATACCTCAATTAGACGTACAATCTTACATATATCTGGGTAGTCATATAGACAAAGAGGGAGGAACAGAAAATGATACCAAAAAAAGGATAAAGAAGTCCAAAGAAATTAGGTTAAATACAAAAATAAAAATTTTTAAACTCCAATATTAAGTCAGTCCTATTATATAGCTGTGAAACATGAAGAACAACAAAAATGACATTCATGAAGATACAGACTTTCATTAATGGATGCTTACGCAGAATAAAAGGATGGAAATGGCAGGACAAAATCACTAACATAGAATTATGGAAATGTACCAGTCAAATACCAGTGGATAAAGAGATACATCAATGACGATGGCGCTGGATAGGACACACAATGTGGAAGCCAACTGAGAGTATTATACAACTGGCCATTTTTTGGAATCCCCAGGGAAAAAGACAAAGAGGAAGACCAAGGAATTCTTGGAGAAGACAGATAGAAGCAGAGGTGAAGATGATGGGGAAGACATGGAGCGATCTAAAAAGAATGGCAAGAAACAGAACAGCTTGGAAAGTGTTGAAGACCTATGCTCCACAGGGAGCTGAAAGGTAGTAGAAGAAGAAGACTAAACACAATTAGTGCAAGTAAAAGTAGTAAGTAAAGTACCCCCCGTCACATCAAGTGGCGTATAGGGAAATATGGTGTTAGTGACCCTATATTTTACAGACCTTCAGCACATGATTTTTGGGGTAATGTGGTCGGTATTACGCCCGTGCTGCTTTACTTTCCCAGAAAAAAATCTGGTACCCATTTAAGGCTGTGTGAACCCGGAAGCCGTCGGCTGGGATCGAACCCTACCCCTTGTCCTTTGTAGTCCAGTTCACTAAGCACTGAGCTATCGTGGCTCCCTTAATTAGAGCAAGACAAAAGAGATTTTTGGACATGTTAAAAAACACAACAGCCTACCAAAGTTAAATTTGGAATGGAAAATACAAGGTAATAGAGGCAGACCAAGACCAACGTAGACGAAGAACATCAAAATATGGACAAGTCAGCCTATGACAACCTGCACCATCAAAGCAAGAGACAGAGCGGATTGGCGCTCATGGTAGCCAACCTTTGATGTGGAGATGGCACTCAACGATGATGATGGATGACACAGTCTTAATAACAGAGACAGAGAATGAACTACAAGAAATGATAAACATAGTATCGAAAGAAAGGGAAAAAAAAGGTCTCAGTCTAAATAATAAAAAAGGAGAAGTAATGGTCATATCAAAGAAACAATTATCACCTTCATGCAGCAAAAAAATAAACAGGACAAATCTGAAACAAGTGCAACGCTTAAAATACTTGGGCACAGTAATAACATCAGATGGAAAATGCACCAAAGAAATAAAAAGTAGAATAGCTCAGGCCAAAAAAGCATTTTAGAAAATGAAAAATGTCTGATGCAACAAATATGTCAATAGAAGTGGAAAAGAAAGTCCATTAGCGCTATATAGAACCAATTCTGATCTATAGAAGCGAATCATGGACAGTAAACAAACAAATGAAAAGACAATTAGAGGCCACAGAGATGGGATTTCTCAGAAGAATGTTGAAAGTTCCCTGGACAGCTAAAAAGACCAAGAAGGAAATTCTCAAAGAGGCCAACACAAAAAGGGAGCTCCAAAGAAACATAAAAAATAAACAATGAACATTTTTCGGGCACATCATGAGAAGAGAAAAGTTAGAATACTTGGTTACAACTGGCAAAATATAAAGAAAGAGAGATCACAGATGACAAAGAGTGAAAATACTGGATAGCTTGGTGTCATGTCATGGAAAACAGTCAACAACAGAATTGATACGATGCAACTACTTATATAACATGGGGTATGAAAACACTCACTTTTTAAAAAATAAAAAAATAATTTTTTAAGCACATTTTCACCCTTAATAATAATCTTTTTACCCCAAAAAGTTTATATATAAGTATACTTAAAAAAAAAATAAAAATAAAAAAAGAGAAAAATCATCTTACAAAAACACCCCTCATTTAAAAAATTTTTTTTTTCATATTTTACTAAAGGAAGTCCACTCAAGACAAAATATGAAAATAAATATTTAAAATTCATTAAAAGAATATTACATGGAAATATCCAAAATATAATCAGTCAATTCGGGAATTCCCGAAATGATTACACTAAACAAAATATATGTCAATCTCCAAAATTATGTCAAACCAAATTTATATGTCAAACAAAATAATCATGTCACTGCCCCGATTATTTGAAAAATCAGGTTGATTTACTATCTTAATCTTGTTTGCTCTAGAAAAAATTATTTAGAAAAATAATTTTGCTTGACACCAATGAATTAGTTGACACCAATAATTTTATTGACTAGAAAAATTGGTTTTTAGAAAGTCTAAAACATAAACAGTCTAATCTCTTTTAGTCTAGTTTAGAGACAGATATGCATGATTGCAACCAGGTAAAAATCAATAAATTGAGAATAGGAGATTCATGGCTTTTTAATTTTCTGTGTGAATGGTTCTCAAAATAATAATTTTTTCAGTGATTCTCAAAATAATAATTTTTTCAGTACTCAAAATTATTCTTCTAAAATGAGTATAGAAGAATTCTTATGGATTGAAAACTTATCATATAGATATAATAATACTGAAAAGTATAAGAGGATTAATTGTTGGTTTCTAAATTTTTCTATATAAAATGAACATAGATAATGTTGACGGATTTGATAATTCTATAAAAAGAAATAATCATTTTCTTATTCCAGATGATATTAGAGGATTAATAATTGGAGATTCAGGCTGTGGAAAAACCTGATTATTAATAAATATGATTTTAAAAGATTGGCTAGATTTTAATAGGTTATTTGTTTTTGGTAAAGCTCTTCACGAACCTGTTTATCAACTTATGAAACAGGGATTTGATGGAAAATTACCTAAAGAAGTTATATTTTACATTATAAATCAAATGAATGAAATAAAAAAAACACAATATAACTATACAAACATTAATAGAAGAATGTAATAAAAAAATAAAATGTCCAAATCCAGTAATATGTGAATATTTTGAATTCTCAGAAGATACTCCAGATCCAAAAGATTTAAAAACAACAGATAAAAATCTAATAATTTTTATGACTTAATGTTATCCAAAAAAACTAAAATAAACAAGTGTGAAGACTTCTATGTCCGTGGAAGACATAATAATATAAATTGTTTTTATTTATCTCAAAACTATATAGGTACCTAATCATTCTATTAGACAAAAGGCTAATTTTATTTGTATTTTCGACCAAGGTTATGGAAGAAATCTAACAAATATATACAATGATCATGCTAGTAAAGATATGCCTCTTGAAGAATTCAAAGACTTATCTTATAAATGCTGGAATGAACCTTATGGCTTTCTTGTAAATTGATAAAACTATTCATATATATAACGGTAAATATAGATACAGTATAAATTAGACCATTTTTATTACCCTAAAAATGAAAGGTGAAAAATCTGTTGAACAAATAGCAATAAATACAGCTCCAAAATTTACACAAACAATTATTGTAGATGATGATAAAACAGATTTTGAAATAAAATTTAACCCTCCTCTAGAACTTGATAATGATAAAAATTATGGAATTGCTCTAAATGGATTTAGAAACTTATTATTCATTTCCTAATGTTGATGGAAAAAATAACCAATTTAATTATCGTAAAACTAGTGTTGGTTATAATCCAATTAAAATAGTTAATATTCTTACAGGAGCTCATGAACTTGAATCTGTAATGAAAGAAATTAATAAACAACTATTTACCAATGGTGATAAAGATGCTATATCTTCTTCTTTTCTCTTTTCACTGATACCTAAAAGGTGTCGTGGTTTATATCATTTGTCGTTCTTGTGCTGCTCGAATTGTCTGAATTAGTGATTTTCCTTTGTTGTTACATGTCTCTGTCACTGCATCTATCCATCTTCTTCTGGGTCTTCCTCTTGGTCTTTTTCCATGCATTCTCGAGAAGAACGCCCTTGATGGTGATTGGTAAGGATTCATTCTGACCAGGTGGCCAAACCATTTAAGTTGTTGTTGTTCTATATATTCTTGGCAGGGTTTTGTTTCTACTATTTTTCTTATGGTTTCATTTGGTATTCTATCTCTTCTTGTGTTGTTTGTTACTTTTCTCAAGCAGCGCATCTCACATGTATTGATCTTTCTTAAATGAAATAGCACAAGAACGCTTGAATTTCCTTTTTCTACGGGCATTGAAATTCACTTATAACTTAAATTTGACTCCCATCGAAAATTGTATCGTGTTGCCAGCACAGTCACACACCGGAAGATGCTATATCAATAGCCTATAATCAAAATACAATGTTGACAACAATGGTTATTCAACAATGGTTATTCAACCAGGTTATGAAGTGGATTTTGAATACGATAATACAATAGGTAAAATGTTTGGTTTTAGTAAACCAAGATATAAAGAAGGAACTTATGAATCTGAAAAAATTATCAATATTCTCACAGTAAATTCTATTTTTCTATTTTCAAATTTTCTATTATTCACATTTAGATATAATTACAGGAAGTTATGTTAATGGTATTCCAAAACAAGTAATTTTTTCATTCTTTCCAAAAATATCTTCAGGTGGTAAAATAGTTGAAACTCCAAATAAATTAGCATATTTCAAAATAATAAGAAAAAACAATAAATAATTTAAGAATTCAAATAACTGATCAAACACATAAACTTCTTAATCTTTGGGGGGAGAAATTGTTACAATTAGATTTCATTTAAGAGAAGTATAAGATGTGCAAGCGACAATATTTTATCTATGAAAATGACTGACGAAATTTTAAATATTACAGAAAAATCTCTTATCATTAATAATATAGAATCATACGAATATCATCATTATGATCCCGTTACAGGTACTAGTTTTAATAAATCAGGTAATATTTCTATTGTTATAGAATCTCAAGATTTATGGACAAACCCTAGTAAAAGTTATATCTTAAATTGAAGGACAACTTACTAAAGAAGATGAAACTTTATATGCTGATGTTGATAATGTTGCTCTTACACATAATGGTATCATGCAACTATTTAATAAATTAGTTATTATTTATCAGCTCAAGAAATTGAAAGAAATGATTGAATTATTGAGTTATTTGCGGGTCATCATCATTGCACTCCGAACATGTCCGTAGGTGCTCAGATCCCCTCCTCAGCAATTCCCTCAGTGTCCAGCGACTGACGACTCCAGTTCTATGTTGGTTGATAAGTCTTCTTACACGTCCACTAAGTTTCTCATTTCTGGCTGTGCCCACCTTAACTCCCATTTCCATCATCCGAAGAAGTGACGTGGATCTATGTTTGTCGAAGTCATGTGCTCTTCCCACATCTCGGAGGGCATTGATGATGTCCGCCCGATCCATTGGTTGCCCGTCCTCAATGACAGCGAAGCTAGCCAACCTGTCCGCTCTTTCATTTCCCCGTACTCCCGCATGTCCAGGGACATAGACAAAGGTGACCTTATGTATTTTGCATTTCTGAAACGACTCTTGAATGCCTTGGTCATTGCCATCACCTCCATTGTCATGCTACTCATGGCCATGACGTATGCACCACTGTCTTCCTTGACTATTCTGCCTGCCGAGCGTGCTGTAAATGCTCGTGCACTTCTTTGGTGTCGTCTTACAGATCCGTCTGTATAGATGACTGCATCTTTCTCATCGGTGTTATCGCAGATGAGACCGTTGACCTCAGCATTAACCACGACCTGGTTCTGTTCCCTACTTTTCCTGTCGAGTGTGACAATACACGAGAAAGTCCCCTTGAATGACATAGGCACCGGTATCCACTCCTCACCAACGCTGATATTGGTAAGCCTACAGACCTGTTTGATGACATCTTCTGCTCGAAATGAAAGAAATGATTACCCAGGTCAATCAACTACAATGTTTGGTCTTTTAACATATCCAATGTGTAAAACACATACCGGTTTAAACTTCTTATGGGAAAAAGATACAGAAACTGGTATTTTAAATAATAAAGGTTTTTCAGAAAGACATGATTATCTTTTAAAAAATACTGGTGTAAATAATTGATCATTTAGTTTTTGTATTCCTTTAAAACATATTTTTGGATTTGCAGCTGATTATGATAAAGTAATTTATGGATTTAGACATGAATTAAGATTCGATAAAAAATCTTCTACAGATGACTCAATTTTTAGAGATGATAAAACAACTTCTGGTAAAATAAATATTACCAGATTAACTTGGATGGTTCCATTAATTGTTCCTAATGACATTACAAGAATGCAATTATATAAAATTATTGAAAATAAAGAAACTTTAAATGTTAATTTTAGAAATAGATATTGTAGTAAAATTTCTGTTCCACAAAGTACACATTTTACATGGAGATTATCTACTAAAGCGTCACCAGAATGTTCAAGATGGGTTTTAATTGCTTTTCAAATAGATAAGTTGTCAAAATCAACTAAAAAACACATCAATTTTTGATCATTTAAATTTAAATAATATTTATATTAAATTAAATTGAAGAAATTATTCTTCATGTAAATATAATTTATCATTCTCTAAAATGCAATTTTCATGAGCATATTTAGATGCCGTAAATTTTTCAACAGAATATTTTGGAATAGATGATAACTGTTTTACGATAAAACCTTCAGATTATAAAAAATTATATCCAGTATTTGTTATTGATGTAAAAAATCAAAAGAAAATATGAAGGGAAGTATAACTGATATTCTATCTATCTATCTATTGGCCTTTCAAGTCATAGCCGGCCCTATAGGGCGTATACCAAGATACTCTTTCATCTGAATTTCTGTTCTAGCAGTTTTCAATTCTTTTAAAGATTTTTTATCAAATCTCGCCATTTGTCCCTGTTCTGTGCAAGCAGCTTTATCTTATTGAGGGAGCCGATTCCTACTGCTTTTGCCTCTCTCATCAATGTTCTTCTCAGTGTCTCTCTGGGTCTTCCTCTTTTTCTCTTACCTGTTGATAACTGATATTACTGTAGAAATTTTCTTTGATGAAAATGTCAACCTATTAGTACTGAATCTTTTGCTTTAGTTATTTCTGATAAAATTTTAATCAGATGGAAATAAAATGGCTGTTATACAAAAGTAAATCCTAAAAATGCCTGTAGATAAATCAGGTAAAATGATGAATGACCAGAATTCCAATGTAGTAAATAATATAACAGTTATTAAACCACATAAAAGTTATGATTTAAATTTAGATAACTTAGAAAATATAGAGGGTTTTAATGAAGAAGGTCATGTAAATAGTTTATATGGATTTAAACTTGAAGATAATGGAATGTATCTTAGACAAGAAATTAAAACAGTAAAAACTCTTGAGCAATTTTTAGAAAATGTTGAGGGTTTTAATACAGAAAGAAAACCTGATGTTTTATATTTTTTAAACTTTCAAATGGAATACATTCCAGAGAGGAATATGACATAAATAAAATTGTTGGAATGCCATATGGTAATATAAAAAATACACCAATTAGTTTTGTTTGGTTTTAAGAAGTAATTAATAACGTTGAAGTAGAAATATGGATACCAATACCAACAAAATATCGTTATGATATAGATATTCGATTAGGTGATGTGTTATGGATAAGAATGGGGAAAAAGATCATTATATTCAACAAATACTGTATTAAATTCAGGGAGAATCATGGCAGGTTTAACACCAGTATCAAATGAACATATTTTATTAATAAGATTAGAAGGAGAAAATTTTATGGGTTCAGGAAAAAGAGAAGCTAGTCTTAGTTGTGCAACCGAATTTCCAGAAGATGAAGAAATTTTTAAAAATCCACCAGTTGATTCATTATTTGTAGTTGAATGTAGAGTAATTACAGGAACCACCAACTTTACAAAAATTCTACCTGGATTAGAAATTAAATGTGAATCTCCTGACACTAATTTTTATATTGTAATCAAAGTAGATAGTATAAACTCTGATGGAAAAACCGTTTTCATAGTATCTTCTTCTCCAGATCTTGTAAAAACAAGAAGTCTAAATGAGGAGGCTATTACTTTTAATACTATTTTAGTCCCTAGAAATATTTATATCAAAAGAATAAGATTTACAACTTTTCCCATTTCAATTAATGAAATAACATATTGTTAATTATAAAAATGGTGTATTATGAAACAAAATAAAAAAATTTATGATAATCAAAAAGATAAAATAAAAAGAGCAATGAGTTCTAAATAACCTGTAACTATTAGAATTACTGAAATAGGAGATGATATACTCGAGCTCAAATAAAATATAATTTAAAAATACAAGATGGATTCTTAGGAATGTTAGCAGGATTAGCTGCTAGATTTTTACCACAAATAGCTTCTACAATATTACCTGCATTAGGTGTTGGAGCTGCTCAAGAATTAGCAGCCCAAACTGTTAAAAAAATAGTAGGAATTGGATTATATTTAAAAAAAGGTGATTGTAATTATAAAATAGAATCAGATGGAGAAAATTTACATTTTAGTCCCTACAAAGGTAGTGGATTAGAATTATATGGTGATGGAATATATTTGTCACGAGATGGTAATATTTTTAATGGTAGTGGATTTTTAGGCGATCTTGTTAAAAATATTCCTCTTCTAAATATACTTTTTTAATCTATTAAAAAATGGAGAATAATAAACTATATCCCGAGCTTTCTCAAAATGAATATATTTATTTAAATAATGTGAAAACAACAGATCCGCAAAATTATAGAATCCGCAAAATTATAGATTACATATTATTAATGATGTTTAAATTCTATTAGAAAATAATATTAATGAAAGAAATAAATATAAAAAGAGATACAGTAAAATATTAACAGCTATTAATTGGACAGATACTATTTTAATATCATCTTCGATTGCTATGAGAGCTGTATAAATAGGATTACTTTCCACTCTTAAAACTGTTGAAATTGTTTTAGGTTTACAAATTTCATCATTAGGATTTGGAGTTGGTAGTTTAATTACAAAATAAATTATAAAACAGTTACAATTAAAAATAGAAAAACATTAAAAAAATTATATATCTTTCAGAATCAAAATTAAACACAGTTCAAAATCATATTTCTAATGCTATAGAAGATGGCTAAATTTCTCAAGAAGAATTTAGTTTAATTATTGAAGAAAGAGAAAAGTTTAAAGAAATGAAACAACAAATGTTAAATAATATACAATCTATTAATATGGAGAAAGAAGTTGAAAAAGTTAAATTATTAGCTAGTGAAAAAACTACAATAGATCTTAAAGAAAAAGTATTATAAGTTTTTTCCTCCTAATAAAATGTCTTTTGAAAATATAGATCGAAAACAAAGAGAACAATTATTTAAACAATATTTAGAAAGTAAATAAAATATTAAACAGAATTTTAAAAATTAAAGATTAGGAAATATTGAAATGAAAAGAGAGACTACAAAGTTATTTTCTCCTATAATTGAAAATCAACAGAAAGTAGGTGACACATTTACACAAGCTACTCAGAAAGCAAGGTGTCCGGTTAGCGCAATCGATAGGCGGTTGGCTTACCACGGCAACAGCCGGGGTTCGTAATCCTGGCGAGGACACCTGGGTTTTACTAATTCCCTAAAAATTAGTAGGAGCCGCGATAGCTCAGTGGTTAGTGAACTGGACTACTACGGACAAGGGGTAGGGTTCGATCCCAACCGACGGCTCCGGGTTCACCCAGCCTTAAATGGGTACCGGATTTTTTCTGGGAAAGTAAAAGCAGCACGGGCGTAATACCGACCACATTACCCCAAAAATCATGTGCTGAAGGTCTGTAAAATATAGGGTCACTAACACCATATTTCCCTATACGCCACTTGGCGTGACCGGGGGTACTTTACTTTTTTTTTACTCAGAAAGCAATTTCAAATATTCCCTCAATCATTAGTGCTCCAAAGCAACTATCGATAGAAGAACCTAATTAGAAATTTTTGGATCTATTGCAAGAGATAATTTAATGACGTATTTTGAAAAAAAAGGAGGAGATACTATCTTTGATGTTCGTAAAAAAAGGAATTACATTTTTCATTGGTAATAAGGAAGTAAAATTTAATTTAAACAATATTATAATAGGTGAAACAACATATGAAGGAACTCCAGGATTATTAGAATTAATAACTAGTAAAGAACCAAAAAATTATTCAGAATAGGATTTATCTAATTATGCAAGAATATTAATTTATACTGATGCAATGTATAGAAATTATGACTCTACTCAAAACAAACCAAATGCTAGTAAATCATCTAAATGGATAAACATAGTTGAACAAATATGGGTAGATAAACAAAAGAGACTTTATAAAGGAATTCCAATATAACGACCTGTGACTGATGAAGAAGTAGAATTACTAGAACGTTATATATCTTTATATTCAAGTAAAGAATTAGGAAATAAGGGAGTAAATGATGAAATGTTTTCTATTATAGATCAACTTAAAAATAGTGGTTGTTTAGATTATGATGTGATTAAAATAATGGAGAGTCAAGCAGAAGCATCAGTAGATTAAATTTATGTTTTAAAAAAATGCTAATAAAACAAAAGAAAACTAAGAAAAGATATACTAATAAAGTAGATAGTTTTGAAGGAAAAGGTTTCCTGGAATCATTAATTTCAACCCTTACCTCAAATGCAGTGAAAGAAGTAGCAGTAAATTTATCAAAAACAGCAGCAACTGAATTAGGTGGAAAAGCTATTGAGAAAGCTACAGATAAGATATTTTCTGAAAAATAAACTCCTGAAATTTCTCCCAAAGCAAGAATGTTAGTAGATACTATTATTTCAAAAGACAGAGGAATACGTAGAATTTAATTAATAAAATGGATACAATGAGAAAACAAGTAATAACTACAAGTAAAATATTTGAAGAAATAGATCTTCTTCTTCTTCTTTCCTTCCTCATCTGCCTTTCAGCGTCGAGGGGAGATATAATTTGCGGTCTTTTGCTCTTCTGTTCGCCTCTGCTGCTGTTATGTTTCCTAGTGCTTCTAATATTCCATCGATCCATCTTTTTCGTGGTCGACCCTTGGGTCTGTTGTTCTCACAACGTTTGTTGAAGGCTCGTTGTGTTGTGTTTTGTTCTTTCTGCCTTGTCACGTGGCCGAACCATTTTATCTGTTGTTTCCTTATATATTCTATGGCTGGGGCTATTCCTAGCTTTTTTCTCAGTTCTACATTTCTGATCTTATCTCTCAGACTGTTTCCTGTCATTCGTCTAACACATTTCATCTCTGTAGAGGTTATTAAAACTCATTAGCACAAACACAAAACTTAGGCTATTCAAATCAAATGTACTATCAACCCTTACGTATGCGTGTGAAAGCTGGAAAACAACAAGAGATATAGAAACAAAGTTGAACGCATTCGAAAATAAATGTCTAAGGAAAATACTTGGTATAGAATGGAACGAATTCAAAACAAACGAGGAAATTAGAGAAATCGCCAATCAACCACTAATATCTTCAGTAATAAAGAAAAGACGATGGTCATACGTTGGACATGTGATGAGAAGAGATAATAATCGAATAGCAAAGCAAGCCCTCATATGGGAAACAACAGGTAAAAGAAAAAGAGGAAGACCCAGGGAGACACTGAGAAGAACATTGATGAGAGAGGCAAGAGCAGCAGGAATCGGCTCCCTCAATGAGATAGAACTGCTTGCACAGAACAGAGACAGATGGCGAGATTTGATAAAATATCTTTAAAAGAAAACTGCTAGAACAAAAATTCATATAGGTGAAGGTGTATCTTGGTCTACGCCCTATGGGCCGGTTACGGCTCGAAAGGTCAATAGATAGATAGATAGAGGTTATTATTCTTATTGTTCTTGCATCTAGAGTCCAGGTCTGGCATTGGTAGCACAACGTTGGAATGAAGATTGTATTGTATAGTGCTCGTTTTGCCTCCAGAGTTATTTCCTTGTTGGACAATAGTGGTGATAACTGTCCGATGATTTGACAAGCTTTGTTGCATCTTGATTCTATCTCTGCTGTTTGGGAATTGTCGTTTGTCATTAGACTTCCTAGGTATTTGAATTCCTCTACTTGTTTTAGTTGTCTGCCTTCTATAGTTATGTTGATGTTCTGTTTATTTTTGGCGACATTCATGACTTCTGTTTTGTTGATGTTGATTTTCATGTTGTATTTTGTTCCTAAGATGTTGAGTTTGTTTAAGTGTTCTTGTAGGTCTTCTATTGTTTCATGTATTAGTGCCTGGTCGTCTGCAAATAGAAGCTCGTTGATCTCCTCTGTCTCTGATGGGTTGGCTAGCTTGCATATATGGTCCATGTATGTAATAAACAGTAGGGGGGATAGTACGCACCCCTGTCTTACACCTGATCTAACTTCGAAGTGGTCTGTGTAGCCTGTTGCTGTTCTGACCCTGCAGCTGCTGTTGGCGTAGAGACTTTTAATAATGTTGGTTAGATGTTGGCTTACTCCGTATGTTGTTAGTATCTCCCACAGTTGTTCTCTGTTTACTCTGTCGAATGCTTTTTCCTGGTCAATGAAGGCTATGTATAAGTTTTGGTTGTGTTCTGTCGTTTTTTCTGCAAGCTGTTTTAGTGTGAATAGTGTGTCGGTACATCCTCTGTTTTTTCGGAACCCCATTTGAGAATCGCTTAACTGTAGTTCTATTATTGGTCTCAGTCTTTTTTCCAAGATTTTGGCGTATAGCTTTCCTACATGGCTGAGCAGAGATATACCTCTATATTGATTGCAGTCTCTTTTGCTACCTTTCTTTTTCCATATTGGTATGATGATTGCCTGTTGCCAGTCTTCTGGGGCTTGTTGTTGGTGCCATGCTGCATTAAATATTCTGTGCAGCCATTGCATTCCTGTTTCTCCCGCTGCTGCTATTATTTCTATTGGAATGTTATCTATCCCTGGTGCTTTGTTTCTTGGTGCATATTTGATTACTTCTTCTATTTCCTCTTTCATGATGTTGGGTTCAGTATTTGTGAGTTCTAGTGTGGTTTTTGTTGTCTTGTTGGTAGTTGGTATGTTTAACAGGTCTTCAAAATATTCTTTCCATCTCTGTTGCATACATTGGTTGTTTGATATTGGTTGTCCGTCTTTGTCATTTATCAGCTCAGTAGGATCATGGTTTTCTTTTCTCGCTCTTGTGGCTTTTACTGCTTTGTAGAAATCTCTTGTGGCTGTCTTGAAGTCCCTGCTCATGTTTTGTCCGAATTCTGTCCAATTCCTTTGCTTAGCTTCTTTGATCAGCATTTTAACTCTTTTTCGAACTAAGGCATATCTTTCATATTTTTCTTGGTTCTTGTTCTCCCTCCAATTTTTAAACAGTTTCTTCTTTTCTTTAATTGCTTCTCTGAAGAAATAGATAAAAAAATAAATTATATAATTTTAAAATACGAAACTAAAATATATTCTTTAGAGGATTCACTCCGTTCTTATAAAATAATATTATCAGTAATTATTTCTATTATTTTAATTCTTTTATTTTGTTATTTAGTTTATTTAATAATCATTTACCCACTCTATCTTTATAAGTAACTTTACTAGGATCAATTTGCTCAATATATTTTTTATTTGATTTCTGAATTATTTCATTATTTAATTTATCATCACCAATTATTGTTTCATATTCATTAATTAAACATTGTTTTTCTTCTAATTCTTCTTCATACTCAATCATTTGTCACCAACTATTTTTAAAACTTCTTCATTAATTGTATTTTTTACAACATATTGTTTTAATAAATAATCTTTTGTTTTATAATTTTGTTCTTCAATTTCTTTTATTTGTTCTTTAATTTCATTACTTTTATTTTTTTGTAACAATTGATTTTATTTCTTCCATTTTTAATTACTAAAATTATGCTTCTTCTATTGCTTTATCTACATCAAACTCTCCATGTCCTACGTTTTCTATTCTATTTTTAGTTTTTTGAAGATGTCCGATTTTGCCTTGTTTTTGTCTTGTTGTTATCTTCTGGTTTTTAGTAATAATTTCTTCTAAATGTTTACTTCTTTCATGTGCTTTTATTCCTGATTTATTCTTTTAAATAAATTCATAGTATTTACATTTCTGTGGAGTAAAAACAGTTTTCACTTTTTTCTTTTGAAACATTATTTCATTAATGTCATTAGAATATCTTTGTAAAGTTCTTTCAGATACATCTAAATTTTTTACAATTTCCTTTTTTGTCATTTTAGGATTTTCAGTTTTTAAATTCATAGCTTTATCTATCATTGATATTTTATAAAAGTTTCCTAATGTTCTCATATTTTCATTTACTGGAGAAGTATAATTTTTGTGTATTCAATGAAAGAAGACATTTTTAATAATTAAATTTTGGCTGGTGCATCATCCTAATATTTTTTTAATTTCACATAAATTTTTAATAATTTCTCTATATGATAAATACAGTTTATTAATTTAGAATATTCATTACAAATATTATAAAATCTTATGTATTCATTAATAGTTGATTTACTTCTATTAAATTTTTCTTTAGCAAAAGTAAGAAACTCTTTTTCAGAACTAGATCTCATTTTAAGAATACTTAATAAATGTCCTAGATTGTAATAATTTTATTTTTCAAGATCATCTAAATAATTTAATATTTTATGACAAGTTTCAATAATTTCATCATCTGAACTTTCTTCATTAAATTTATGTAATTTTTTCTACATTAATTATTTCATTTAATCTTTTTTCTAAATCTTCTGGAACTTTCTTTTGCTTTGTTTTAGTGTTGTTAGAATCTTTAGAGGATTCACTCCATTCTTTATATTCTTCACTGATATTGAAATTCAATTTATTTTCTTTTTAAAATTTTTCTACAACCTTTTTAAATTTATATAGTTTATCATAAAAAATATAATTTTTTATTTTATTTATAACTCAATAAATTTTTCTTAAAAATTTAAATTTTTATTAAAAAATTTCTTTAAAAATGGCTGAACAAAATCTTATTGATGCTTGTGAAATTAATGATATTGAAACAGTTAAATTATTATTAAATACCGAAAATAAAATTAATATACAAAATGAATATGGAAATACTCCATTGCATATTGCTTGTTTGTATAACATCAAAATAGTTAAAGTATTATTAGATTGTAAAAATATTAATGTTAATATGCAGAATGTTTATAAAGAAACTCCATTACATGTTGCATGTGAATTATGTAATTTTGATATAATTATATTGTTATTAAATTATAATGATATTAATATTAATTTACAAAATAATAATAAAGAAACTCCTTATCATGTTTTGTTTAACTTTAGCATTAACATATTCTTTATTTTAATTGCATAGATATACAAACATTTTGTTTCGGTTCTGCTAATAAATATATAATATTTCTGTTTCATTATGATAATATATATGATCGAGAAGAATATGAAGTTCTAAAAGAATATGGATATCTCGAAGAATATGAATATCGAGCTCTAGAAACTAGATTAGAAAAAGACTTTAATAATAGAAGATCTGAAATAATGGATTATTTCAATAGGCATTCATTATTTAAAATATCTAGATTATGTATAACAAATAATTGTTCATATTTTAATAAATTCAAAGGAATTATTCCTAATATGTTAATGAATTATATACGAGAATTATAAATCTTTGTATAAAAATGTAGGTATTATAATTGATTAAAATAGTATTAGTATTATAAAAATTACAATTTAGTCTTCTGCAAAGACTACTTGTTCATAAAAAGAACCTATAATTTCCTCAGTATTTAAATCTTTAATTTTATATGTATATCTAATTTCACTAATAACAAATATTTCTGTTGTCCATCTATTTGTATAACCTTTTTCAAAAAACTTTTTCTTTTTTGTTATTCTTACTCTATCTCCTTCTTTAAATGTTAACTTTATTAGTTTTGAGCAAGATATGTTTTCAATAGGATCACCTACATCAAATACATTTTCATAAACATTTTTTTCATTTTCTTTTTTACTACCTTAACAGGAGTTATTTTTTTTGAAGAATGTTTAATGTTATTATAATTATGAACTAGTTCATCTAAAACATTATAGTATTTATTTGTATTATTAGCAGTAAAATATTTAAACATTTTTTTGTTTCATAGTTCCATTCCATCTTTCGACCACACAACTTTTTTCTTCATTTTCTGTAGAATAAATATTAATATTATTTTCTTTCAAAAGTGATTTCATATTATTGTTATAGAATTCCTTCCCTTTATCAACCCAGAGATATAAAGGTTTTCTTTTACTATCTGTAAATATCTTTTTAAATGCTTCAGAAATACCAATTCCACTTTTATTTTTTAATGGGATAATCCATCCATATTTACTAAATACATCTATAACAGTTAATAGAAATTTATAATGTTTATTATCTTTTGAATATGATGACATATCAACTAAATCAGCAGCCCATATTTGATCAATTCCATTTACCATTACTTTTCTCTTTCTTAATTTTTAATAATTGGTTTATGAAGTTCATCTGCTAATTTATTTGACCAATAATTAATTTTTCCTGATCCTAAAAAAGGATTATAAATTCCTAGTGTTCTTAAAAATTCTTGATTCATTTTATTCATTGATTCATTTTAAATAAAAAAATATATACTAAAAATGAACGCAGAAAAAGTATGTAAAAAATGTCTTATTTTAAAACCATACTCCGAATATTCAAAAGAAAATAAAGTTAAAGATGGATATAGAGCATCTTGTAAAAAGTGCTGTAAACCAATAAAACAAGAATATTATAAAAATAATAAAGAAAAATATAAAGTAGCTTGTAATAATTTTATTGAAAGAAATCCAGATTATCAAAATAAATATTATTCTGAAAGGAAAATTCTTTATTAAAATTATTCCTTTAAAAATGGCAGAAGAAAATCCACAAATAAAATATGATATAGAAAGACAAGGAAAAATGTTGATAGATATTTTAATCGTATAAAGAAAATAGAGTGAGAAATTATGCTGATAATTTTAATAATGGAAGTAAAAACCTAAATATTATAATGCATTGTGTATTTTAGCCAACAGAAGAGGTCAATGACACATAAAATTGATAGTCATAAATTGAAAGATGAAGCCATAAAGGAAAAGTTTAACATAAAGCTGAGTAATTGTTATACAGCACTCTGTGAAATAGACTTAGATATCAATGAAATGTGGGACTCACAGAGAAAAATACTAATGACAGCAGCAGAAGCAAGTGCCGGACTGAAGAAAATGGAAAAATGAGCTTGGATCTCAGACACCACATGGAAATACATCAAAGAAAGAAGAGAAGCGAAGAGAGCCATGACAAATGTAAAGACAGATCTTGGAAAGGTTCTGGCAAAAGCAACATACAAAGAATTAGACAACAAAGTGAAAAGTTCAGCAAGAAGAGATACAAGAGCTTATATAGACAATTTGGCAGAGAAAGCAGAGACAGCTGCAATTACAGGAGACAGCAGAACTCTTTATACTGTACAAAAGATGCTGACAAACACCTATACATCCAGTGGAACACCAATTCTAGACAAATCTGGATTAATGCGAACAACAAGCGCAGACATAAAAGCCCGTTGGGCGGAACACTTCAAAGAAATTCTTAACCGTCCACTACCCCAAAGTTTAATAGATTTTGAAGCTGAAACACCAGCAACAGAATTAGATGTAAATTTAGATGACTTCACCTTGAGCGAAATAGAAACCACCTTAAAGCTTATGACCAATAACAAGGCTGCTGGAGAGGATAAGTTAACAGCTGAGATCCTCAAGGCAATTGATAGCTATAATCTAATACATCTCCAAAAAATGTTCAACATCATTTGGAAAACAGAGAAGATGCGGGAAGAACAGGCTGGGTTTAGAAAAGGGAGAAGCTGCCTTGATCACATTTTCACTCTACGACTTATATTGGAGGAACACATTGAAAAGCAAAAACCTTTTGTACTTAACTTCATCGATTTCAAAAAAGCATTTGATAGCATTCATAGAGATTCTTTGTTGAAAATTCTGAAGCAATATGGTTTACCATCAAAAATCATAAATATTATCAAAGACATGTATGATGGTTACACATGTGCAGTTTGAACAGAGGAAGGACTGAGCGAATGTTTCCCAATAGAAATGGGGTTAAACAAGGATGTATTTTATCGCCCGTGTTATTTGGAATTGTTGTGAACTTCATAATGAAGAAATGCTGCACTGGTAATAAAGGCATCGAATGGATACAAGGAGACCATTTGGAGGACATTGACTTTGCTGATGACATAGTCCTCATCAGCAGTCAGATAAAAATGATGCAGGAAATCACAAATGAACTATCAGCAATAGCCAGCAAAATTGGGCTTGAGATCAATCATGAAAAGATTAAAGTCATGAAAAGTTTAATTCCAACGTTGACAAAATGTACATGGAAAACAAACCAGTAGAAGAGATCGATCACTTTATCTATCTTGGAAGTCACATTGATCGAGAAGGGGATACAAGCAAAGAAATGAGAATCAGAATAGCTAAAGCAGCAATGTCTTTCAGAAGCCTTGAAAAGTTGTGGAAATCAAAACTAATCAGCACAAACACAAAACTTAGGCTATTCAAATCAAATGTACTATCAACCCTTACGTATGCGTGTGAAAGCTGGAAAACAACAAGAGATATAGAAACAAAGTTGAACGCATTCGAAAATAAATGTCTAAGGAAAATACTTGGTATAGCGTGGAACGAATTCAAAACAAACGAGGAAATTAGAGAAATCGCCAATCAACCACTAATATCTTCAGTAATATAGAAAAGACGATGGTCATATGTTGCACATGTGATGAGAAGAGATAATAACCGAATAGCAAAGCAGGCCCACATATGGGAAACAACAGGTAAGAGAAAAAGAGGAAGACCCAGGGAGACACTGAGAAGAACATTGATGAGAGAGGCAAGAGCAACAGGATTCGGCTCCCTCAATGAGATAGAGCTGCTTGCACAGAATAGAGACAAATGGCGAGATTTGATAAAATATCTTTAAAAGAAAACTGCTAGAACAAAAATTCAGATATGAGAAGGTGTATCTTGGTCTACGCCCTATGGGCCGGCAACGGCTCGAAAGGTCAATAGATAGATAGATAGATAGATTGTGTATTTAGTTTTCCTATTGATAAAACATATATTGTAATTTATTATAGTGCAGGTTCTAGACTTTTAAATTCAATGGATCATTTTGATACTATATATGATGAAATCAGAGATCATTTTGTAGATTGGATTGATAACTTTAATCAAAAAGGAAGTGGTTATGTATTTTATGGAATGTTTAAAACAGAAATAATATTAGTAAAAGTAAGAGCAATGAGAGGATCTTCATATTTCGAACTTCCTTTTAAAAGTAGTTATATAATAAATATACAAAATAAAGATGATGACAAATGTTTTTTATGGTGTATAATTTGTTATATGTTGAGAATTAATAAAAAAAATAAAAAACCCACAAAGAGTATCTAATTATAAAGATTAAGAAGATTGTATTAATATGGAAGGAATAGAATATCCAGTTAGATTAAAGGATTCTGTGTTTGATAAATTTAAAGAAAATAAATCTATTAGAGTAAATAATTCAGTGTTTAATAGATTTGAAAAAAAATAATCCAGAAATTGCAATAAATATTTTTGCATTAGAAAAAGAAGATGATTTGAAATCAATTTATCCTTTGTGTGTCTCATCTTTTAATGAAGAAGGAGAACACATAATAGATTTATTATATGTTGAACAAGGTAGAAATACTCATTATTGTGTAATTACTTCTATAGGTTCAATTATAATAATAATATAATAATATTGTATTATAATAATAATATTGTAATAAAATGCAATGAAGCAAAAGAAGCATGGCTAAAAGAGAGATGCAAAGAGATTGAATTGCAACAAAAAGGAGATGCTAAAGCTATATACAAACAAATTGAGGAATTCTTCTTCTTTCCTTCTCCTCTTTCCTTCCTCATCTGCCTTTCAGCGTCGAGGGGAGATATAATTTGCGGTCTTTTGCTCTTCTGTTCGCCTCTGCTGCTGTTATGTTTCCTAGTGTAATATTCCATCGATCCATCTTTTTCGTGGTCGACCCTTGGGTCTGTTGTTCTCACAACGTTTGTTGAAGGCTCGTTGTGTTGTGTTTTGTTCTTTCTGCCTTGTCACGTGGCCGAACCATTTTATCTGTTGTTTCCTTATATATTCTATGGCTGGGGCTATTCCTAGCTTTTTTCTCAGTTCTTCATTTCTGATCTTATCTCTCAGACTGTTTCCTGTCATTCGTCTAACACATTTCATCTCTGTAGAGGTTATTTTCCTTATTGTTCTTGCATCTAGAGTCCAGGTCTGGCATTGGTAGCACAACGTTGGAATGAAGATTGTATTGTATAGTGCTCGTTTTGCCTCCAGGGTTATTTCCTTGTTGGACAATAGTGGTGATAACTGTCCGATGATTTGACAAGCTTTATTGCATCTTGATTCTATCTCTGCTGTTTGGGAATTGTCGTTTGTCATTAGACTTCCTAGGTATTTGAATTCCTCTACTTGTTTTAGTTGTCTGCCTTCTATAGTTATGTTGATGTTCTGTTTATTTTTGGCGACATTCATGACTTCTGTTTTGTTGATGTTGATTTTCATGTTGTATTTTGTTCCTAAGATGTTGAGTTTGTTTAAGTGTTCTTATTAACAGGAAGAAAAACGCAATCAAAAACTGGATGTTTAAGATCAAAGAAAGGAGAACTGTTGATTGATCAAGAAAACATAAGGGAACGATGGACAGAATACATTAAGGATCTTTATAATGATGAACGAACGGAAGTAAATATTAAGGATAATGGAGGACTAGAAATACTAAGAGAAGAACTGGAAGTCGCCCTGCGCAATATGAAAGCAGGCAAAGCTCCTGGACCAGATAATATAACTAAAGAAGAGATTGAAGCCATG
This sequence comes from Megaustenia siamemsis, assembly GCA_032433765.1. Lineage (NCBI taxonomy): Eukaryota > Metazoa > Mollusca > Gastropoda > Stylommatophora > Ariophantidae > Megaustenia > Megaustenia siamemsis. Next base: position 48,344,690 of record JAVIAB010000126.1, read on the forward strand.
GGTGATTTTGGAATAGAAATAATAACAAAAATATTGAATGATATCTACAACAGCGGATATATACAACACGACATGCTCAAATCAATATTCATAGTCCTACCAAAGAAATCGGGTGCGATTGAATGCGATCTTATGAGTCATATGACTAAGATATTACTAAGAATCATCATGCGAAGAGTGCAAAACAAAATCAATCCAGAAATTAGCGATGAACAGTGTGGTTTTGTTAGAGATAAAGGAACAAGCAATGCCATTTATATCATAAGGTCTTTAGTAGAAAGAGCCATAGAGGTGAAAACAGATCTATACCTATGTTTCATAGATTACATCAAGGCATTTGACAAAGTAAAGCACCAAGAAATAATCAAAATTTTAGAAAGCATAAACATAGATCTAAGAATAATAAAGAACATGTACTGGCAACAAACAGCGGCCATAAGAACTGGAAACCAATTGGGAATGTTTCAACAAATAAAACAGGGTGTTAGACAAGGTTGTGTGCTGTCACCAGATTTGTTTAATATTTATAGTAAGATTATTTTAAGATCCATAAGGGGCATGCCTGGAATAACAATTGGAGGTCATAATATAAATAATCTAAGGTATGCTGATGATACAGTATTAATCACTAAGAGTGAAAATGAGTTACAAGATATGTTGGACTTTATAGTGAAGTAAAGCAAAAATAAAGGACTCAGCCTTAATAGCAAAAAGACAGAGGTAATGGTAACAACAAAGAAAAAGACATCACCTCAGTGCGAAATAAAGACAAGTGGAACAATATTAAAACAGGTAAATGAATTTAAATATTAGGGAACTTTGTTAACCTCAGATGGAAGATGTACAAAAGAGGTGACATGCAGAATGGCTCAGGCAAAAGCAGCTTTCCAAAAAATGAGGAAAATACTATGCAATCCATTTTTGACAATAGAAACAAGAAAAAGAGTTCTTAAATGTTGCATAGAGCCAGTCTTAACATATGGATGCGAGTCATGGACAATAGGACAACAGACAAGAAAATCACTGGAGTCTGTAGAAATGTGGTTTTACAGAAGAATGCTGAGAATACCATGGACAGCTAAGAAGAGTAATGAAGAGGTTCTGAGAGAGGTCAAAGCAAAAGAGAGCTAATTTCCAATGTTAGGAAGAGACAATCATCATTTTTTGGCCATGTAATGAGAAGAGAACAACTTGAATATATTGTAACAACTGGAAAAATTGAGGGACGAAGAGATAGAGGGAAGCAAAGAGAAAAAAATAACAGAAAGCTTAAGAGAATGGTTTGGCAGAAGGTCAACAACAGAAATGATAAATAGCTGCCGAGATAGAAAATTGTGGAGAGACATGATCACCTACGTCAGTAGGCATGGTACTTGATGATAGGTTCAGTTATTTCTACTAATCATCATTAAGTTTTTCCCTCGTAGAAGATGTTTACAACCATATTTCTCTAAGAAATCTTTATTAAATCATTGGATGGATTGTAACAATGTTGCACTATCTAAACTTATAGTACCTGAAAAAGGAACAATATTGAAATTTAAAAATCATCATTTTCTCTCTCTCTCTCTCTCTCTCTCTCTCTCTCTCTCTGCGATCAGGACTCAATCAGAGTAAGGATTCCAGACTCTCACATGAAGTCAGCTGTCAGGTTAAGTGTGTTGATCGCCCCCACAGACAGAACATCACAAGTAGAGTTCGCTAGATAGATCCACTCTGATTGAGCACCCGTTAAAACGTTGCACTGTGTTCTGCGCCAGTGGCCCAGTGCATCCGATTTCAGCCAGCATTTTATTCGGGTTTGCTTTCCCTAGCCTTTGATTGTCCCCAATCTTCCTGCAAGGCAGCAGATTGTCTTTTCTGTAGGGGGATTCTGCCCTTAGATGGTCGGCCCTCCCAGGTTTACGAGCACCATCTGCCCGAGTCACTAGAGGTGACAAACACAGACATGCACACACAAAGATGTGAGATGTGACTAACAGAGACATGCAAGCACAAAGATGTGAGATGTGACTAACACAGACATGCACACACAAAGATGTGAGATGTGACTAACACAGACATGCACACACAAAGATATGAGATGTGACTAACACAGACATGCACACACAAAGATGTAAGATGTGACTAACACAGACATGCACACAGCGATACGAGGCATGACTAACACTGACACACATCAAGATATATGACACATGACTAACATAAACATGCACATAAAGATATGAGATATAACTGACATTGACATGCACACACAAAGATATGACACATGCCTAACATAGACATGCACACAAAGATAAGAGATATGACTAACATAGATATGCACACACAAAGATATGAGATGGGACTAACATAGCCATGCACACACAAGGATATGAGATGTGACAAACACAGACATGCACACACAAAGATATGAGATATGACTAACATAAACATGCACACAAAGATATGAGATATCACTAATCCAGACATGCACACACAAAGATATGACATATGACTAACACTGGTACACACTAAGATATGAGACATGATTAACACGGACACACCGAGATATGAGATTTGACTAACATGACACACACCAAGATATGAGCCATGGCCAGCACACACAAGCTAAGATATGAGCCATGGCTAGGACAGAAACACAGCAAGATATGAGCCATGGCTTCACCAAAAAACACCAAAAAATGAACCATGTCTAGCACAGAAACACATTAAAGTGCCCATATGCTTGGGCTTGTTGTAGTCGGCAGACTCTTCTGAACGTTGGAATCACAGGTTTCGTTAAACAGTTGTCCGGAGATTTGAGAGTGCAGTCTGTCCCATAGAACGTTCTCTTGCATGTACAGATTCCCGATCGACTGTTGACAGGTGTCGTTGAAACAGTTGTCCGGACATTTGAGAGTACATATGATGGCACAGCCATCAGAACACATCTGTTCGCACTGTAGCCCAAAATTACAGGTATAGCCAAGATGTTTACATTGTAGGCATTTTCCAGATTTTTCCTCAAATAAAGGACAGACACTGAGACAAGACCCGGAACAGTCGTGTCCATAGATCCCATGTGAACAGTTGCCGTGACAAGTACCGATGATGACATTGCAGCCTTTACTACACCCACTAAACACTGCACAAAACGACCAAGAATGCTCGTCCAGACAATAGCAGCTTCTGATATGTGTTCTATACTTGTACAGTATAAGTTTCTTTTACATCTTTCTGATTTAATGCTTATATCTATTGGTGTTTCTGAATTAGTTGTTTGTTTCTCTGTAATTTGATTTTCATTTTAATCATTACAGGATTTTTTATCTGAATTAATATCTGCTCCTGGGTAGGTTTTGGCTTTCTTGATGCTGCTTCCGGAATCTGTCTTTTATCATTATGTAATCTATTTGATTCCTCTTCTGTCTCCATGGCTTTTCCATGTGTATAATTTCCTTTTCTCTTGCTCAAAGAAGGTGCTACATATCATCAGTCTGTTTTCTTCACAAAATTGTATTAATATTTCTCCTCTGTTATTCCTTTTTCCTAAACCATGAGTTCCTATAATGGTCTTATATTTACCAATTCCTACTTTAGCGTTCATGTCACCCATTACAATCAATGTGTCTGATGATTTCACTTGCTTCATAACTGTGTTTAGATCTTTATAGTATTCTTCTATTTGTTCATTCGTATAGTCTTGAGTATGTCTGTATTATTGCTATGTCAAATGGTTTTGCCTTCATTTTTAATAGTATAATCCTATCATTGTATGTGCAGTTGGTATTTATATATTTTTGTAGCTCTCGTTTGATTAGTATGCCTACTCCTCTTTGATTTTCTGTTGTGTTACCTGAATATATAAATGTATATTTATCATCTTGTGTGTATCCAATTTCCTTCCATCTTGTTTCTGATATGCCTAAAATATCTATGTTTAATCGCTCTGCTTCTACCATAAGATTGTCTAATTTTTCTTGTTGGTATAAGGTCCTAACATTCCATGTAATGACACAAATATACTTCAGAAACCTCAATCTGTCTTTATCAATGTACCTTTCACTAATTATAAGAAAGTCACAGAAACTATATGGAAATTAAAAAAAAAACATGATTCCTCTGAATATTATGAAAATACAATTGAGAAAGAATCTCTGTATACTGCATGAAAAGTACCTAATCACTCTATTCTAAATCAGCAATAGAAAGCTGATAATGAAGAAAATAGGTATTCCCTAAGCATTTTGATGAGAAGTTTATATTTCCTACTTATTGAGTTATTTGCAGGTCATCATCATTGCACTGTAAACATGTCCATAGGTGCTCAGATCCTCTCCTCAGCAATTCCCGCAGTGTCCAGCGACTGTCAACTCCAGTTCTGTTTTGGTTGATAAGTCTTTTAATACATTTACTAAGTTTCTTGCTTCTAGCTGTGCCAATCTTAACTCCCATCTCTTTCTTCTGAAGGAGTGACATAGCCTCATGGTTGTCAAAGTCCTGTGCCCTACCCACATATAGGAGGGTATTAATGATGTCCGCCCGATCCATTGGTTGACATTCTTCAGCGACGGTGAAGATCCCAACAATGGAACTTCATCAGATCTATATACTTATCAGCATTGGAAAGATAGAATGCTTAATTGTATTGTTTAGTATTGTGTCTGATCTGATCAGTTGTTGGAAAAACATCACATTCTACAAAAGAAATTTATACATTCATACTTTTGTAATGCAAGTTTAAATATTATTTAACTTTTCATTTTATATTGTATCAAATGTTACACATTTTTGTTTCTTTACAGCATTTCAGTTGCTGTGGAAAATGCTCCACACAGACCAGAAGAGCTTTTCTATAAGTGAGATATCTATTCTAAAACTAACTCAATTTTATTTTCTGTATAACTCGTATTCTGTACTAAACTAAAGGCATTAAAAGAATTGCATGAAACATGTTTAGAATATTTTTAAGCAGCCAACATACTGCTTTCTTACACAGCTAGCTTTGCACAGTTCCAACAAAAATTATGGCTTTGGCAGCCTCAAGAGTTTTTCTAATATTTTTGTTTTGTCAGAGGTTAAATTTAGTTTTTTAAAAATGTTACATTCTTATGTAATAATTGTATATAAATATTTATGCAGCAGAAAGAAAATATCTGGACATTGTCATTGTAAACCATACACCAAACAACAAGAAAGATATTTATTGTTCGATATAGCGCTGTAAAAATGAATTGGTTTGTCTTCAGCAAATTCCAGTCAACATAATGTTGACCATCAGCACCATAATACAATATGCTTGTATATTATGCTCTATACTTTATGCTAGTGAAATCCAGACTATATTATTATTATTATTATCATCATTTCTCTACATCTATTTATCGTATGTTTTTTTTAACTTCCTACCAAATCACTCTGTCTTGTATCATTTCTATGTTTCCTACAATATCTACTTCCCTTGATTTTTCCTATTTGTCACATCATCATCATCATGTGCAATACCGGTTGGCATAGGTGATCATGTCCTTCCACAGACTTCTATCCACAGTACATCGTATCAGTTCTGTTGTTGACTGTTTTCCATTCCATGACACCGAGCCTCTAGTAGTTTCTCTCTTTGTCATCTGCGATCTCTCTTTCCTTGTATTTTGCCAGTTGTAACCAAGTATTCCAACTTTCCTCTTCTCATGATGTGCCCGAAAAATGTTGATTATTTCTGATGTTTCTTAGGAGCTCCCTTTTTGTGCTGGCCTCTTTGAGAATTTCCTTGTTGGTCTTTTGGCAGCAAAAGTCGATGAAGTCAAAAACAAGTCGATGTTGTGGATGGTCTAGACTCACATGCTCTTACTCAGTCATACGGTCCAGAACCCGTTTCCACGCTATAGACAGGCCAAATCCAGTTAATCAGCTCTTCGGCACGTGAATACACTGTGAGATTTTTACACATAAATGAAATTACTTGTCCTTGACAACAAACTGGCGAAAACAGACCACCATCTTGAAACGCACCAAAAAGTGCAGTCCCTGATGTTATTATTGTGTCCGTGTAATTCAGGAAAACAAAGAAGACTTTCAGACTTTAGAACAGAATGGCTTGACTGCATGTGGGGCATATCTGCTCAACCTTCATTCCAGCAACAAACAAAGTGTTTATCCTGATAGTCCATACTGTTCTATTAAACGTTTTTACATTTATATAAACTGGTCTTTTGAATGTACCACATTGAACTACATAAATAGTGCACAGCTCAAAATGGACTCTTCCAGGTCGCTGTAACGGCCATCATGGGCAACATAATCTTCATGTGCCCATACCAGCTCTGCTGTAGTCCTCATAATCAGCAGACATGCCCCAAGAATCGCTGTCTCAACAAATGAAGCCAGGCCTCCACTTCGGTGAAACACTCATCTGACCGCAGTACAGCTGGTGGCAAATTTTCAGTTGAACACAAATCACACATCCTGTCCCAGAGCAAACCAGGGACCTGGTACCATTCCACTACACTACACTACACTCCACGGCCAATCACCTGCAGCATTATCTCAGCATATAGGTGCCATAACCTTGTTGATTTTGTGGTCATGTGAATGCACCTGGACTTCTGATGTCTCCATAAAAAAAAATCCAAACCAGAAAGAATCACTTGAAACCACATTGCAGCAAAAATGCCCCAAGCCTGAACCTGATTTGACTAAATGGCCATCTTGGCCACAGCACCAACCGGAAGTCCTTGTCAACCAACACAATACTTGTGTCGTTAGTTGCTACACATTGAGAGATATACTTCGAAGGAGATCTAAGCACTTATGAACTTGTCTGATATGCTGTGAGAATGACCTGATGATTAAGCTAAACTGAAATTGAGATAGTCTGCTGACTCTAGATGAGCATAAAGAAAGGAACTGCAGCCTAACATGGACATTAAATCTTTGAGACTGATAGCATCAGTGCACAGGATGTAAAATTAAAAGTATTTGTTGTTTTGTTTAAAGAAAACTGATATGAAACTGTGGAATTCAGTAACATAAGTAATAAGCTTGATGGGTCACAATAAAAATGTTTTATTAGAAATATTCCAAAATAAAACCATGTAAGGTGGAGAGATACAATAACAATATTAATTTAGGAAAAAATGTGAGATAAGAAAATTGATCTGAGGGTGTTATTAGAACATTTTACAGACCTGGGACCTCTAGTGTGTTGAGAGTTTATACGGCTGTGTGCTGGAGGAGAGTGTGTTTCTGTCCACTTGGGTAGGTTATATAGATGCCACTGTATCACTTCATTGAGGCTACAGTTTCTTATCCATCTGTGAAAACCCGTGTCCATGTATGTCTGGGGTATTTTTCCTGCAGCATGATGAGTGAGTCTAAGGAAAATACTTGGTATAGCGTGGAACGAATTAAAAACAAACGGAAAATTAGAGAAATCACCAATCAACCACTAATATCTTCAGTAATAAAGAAAAGACGATGGTCATATGTTGGACATGTGATGAGAAGAGATAATAACCGAATAGCGAACAAGTCATCATGTGGGAAACAACAGGTAAGAGGAAAAGAGGAAGACCCAGATAGACACTGAGAAAAACATTGATGAGAGAGGCAAGAGCAGCAGGAATCGGCTCCCTCAATGAGATAGAGCTGCTTGCACAGAACAGAGACAAATGGTGAGATTTGATAAAATACTTTTAAAAGGATTGAAAACTGCTAGAATAAAAATTTAGATAAGAGAAGGAGTATCTTGGTCTTCGCCCTATGGGCCGGCTATGGCTTGAAAGGTCAATAGATAGATAGATAGTTGATGAGTGATAGGGCACTCATTTCAGTCTTGGATTGCTCGTATTTGGAGACTATTCCTGGAACATTTTTAACCATAAAAGTTTATAAATTTTAAGATACAGTTTATTCTAATCACTTTGAATGTATAATAGAAGAAGAATGTGTATTTTATCTTCCTGAATAGACACAAAATGAGCAAATCAACTAAAGTATCAATGACAAACAAGTGTGTGGGCAAAACATCCTAGACAAAACAAAACATGATCTCAGTCACATTAAAAATTTTAAAAATAAATACATAAACCTTAGGTTTATGTTATAAAAATGTGGATAAGTGTTTAGGGTTTGTCTTATTTATGGCCTTTAACTTCTTGACAGATGGTTGGTAGCAAACAATCATGATAAGTCAGTACTTTGGCAACAATTTTAGGGTCTTGTGCTGGATGCTGCTTTGCTAAACAGCTTCTCTTGTGGCTGAATCTATCAATGTTGGATAGACAAATCCGGCCACAGAATAAACAAGATGTATTCATGGTGCCAGGTCTCATCTCCTTTCTCCTGTGTCTTTTGTCTTCTGAAAAATGCTTGAATCAGTACTGCCTCAGATACTGTACCATTTTTTATTTTTGTTCTCCATGTACTATGGTCTGCAGCCATGTTTTCCCAGTTTCTTTCACTGATAGAGAATTCACTCAAGAAACCCCTGCAAATATCCTTATATCTCAGCACGGGTCTTCCCTTTGGTCTCTTTCTATCCTTAAGTTTGCCATACAATATTTATTTGGGAATACAATTGTTTGCCATTCTTCTTACATGAACCATCCTCTCTAGTCTATGACTCCTAATTGCTGCCATGATGGGTGGAAGTTTGGCTTGTTGTAAGACATGTAGAATTAGTTACTTTGTCCTGCCATTTAATGTTGCTGTTTAACCTTTTCTCCATAGGTAGTCCAAGTTTCATATAGAAGTGTACTAAGCATGCAACTTTGGTAAATTTGAATCTAAGTTCTGAGTGTTAATTTGGTATTGGTCATGCTTTATCTTTTGGTTTACCCAATATAGAGGTATATCTGCCTTTCCGATTCGGAAATTTATTTCTTCTTTAACGGAGACAGTGGTTGTGACCATAGAAACAAGATGGTGCAACTTTCTCACAGATTCAAGGGGTGTGTTATTTAATGATATAGCTACGTGACTGGCTACACCTTGTTGAAGCACAACAATCTTCTGCATACTTATTGGCAGGGAGAATAAATCACATGACCTAGCTAGTTTGTCAGTCATTGACTGCAGGATTGACTCATTATGAGCAACCAGTGCTGCGAATCATTAGCGAATAGAAGCTCCATAATTAGGCTCTTAGTTGTTTTTAAATTTTGAGTTCAGACATACTATATTAAATAAGGAGCTGTCAGATTTTGTACGATGTAAATGTCTCCAAAGACGGTTTCAAATGCGTTGTGTAGAAGAGCAGCAAAAACTATTCCAAATAGGGTAAGGACAAAGATACATCTTTGTTTGACTCCACAGTTAAGCTCAAAGGACTGGGAAGATATACCGTCAAATTGGATAGTGGCATTTTGCTGTGAAATTACTTTATCATCCTGTGTAATGTAGGAAGATGAGAATCATGGACAATAAGACAACAGACAGGAAAATCACTGCAGGTTGTAAAAATGTGGTATTTTAAGGAGAATGTTGAGAATACCATGAACAACTAAGAATAATTAAACATTCTGAAATAGGCCAAAGCAAAAAGAGAACTAATTTCCAAAATTTGGAAGAAACAATCATCATTGTTTGGCCATGTAATAAGAAGGGAAAAGCTGGGAAAATTTTTGAGGGGCGAAGAGATAGAGGGAAGCAAAGAGAAAGGATCCAGACAGCTTAAGAGAATGGCTTGGCAGAAAATGAACAACAGAAATGATAAATAACTGTCAAGATAAAAAGTTGTGGAGAGATATGATCACCTACGCCAGCAGGCTTGGTACTTGATGATGATGATGAATGTAGGACGACAGTCAAAATTTTCCTGCACCCTGTATAGACCTGCTCTGTTCAAGGTGTCAAAAGCCCAAGTGAGATCAACAAAGACGATAAATAGAGGTCTTCTCCATTCCTTGTACTTCTCCTGCAGTTGACGTAGTGTAAAAATCATATCAGTGGTTGACCCCCCAGGTCTAAACCCGCACTGGATCTCAGGAAGGATACGTTCTGCCAGTAAAGTAGGCACTTTAAAACAATTCTTGTGAATGTCTTTCCATTTATACTAGAGCAATCTTTATAATGTTATATATTGTTCGTTAAACAACTGGGGTTAAACAAGGATGTATTTTATCGCTCTTGTTGTTTGGAGTTGTTATGGACCTCATAATGAAGAAAGGCTGCACTGGTAATAAAGGCATCGAATGGATACAAGGAGACCATTTGGAGGACCTCGACTTTGCTGATGACATAGTTCTCATCAGCAGTCAGATAAAAAACGATGCAGGAAAACACAAATGAACTATCATCAATAGCCAGCAAAATTGGGCTTGAGATCAATCATGAAAAGACTAAAGTCATGAAAAGCTTAATTCCAACAGATGAGAAAATATACATGGAAAACAAACCAGTGGAAGAGATCGATCACTTTATCTATCTTGGAAGTCACATTGATCGAGAAGGGGATACAAGCAAAGAAATTAGAATCATAATAGCTAAAGCAATAATGTCTTTCAGAAGCCTTGAAAAGTTGTGGAAATCAAAACTCATCAGCACAAACACAAAACTTAGACTACTCAAATCAAATGTACTATCAACCCTTACGTATGCGTGTGAAAGTAAAACATGTTTACATTCTCTATTTTAGTTTACACCAGAACTTGACTTGGCATAATTAATCTCTTTCACATTTAAGTTGATTATTCTTTACAAGTCATGCCTGTCATACAATTTTTCACTACAAAAAAGCAATGCAATTCAAATCCGAAATGCATGAAAGATTAATTAATTTTGTAAAACCAGCAGTTAACAGCCACAAATTATAACACGTCATGTCCATAAACATTAAATGAATATGTAGATTGAAAATAAAGACAGGATAATTTAATACATATAGTGAAAAATAAATGGTAACATTACACCAGAACTCAGTTGTGTTGTTGACACAGGTATATTCTCAAACAAGCAAAGGGATTAGAAGAGCTAATTGATTCAGTAAAAAAACACAATGAAGATCAAAATATTTATTTAAACATATACAAAACATTTGACATGACTACACAAAAGCATTTGACAAAGTTAAGCATGTAGAAATAATCAATATGCTGGAGAAATTAAACATTGATGGCAAGGATCTGCAAATCATGAAAATCATGTACTGGCAACAAACAGCAGCTATACGAATTAACAACCAAACAGGACAATTCCAATATATAAAATAAGGAGTCAGACAAGGCTGTGTTCTGTCGCCAGATTTGTTTTCACTTTACAGCGAACATATTATGAGATCAATTGAAGACAAAAAAGGAATTGAAGTCAACAGTCACAACATAAATAATTTGCGATTTGCGGATGACACAGTCTTAGTAGCAGAGACAGAGAATGAACTACAAGAAATGATAGATATAATAGTAAAAGAAAGCAACAAGAAAGGTCACAGTCTGAATAGTAAGAAAGCAGAAGTATTGGTTATATTGAAGAAACAATCATCACCATCATGCAGCATAAAAATAAACAAGACAAATCTGAAACAAGTGCAACGTTTGAAATACTTGGGCACAATAATAACATCAGATGGAAGATGTACCACAGAAATAAAAAACAGAATAGCTCAGGCCAAAATAGCATTTCAGAAAATGAAAAATATAATATGCAACAAATCTATGTCAATAGAAATGAGAAAGAGAGTTCATTGGTGCTATATAGAACCAATTCTGACCTATGGAAGCGAATCATGGACAGTAGATAAACAAATGAAAAGACAATTAGAGGCCACAGAGATGGGATTTCTCAGAAGAATGTTAAAAGTTCCCTGGACAGCTAAAAAGACCAATGAAGAAATTCTCAAAGAGGCCAACACAAAAAGGGAGCGCTTAAAAAACATCAGAAAGAAACAATCAACATTTTTTGGGACATCATGAGAAGAGGAAAGTTGGAATATTTGGTTACAACTGGCAAAATAAAAGGAAAGAGAGATCACGGATGACAAAGAGAGAAAATACTGGATAGCTTGGTGTCATGGCATGGAAAACAGACAACAACAGAACTGATACGATGCACTGTGGATAGAAGATTGTGGAGGGACATGAACGTCTATGCCAACCGGTATGACACATGATGATAATGATACAAAACATAGATCTTCTCCTTCTTCTTCTTTTCTCTTTTCACTGATACCTAAAAGGTGTCGTGGTTTATATCATTTGTTGTTCTTGCGCTGCTCGAATTGTCTGAATTAGTGATTTTCCTTTGTTGTTACATGTCTCTGTCACTGCATCTATCCATCTTCTTCTGGGTCTTCCTCTTGGTCTTTTTCCATGCATTCTCGAGAAGAACGCCCTTGATGGTGATTGGTGAGGATTCATTCTGACCAGGTGACCAAACCATTTAAGTTGTTTTTCTATATATTCTTGGCAGGGTTTTTTTCCTACTATTTTTCTTATGGTTTCATTTGGTATTCTATCTCTTCTTGTGTTGTTTGTTACTTTTCTCAAGCAACGCATCTCACATGTATTGATCTTTCTTAAATGTGATTTAGAAAGGGTCCATGTTTGACTTTCATAGCATAAAGTTGGTATGAAGATGCTATTTATCATTTGTTGTTTAGCTGGCATAGAAATGTTTGGATGTCTTAGCAATGGTGAAAACATAGATAATGTCCTCCAACAAAACAAAAAAACCAACCCAAAATCATCATCAATAATGAGGAACTTGAAATTGTAACAAGTTATGAATATCTGGGATATGTAATAACCAACAGTGGAAACTGCGTGAAGGAAATCAAAAGAAGACTAGCAACAGCAATACAAAAACTGAATGCCATGAAGAACATATGGCACAATACCAATAAAGCAGTGAAAGTAAAAGTACTGAGGACATTTATCTTCCAAATAGCAAAATATGGTTGCGAATCATTTACTATTTCACAAATAATAATAAAGAAAATAGGTTAATTATAAACAAAGTGATACAGGTAAATTATTAGTATACTGAAAAAGTGAAATGAAGACCTATTAAAATATCTGAAGAAAACTGGCTTCTTCCTCTTAATGTTCATCCATTAAATGAGTGTGGATGCAATTGTATCGCTAGTAATGATATTTGTGCCTTTCAGTCTGACATATCCATCTTCTGTGTAGGTAAACTTTTTGTTTTTAATTGGCTAACAATTTTGCCTAGTCAGTGGCCATTTTAGCTTATTCTTTTCAATTTTTAACTGCCAAGGATTCAACATGCATAGAGTGATAACAGGAACTCCTATTTTTCACAGTTATCTGAGAGGGCTAAACATCAGGTCTTATGACAACCTGAAGTATACTGATGAAAATGAGTTGCAGCGAATTGATAATAGTTGTATTAGGAAATAAAATAAGGGTTTTAACTTCAACATAAAAAATACTGAAGTAATGGCCACAGCAAAGAAAAAGATATCCCCTAATACAATTAAAGTAGATGGGATAGTATCAACAGGTCATTTAATTAAATTACTGAAGAATGATGTTAGCTTCAGATGGTAGATGTGTAACAGAAGGTCAGAATAACTCAGGAAAATGCTGCATTCCATAGAATGTTAAAAAAATATTTCAAAACTCTTCTTTGACAATGGAAAGCAGAAACAGGGTAATTGTTATGTAGCGCCATATTGCACATATTAAAGTGAATCTGGACAATCAGGTAGTGGACAAAGAAATATATAAAGGCCAGAAAAATATTGTTTTACATACAAATGTTGAGAATACCAAGGACAGCTTAAAAAACAAAAGAGCAAGATCATTTTAAACTGGTCAAAGCAAGAAGAAAATTCTTGCCTAAATCAGGTGGAAAAAAATATAATTTTTTTGGGTCATGTAATGAAAAGGGATGTAAGAATAATAAAGAACATGTACTGGCAACAAACAGTGGCCATAAGAAATGGAAACCAATTGAGAATGTTTCAACAAATAAAACAGGGTGTTAGACAAGGTTATGTGCTGTCACCAGATTTGTTTAATATTTATAGTGAGATTATTTTAAGATCCATAAGGTGCATGCCAGGAATAACAATTGGAGGTCATAGTATAAATAATATAAGGTATGCTGATGATGCAGTCTTAATCGCTAAGAGTGAAAATGAGTTACAAGAAATGTTAGACATTATAGTGAAAGAAAGCAAAAATAAGGATTCAGCCTTAATATCAAAAAAGACAGAACAACAAAGAAAAAGACATCAACTCAGTGTACAATAAAGACAAGTGGAACAATATTAAAACAGGTAAATGAATTTAAATATCTGGGAACATTGTTAACCTCAGATGATTGATGTACAACAGAGGTGAGATGCAGAATGGCTCAGGCAAAAACAGCTTTAAAAAAATGAGGAAGATACTGTGCAATCCATTTTTGACAATAGAAACAAGAAAAAGAGTTCTTAAATGTTATGTAGAGATGGACAATAAGACAATAAATAAGAAAATCATTGGAGGATGTAGAAATGTGGTTTACCAGAAGAATGTTGAGAATACCATGGACAGCTAAGAAGAGTAATGAAAACATTCTGAAAGAAGCCAAAGCAAAAAGAGAGCTAATTTCCCATATTAGGAAGAAACAATCATCATTTTTTTGCCATGTAATAAGGAAACAACTGGAATATATTGTATAAACTGGAAAAATTGAGGGACGAAGAGATAGAGGGAAGCAAAGAGAAAAGATACCAGACAGCTTAAGAGAATGGCTTGGCAGAAGGTCAACAACAGAAATTATAAATAACTGTTGGGATCGAAAGTTGTGGTGAGACATGATCACCTACGCCACCAGGCCTGGTACTTGATGATGATCATGAATGAGAAGGGTACAGCTGGAATATTTTGTAACAACTGGAAAATCAAGGGACGAAGAGATAGAGGGAAGCAAAAAGAAAAGATACCAGACAGCTGCAGAGAATGCCTTGGCAGATGGTCAACAATTGAAATGATAAATAACTGCCGATTTTAAAATCAAGTTGTCACTTCACAATAACTTACAAATGATCACATACAAAGGATTATACATTAATAGTAAATATATTGTCAAGATACGCCTATGATTTTTTCACAAGAAATTGGAAACAACAAAACTACTTTCCGAACAGTTTACAGTTCAACAAGTGCGAAATGATGCTAGGATTGTATGGAGAACACGTGAGATTTCCTTTTTTAAAAGATTAGGATTTCTTGAAAAAGAGTTACTGAAATCATACAGTTTCTGAGATAATTAATAAATTCTGTGGAAACAAAATCTGAATGAACTATAGAATGCATGGTATTTGATAATGTGTCCTAAAATACTTTTTGCTTTTAAAAATAACCTTAATGTACATTTTTTTTTTGGGCGTTCGCTAGCTTTTACTTCTGATGAAGTCCCTAGAGACTAGGGACTGAATTTTGCGTGTTAATCCGTTTTTCCTTGGCACTCATGTGCACAGGGATCCCTCGCCGCACAGGCAGATAACTCCTTCTTTGTAGGTACTCATATTTTTTACGTCCGCGAGTAATTGACGTTTCAAGCCAGACCTCGCTGCTGAGACCAGGGGTGGTTTCCACAGAGAGAAATCATAAATAAACTTCCCAACCGATGCAGACAGGATTTGAACTCACAACCTATCTGTCTCGAGGCTGCTGTCTTGCCTCAAGACCAACCAGTCCCCATTAATGTACAGTTAACTGTTTTAATTACAAATTAAGCAACTAGTAATATACCCTATAGTATACCCTAGTAAGGTTTATAAAAATGTTTTATGAGATAGGAAGTATACTTCTTTTTAGAAACACTGCATTGTAATATGTGGTAATAACAATGTATTTAATATATGCAAGTGCACTTACATTTGAACAACTCTCTCATTTATTAGGCGAGAGTTTTTGCAACTTTCTAAAGCAGTCGATGTCATCGATGGTTTCCCGCAATGGAGGTTCACAGATTTGGCCAGAAAGGCAGAGATTTCCCTAATGCCTGTTACATTGGCCATTGTGTGGGTTCTAGTGTCTTTGTTTGTTGGCTTTGGTCCCAGAATATGTGGATGGGTAAGTCACAGTGCTCTTAACACATTCTCTACTAAGGGATTTAACATGTTGTAGCCACGCCGTTTTTCAAATTATTTGTAAAGTTTGAAATAACAGCTGTAAAATAAATTAAAATTGATCAAAAACACGCATTTTATTTGGACAATTTATTAATTAAATCGGAAATGTAGGCAATAAGTAAATTACAGATTTTAGCTGAAATAATTGTGAAAACATAGATAAATTAAAAGCAGCAAATTGCGGTTTCTGGGCTCAGAGAGCTGGTCTTAAAAGCCACAATTTTCAGCTTGTGGTACAGAATGTGTTAAGATAATTTATTGTAGTTATATTTAACATAGAATTGTGTCAAAATTGGCTTGGCAGAAGCCAATTCATTACTCTTGAAAATAACTGATGATCATTTGAACTACTTTATACTTTTTCAATTACTTTTAAACTGAATTATGCATGTTATACTTAAAAATTAAAATATCAGGAATCAAGGAAAACCTTAGAAGAAAAACTAACAGAAGAATTCAAGAAACTCCCTAACGAAGTATGCACAGTAGAAGAGGAATGGAAACAACTTAAGAAAACAGTAACCAACATATCTAAGACAGTATGTGGAATGAAGCTAAGGGCAAAAGAATGGAAAAAGAGCACCCCATGGTGGAACGAAGTAATGAGAGAAGCAATTAAAGAAAAAAAACTGTTAAAAAATTTGAGGGAGAATAAGAACCAATAAAAATATGAAAAAATGCCTAAATATGCCTTAGTTCGAAAAAGAGTTAAAATTTTGATCAAAGAAGCTAAGCAAAAGAATTGGACAGAATTCAGACAAAATATGAGCAGGGAAATCAAGACAGCCACAAGAGATTTCTATAAAGCAGTAAAAGCCACAAGAGTGAGAGAAAAAAAACCATGATCCTACTGAGCTCATAAATGACAAACATGGACAGCCAATATCAAATAACCAACATACGCAACAGAGATGGAAAAAATATTTTGAAGACCTATTAAACATGACAGCAACTACTAATAAGACAACAAAAACCATGCAAGAACACACAAATATTTAACCCAACATCATGAAAGAGGAAATTGAAGAAGTAATCAAATATGCACCAAGAAATAAAGCACCAGGGATAGATTACATACCAATAGAAATAATAGCAGCAGCAGGAAAATCAAAAGTGATATGGCTGCACAGAATATTCAATGCAGCATGGCACCAACAAAAAGCCTCAGAAGACAGGCAACAGGCAATCCAATCATACTAGTATGGAAAAAGCAAGGTAGCAAAAGAGATTGCTATCAATATAGAGGTATATCTCTTCTCAGCCTTGTAGGAAAGCTCTACGCCAAAATGGGGGTAAAAAAGCTGAGACCAATATTAAAACTACGGTTAAGCGATTCTCAAATGGAGTTAAAAAAAACAGAGGATGTACCAGTTCACCTTAAAACAGCTTGCAGAAAAAATTACAGAACACAATCAAAATTTGTACATAGCTTTCATTGACCAGGAAATAGTTTTTGACAGATTAAATCGAGAACAACTGTGGGAGATACTAACAACATACAGAGTAAGCCAGCATCTAACCAGCCTATTTAAACGTCTCTACATAAACAGCAGCTGCACATTCAGAACAGCAGCAGGCTACATGGACAACTTCGAAGTTAGATCAGGTGTAAGACAGGGGTGCATACTATTCCCCCTACTGTTTATTACATCTTCTTCTTTCCTTCCTTATTTGACTTTTAGCATCAAGAGGAGATATAATTTGTGGTCTTTTGCTCTTCTGTTCACCTCTGCTGCTGTTATGTTTCCTAGTGTGTCTAATATTCCATCGATCCATCTTTTTCATGGTCAACCCTTGGGTCTGGTGTTCTCGCAACATTTAATGAGGGCTAGTTGTGTTGTGTTTTGATCACTCTGCCTTGTCACGTGACCAAAACATTTTATCAGTGGTTTCTTTATATATACTATGGCAGGGGCTATTCCTAGCTTTTTTCTCAGTTCTTCATTTCTGATCTTGTAACTGCGTAGCCTTCTCTGTTCTCCATCTCCAACCTCTGCATAGCACCGACGAACAGCAACCAACCGTAGACTGCAAAGGCGTTGAACCAGTGCATGAGCACCAAGGACTCCCCCAACTGTGATGTCAGCATAGAAGGATTTGACCTCGTCTTCACCTTGATATTGCCCACATGGTCGGCTACTGGACGACCAGCAACTCTGACCGTGTACTGGAACCCGAAACTCCTGCAACTGGATAGGCTCGTGAGATCAGCGATCTCACCCACTGGCCGGTTGCACCCTCCTAGGGTTGACCAAGACTTCTCACTTCTTGGTCGTGCTAGGAACAGACCGCTGTAGATTCAAGCCAGGCTCCTTGAGCCCGCCTTATGGTGCAGTTGGACTGCCCGGACAGATTCACTCAGAACCTGCCTCCCTATGGCCCCCGATCAGATTAGACTTGACTTCACGTTGTGATGATAGTGACCCGCGACACCAGTGTTCGTTCTTCACGGTGACACAGTACAGTGACAAATATGAATGATGGAATTGACAACTGAGAACTTTGCACACACTGACTTTATTCAATCCCAGACCACTCTTGTTGGCCTGCCACATAACATCGTGAAATTCAAACATTTCTTACAACATAACATTCATGTCCTAACTCCCTTCCTACAATGTCTGGTGTATTCCCGAGGACACACTCTCTCTAGCACGTGTGCACCCTCGGTGTCAAAACTAGTACTCTGCTGATAATGATACACCCTTATGCCTTTGATAACGGCACAACCTCAACGGCAGCTCCTCTCCATCCCTTTACATAACATAGCCTATTCACTTGTTCCCTAAAGTCTCTTCACAACCTAGTTAATACTAAGTTCATGGGACTGTAGCCTGATGGCAGACAGTCAGCCTAATGATGGTGGGAACAAAACACGTTCCATAAAGTCTCTTCACAAATTACTATTGTAACTTGATGGCTTACAATCAGCCTAATATTTGTTGGGAACAAAACACTTTCCATAAAGTCTCTTCACAAGTTACTATCGTAACTTGATGGCTTACAGTCAGCCTAATATTGGTGGGAGCAAAACACGTTCCATAAAGTCTCTTCACAGTTACTGTCGTAACTTGATATTAGCATCCCCTTTTCCAGCAATGCAGTTTACTAACTAATTATTCCTTAGATAGGCTACCATTAAGCCTTCCCCTCTAGTGGGCATTACTTAGCTCACTAATTCCACATAAATCTCCTGAGTGCGAGTATCATAACTCCATGCACTCCCACCAGTTCAACTATCCACTGAACGGTGTCTCTAACTAGTGTACTAGTCCTACACTAGCTGATTACTTGAGTATCGTAACTCCTTAGTCTAAACACACATTACTGCAGTCCAGTACTGCAAAGTCTATCTATTCCCTACTCTACACAAAATATCTCTGGAATCGTTTTCCTCCTTATTCTATCACAACTCACCATGTTGGTGATTGGAAATATCATGTCCCTCTCAGCTCTTCTGTGCTTGACTGTTACATCCTAACTAACTAAGTCACAACCCTTCTGGGCATTACTAAACTACATCTAATCCAGCCCACTGTATCGGCTTGTTAACTAACAATCCGTCCGCACAGAGCGCTCGCTCAATCTCGAATGAATCTTTTTCCTACTCAAAATCCTTTGTCCTCTTAACTTCCCCTCGTTTTCACAAACTTCATGGTTCACGACCCGCTAACCCGAGAATTCCCCTATCCTGTGGGCTCTGAGTTGTTCTCTGTTTACAACCATATATTTAAACTTCACCCTTTGACCTCTTCCGTCTAATTCCTTCTCATATAACCTCTCCGTCCCTTTACCTCAACCCTTTTTCACTGCCTCCTCACTCCTGATAGTTATTTATCTAACTTAATAACTACCCAAACTCCATCCCTAACCTCACTTTTTACCCGTACTTCTCCCTCTACCTCGGAGCCTGCTCCTTAATTTCTAATACCACCCCTTCTATCACTACCCTTTTCTCCTTTCCTCTCAAGCCTTGTCTTCGTCCGTCCCTGTCGGCACCTTATCTACAGATTCCAGATATGGGCCCTATGGAACCCGCAGAAAAGGTCTATGTTCCCTGTCTCTTTCAGATATACTATAATTCCGTCACTAAAACTCATCTCGTCCTGCTTACCTCTCTTTGTAACCTTTCCCCCTATCTTCTCCTCTCTCCTCTCCATCCGTCTCCCTATCCTTAAGCATACATTGCATTCCGCAATTTATCTCTATTGTTTCCACAATAGATCCCTTTGTGTAGTCTTCTCCGTCCGGATACATTTCCGGGACTACACCTCGCTACTTCCCTCTTTCTCACAGGCCTTTCCACAATATACCTAATTGCTTCCTGCCTGTTTACTCTATTTAACCTAATCAATTTCCGATTAGTACTTTGCTACAACTCCTTACCCCTACTTACATAGCCTAACCACTCTCAGATTAGTGCCTCCCTACCACCTCACTTTTTTTTCCTCCACTCTATACCTTCCGACCTCAACTTCTATTTCCTTGTCTATTTCCCCACCTCTGATACCTTATTTTCCCTCTTTGTCTAATATCCCTCTCTCTACATTGGCTCCTAATATGCCCTATTTTCCAGCATCTATAGCATCTACTTGTCTCCTGTACGACATTTACCACCTGCATCTCCCTCTGTTGCATTCTTCTCTGCCTCATGTGGTCTATCTCCATGGGGCTTTCTTGTCTTTTCACTATCCTCACCTCTCTATGCTGGTCGTTTTCTTCAAACCTCTTTGCTAACCTTTCCTCTTCTATTGCTACTTCTATTAATTGTCCTATTGTTGATACCCTCTTTCTAGCCAACATTATCCTCAACCCTCTATCTCTTATCCCCTCTATAAATTTTGCTATCAATATTTTACTTACATGTTCTGTCTCTACTCCGGTACCAAACCCTTGTTCCGCCATCTCTCTAATCCTCTCCCCATATTCCTGTATCGTCTTGCTTTTCCCCTGCTGTGCCCCTGTTAATTTCATTATGGCATGCTGATTGTCCTTAAACTTCCCATACCTCTTAGCTAAATATGCCCTAAACTCTTGCCATGACTCCTCCCTCTTATCCTTTATTCTTCTTCTGACACAACTTGACACTTCCCCTTGACTTGTAGCTACCGCCAGTTCTTTTAATTCTACCTGTCCTAACTGTTTGCTTTTAGCCCAGAATTCAATCGCTTGTATCCATTCTACGAACCTCTCTGGGTCTCCCAGAAATATCAGTACCCCTCTTGTTATCTCTTGTAACTGCAAAGTATTTCCCAACTTCTCTACTACTTCCCCCGTCTTCTGCATTGCTTGCCACACATACCCTTCTTGTGTTATCCCTTCCATCTTCTATTCCCTTATCCTCTTCCCAGCTGAACCTTGTCTTACACTCCCTTACCCCTTTAATCCCTCTCTATTGTTCCTTATTTTACAGTGTTCTCTCCTCTTGTGCTCCTCTTCCTACTGGACCACTGTTTGTCTATACTCCCTGCTCTCCTATCTTCTCTTCTAATTCTTTATATATCTTATAGACCCTATCCTTATTCTGTCTTTGCTCCATTTCTAATATTCATTCTTGTTACCTACTTTTTCCTTTCAATATTTGTTTACATCCTTTTGTTCATGTTACAAATATCTAATTACACAGCACACATCACTCTCTCTTATCCCAGCCATGTGTGTCCTTTTTAAATAATCCTATTTGTTCCCTATTCTACCCCCTCTCCTCTAATATGTATTACATCCCTATTCTCACTATAAAAAATTTGTGGTCGACACACACGTCTGTGATAATCAAGATTTTTATTATATACCTCCTTTTTTTTTTCTTTTAATTCCTTCCACACAATTAGTACCAGTTTTCTCTCGCATTCCACCAATACTCTAATTAAACAATTAACAATTAAAAATGGCAGCTTATTTATATTCGAGCTATGGACTAAGCAATGTTTAAATTGAACAACACGATATATTTATTGCTGCGAGTTGGCAGATTTTTGAAAATGTTTTCAAGGGTTTGAACATAAATGTTTGCTCAAAGTTCGTTAACCTTCGCTGTAGATAAAGTCGTTAATTGGATGGCTTCGTTTCAGACATTTTTGACGTTGGTATCTAAGGACCTAACTAGTGCAAACCGATGGCATTGGCAGGGATCATTTTGAATCTATGAAGTGGGCTCATTGTGTGTTTAACTCAGAAGCATATGTGCTTTTTAACCAAAGACCCTTTTTTGGGGACTCAAAGAAGACATCCCCGATGGAAGATTAATTGTACTATTAGTCCCATAAATGATTCGCTTCCAGAGGTTTATGATGTAAACAAAGCAGTTTTGTCATTGCAAGTGAATAATGTCCACACCTATAATTGGTCAGGATTGTGTAGCAGCAGCAGCTTTATAGCGAACACAGAAAACATCATAGGATTGTGCTGTTCTGAAACAGCTATGCCATGCTATCCTAGAATTGCCTTTAATGGGATTACTGTGACTACAAACCACTCTCCATGTGTGTGCCACATATTTACACCCCAGAAAGAAATACTGAATATAACAACATCATGTGCCGTCTGTGATATTAATGACCACAGACCAGGAGCCTCCAGTATGATTGATACAACTGTTGCACCAAGCATTTCATCAGCAGAGCCATATCTATGGAATGTTAATCTGACATTGTTCTTGAATGATGTCCAAGTTAATGAGACATCAGAATCGTGTGGCGGCAGCTACAAGAAGGGAGCGGAGAACATCAAGTTCTGCTGCTATAAAGGAGACTTGCCTTGCTATCCCAGAATTGCCTTAAATGGGATCACTGTAGTTGAAAACTTCTCCTCTTGTGTAAACTACACATTCACATATAAGAGTGAATCAGTGAAGGTCACAAAATCATATTCTCTCTGTGGTTTTACTAACTACAGGTCATGTGGCTTCTGTTGGATTGGAAATGATAACTTACCACCACTGTGTGTCTATATGTTTGGAATTGGAGTCATCAATGACGGCCTAACATCATCAAGTGCTATGACGATCATCATTTTCGGGAGGATGTGAACTCCCATGGTATATGGTGGATAGGCGGCAGGAACCATGAAGGCTATGTCTGAAAAGTGTTCCTTCTTGCAGTTTCCTCATATTCCTAGTCCGGCTTGTTGCAGGAGCTACTGAGTTAAGTGCTCTGTGCACACCGTGAGCTGTGTGTCTCATCCGTTTTGATCCTGCTTCGATATCCCGCTTGTTTACGATGAGTGATGATATCGTGTGACAGGGAACGGTTGACTGTGTTCACTTTCTGCGCGGTTTCGCCTTGTGTCTTTTGGCGTGTGCTGAGACTGCTGCGATGGGGACTGCAGTTGCCTTTCTTTGTTTGGGAGATGAATTGGTAATTCGGATGATTCCACTGGCACGGGCGGTTGAGCAATTATGGATTTTAATTCGTTTTCTGTGATGCCGAGGCCTTCCATAACCAATAACCAATAATTAACAATTAATTAACCAATCTTAATTACTTATCGCCGCTCCTCTCCGACGATGTCTGACTAGTTCCCGTTGTCGTGTTGTTGTTCTCTGCCTGATCTGTGCCCCGTGCTGTCTATGGCACCATTGTAACCGAGTACCCTTCTCTTCTATCTCTCGTACTCCATCTTCTGCAACTTCTGCATAGCACCGACGAACAGCAAACAACCGTAGACTGCAAAGGCGTTGAACCAGCACACGAGCACCAAGGTCTCCCCCAACTGTGATGTCAGCATAGAAGGATTTGACCGCGTCTTCACCTTGATATCGCCCACATGGTCGGCTACTGGACGACCAGCAACTCTGACTGAGTACTGGAACCTAGAACTCCTGCAACTGGATAGGCTAGTGAGATCAGCGCCCTCACCCACTGGCCGGTTGCGCCCTCCTAGGGTTGACCAAGACTTCTCACTTCTTGGTCGTGCTAGGAACAGACCGCTGTAGATTCAAGCCAGGCTCCTTGAGACTTAAGCCCGCCTTATGGTGCAGTTGGACTGCTCGGACAGATTCACTCAGAACCTGCCTCCCCATGGCCCCCGATCAGATTAGACTTGACTTCACGTTGTGATGATAGTGACCCGCGACACCAGTGTTCGTTCTTCACGGTGACACAGTACAGTGACAAATATGAATGATGGAATTGACAACTGAGAACTTTGCACACACTGACTTTATTCAATCCCAGACCACTCTTGTTGGCCTGCCACATGACATCGTGAAATTCAAACATTTCTTACAACATAACATTCATGTCCTAACTCCCTTCCTACAATGTCTGGTGTACTCCCGAGGACACACTCTCTCTCTAGCACGTGTGCACCCTCGGTGTCAAAACTAGTACTCTGCTGATACACCCTTATGCCTTTGATAACGGCACAACCTCAACGGCAGCTGCTCTCCATCCCTTGCTGCACTAATCACCCTTTACATAACATAGCCTATTTACTTGTTCCCTAAAGTCTCTTCACAACCTAGTTAATACTGAGTTCATGCGACTGTAGCCTGATGGCAGACAGTCAGCCTAATGATGCTGGGAACAAAATACGTTCCATAAAGTCTCTTCACAAATTACTATCGTAACTTGATGGCTTACAGTCAGCCTAATATTGGTGGGAACCAAACACGTTCCATAAAGTCTCTTCACAAATTACTATCGTAACTTGATGGCTTACAGTTAGCCTAATATTGGTGGGAACAAAACACGTTCCATAAAGTCTCTTCACAAATTACTATCGTAACTTGATGGCTTACAATCAGCCTAATATTTTTGGGAACCAAACACGTTCCATAAAGTCTCTTCACAAATTACTATCGTAACTTGATGGCTTACAGTCAGCCTAATATTGTTGGGAACAAAACACGTTCCATAAAGTCTCTTCACAGTTACTGTCGTAACTTGATATTAGCATCCCCTTTTCCAGCGATGCAGTTTACTAACTAATTATTCCTTGGATAGGCTACCATTAAGCCTTCCCCTCTAGTGGGCATTACTTAGCTCACTAATTCCACATAAATCTCCTGAGTGCGAGTATCATAACTCCATGCACCCCCACCAGTTCAACTATCCACTGAACGGTGTCTCTAACTAGTGTACTAGTCCTACACTAGCTGATTACTTGAGTATCGTAACTCCTTAGTCTAAACACACATTACTGCAGTCCAGTACTGCAGAGTCTATCTATTCCCTACTTTACACAAAATATCTCTGGAATCGTTTTCCTTCTTTTTCTATCACAACTCACCATGTTGGTGATTGGAAATATCATGTCCCTCTCAGCTCTTCTGTGCTTGACTGTCACATCCTAACTAACTAAGTCACAACCCTTCTGGGCATTACTAAACTACCTCTAATCCAGCCCATGGTATCGGCTTGTTAACTCTGTGTCTGCATAGAGCGCTCGCTCAATCTCGAATGAATCTTTTTCCTACTCAAAATCCTTTGTCCTCCTAACTTCCCCCTCGTTTTCACAAACTTCATAGTTCACGACCCGCTCACCCGAGAATTCCCCTATCCCATGGGCTCTGAGTTGTTCTCTGATTACAACCATATCTAAGCTTCACCCTTTGACCTCTTCCGTCTAATTCCTTCTCATATAACCTCTCCGTCCCTTTACCTGAACCCTTTTTCAATCTTGTTTCTCAGGCTGTTTCCTGTCGTTCGTCTAACACATTTATTCTCAGGTGGGGTTTATTTTCTAACTGTTCTTGCATGAAGGGTCCAGGACTGGCATTGGTAGCACAACGTTGGGGTGAAGATAGTATTGTACAGTGCCCGTTTTACCTCTAGTGTTATTTCTTTGTTGGACAATAGTGGTGATAGCTGTCCAATGATTTGACAAGCTTTGTTGCATCTTGAGCCTATCTCTGCTGTTTGTGAATTGTCTTTTGTTACTAAACTTCCTAGGTATTTGAATTCCTCTACTTGTTTTAGTTGCCTGCCTTCCATAGTTATGATAATGTTCTGTTTATCTTTGGTGACATTCATGACTTCTGTTTTGTTGATGTTGATTTTCATGTTGTATTTTGTGCCTATGCTATGGCGTTTATTTAAGTGTTCTTGTAGGTCTTCTATTTTTCCATGTATTAGTGCCTGATCATCTGCAAATAAAAGCTTATTGATCTCCTCTGTCTCTGATGGGGTGGCTAACTTGCTTATATAGTCCATGTATGTAATAAACAGTAGCGGGGGATGGTATGCCCCCCTGTCTTACTCCTGATCTAACTTCGAAGTGGTCCGTGTAGCCAGCTGCTGTTCTGACTGTGCAGCTGCTGTTGATGTAGAGACTTTTAATTAGGTTGATTAGATGCTGGCTTACTCCGTATGCTGTTTGTATCTCCCACAGTAGTTCTCTATTTACTCTGTTTATTACATACATGGACTATATATGCAAGTTTGCCACCCCATGAAACAGAGGAGATCAACAAGCTTTTATTTGCAGATGATCAGGCACTAATACATGGAAAAATATAAGACCTACAAGAACACTTAAATAAACTCAATAGCACAGGCACAAAATACAACATGAAATCAACATCAACAAAACTGAAGTCATGAATGTCACCAAAGATAAACAGAACATCAACATAACCATAGAAGGCAGGCAACTAAAACAAGTAGAGGAATTCAAGAGGAACAACCTAGGAAGTTTAGTGACAAATGACAGTTCACAAACAGCAGAGATAGACTCAAGATGCATCAAAGCTTGTCAAATCATTGGACAGCTATCACTACTATTGTCCAACAAGGAAATAACTCTAGAGGCAAAACAGACGCTCTTCAATGCTTACAATACAATCTTCATCCCAATGTTGTGCTACCAATGCTAGTTCTGGAACCTGGATGCAAGAACAATAAGAAAAATAACCCCTACTGAGATAAAATGTGTTAGATGAATGACAGGAAACAGCCTGAGAGACAAGATCAGGAATGAAGAACTGAGAAAAAAAGCTAGGAATAGCCCCTGCCATAGAATATATAAAGAAACCATGATAAAATGTTTTGGTCATGTGACAAGGCAGAGCGATCACAACACAACTAGCCCTCATTAAACGTTGCGAGAACACCAGACCGATGGGTCGACCATGAAAAAGATGGATCGATGGAATATTAGAAACACTAGAAAAAATAACAGCAGCAGAGGTGAACAGAAGAGCAAAAGACCGCAAATTATATCTCCTCTTGACGCTGAAAGTCAAATGAGGAAGGAAAGAAGAAGAAGATACTTAATTACATTTTTTTCGTGCATTTAATGTTATTATTAAAAGATGAGTATAAACAAAATTATAATAAAATTATAAAAGGGGAATAGGTGCTAGAAGTAAGACATCTGCCTCTGGTCAGGAATGTCCTGGGTTTTATTCCTACCACAGGTGATGGAAAATTTTCAAAAATCAAACCCCCGGTTTCTTCATGGCTTTACCCTCTGGGTTGTGAGATCTGATGTCTAGCTCTCTCAGACAACAGCGAAAAACAGGAGGTCCTGTGTGCATTTATGCACATTAAAAAACCCTTGATAGTTAAAGCCGAACAGAATAGGCCAAAATTGGTCGCTGTCCAAACAAAAAAGTAATATAGCAAATCTATCAATCCATCCCGAAGACAAATGTGTCAGGCCGAAAGGTGCAGATATAGTGGTCATGCCATTAAACTAGCAACACAAAACATCCATGAACACTTAATGTGTGAATGCTAAGAAGAAAGAAGAAAAACCACTAAATGTTAAAAAAATAAAACACTGATAATGATAATTTCTGTAAAGTTACTGGCAGTTTGGTTGTCGTAGTGTTTTTCAAATATTTTTTTTTTCCATGCATACGTTTTAATTTCTAGTGCTGATGAACATTCTTTTTATCCATCACCGGAATGTAAATTACAGTATTTCAGTTACTCCAAATACAATTATGAATGATGAAAATAGAATAGATTAAAACATGCCTGAATTAGTTAAAGATGAAAATAGTACTTTAAAAAATTCCTTACAGACAAATCATATGAGGTAACCAACATCACAGAACTTGAACCAAACATCCTAAAATCTTGAATAAAAAAAAAACTTTAAGACTAATATCAATGAATAAAGCACTAAATTCAGTGATGTCTATCACTCTAAGTACCAACAGTTTTTGAGGACACTGGAATAGGTTGACTATACTGATTATATAATGTGATAGTTATATATAATAAACATAAAATGGTATTAAGCAACTGAACCTAAGGCGACATAAGACAAACTATGTTTCAACAAAAGCCTTCATCGCTTACAATACACAAAGTGCCTTGTTATATAATGATGTCTACTTTAGTTTTGCCTTCAAGGATAACTCTGTCAGCTCTTTGTGACTCAAATCATTACGCAACAATTCAGCGTCTGGGGTGGATTAAAAAGTGTCATTAAAAATGACATCAAAATTCCTTGCTGCTATTGCATGTTTTGCATTTCTAATTTTTAAAAATTATATAATTAATAATTTATTTCACCGTTCATAGTTCTGTGAAGTTTCACCACTGACAATGCTCACTTAAGTAGAGAAAAAAAATGTTAAAACTAGTCACCACTGAACTGGATAGTTGTAAAAAAATCAACATGATTTACAAATTTTATTATGATTATAACATAACTACACATTTCAAAGAATAGAAAATTATATTGAGTTATTTGCAGGTCATCATCATTGCACTCCGAACATGTCCATAGGTGCTCAGATCCCTTCTTCAGCAAGTCCCAAGTGTCCAGCGACTGACGACTCCAGTTCTTGTTGGTTGTAAGTCTTCTTATACACCCACTAAGTTTCTCGTTTCTGGCTGTGCTGACCTTACTCCCATCTCTTTCATCTGAAGGAGTGACATGGACTCATGGTTGTCGAAGTCCTGTGCCCTTCCTACATTTCGGAGGGCATTGATGATGTCTGCCCAATCCATTGGTTGACTGTCTTCAACGACAGCACAGCTAGCCAACCTGTCCACTCCCACATTTCCTGTACTCCCATTGTCCAGGGACGTAGAGAAAGGTGACCGTATGTATTTTTGACTTCTGCAATGACTCTACCCATTGTATGTGTACAGAGCCCACCTACACTTTTTTTATCATGCTCATCGAATCACTCAGTGTGCAGGCGTGGGTCTTGTGACTCTAACCAGATGAATGCTCTAGTCACTGCTATCACCTCCATTGTCATACTACTCACAGTCGTAATGTATGCACCACTGTCTTCCTTGACTATTCTGCTTGCTGAGCGTGCTGTAAATGTCTGTGCACCCCTTTTGTGTTGTTTTACGAATCCATCTGTATAGATGACTGCATCTTTCTCATCAGTTTTAACCTAGATGAGACCGTTGACCTCTGTATTGATAACCACTTAGTTCTGTTCCCTATATTTCCTGTCGAATGTGACAATACATTGGAATGTCACCCTGAATGATGTGGGCACCAGTATCTACTCCTTGCCAGTATTGATATTGGTAAGCCCACAGACCTGTTTCATGACATCTGCTCAGCCCATCCATGATTTGCCTCTTTTTAGCCTAACACCTTTCCCTGTGTTGAGCTCGTGGTGCAATGGATGCTCTCTATCTGCATTTATCTTCAGGTATGCTCATGCCCCCCCAGATTTTGATCCTGTCATCCATGGTTGGAAAGTCAAGAAGATATCTCATTGTTACACAGGGAGTGTCCCTCGTACACCCCAAGATAATGTGCATAGTATCATTTTGTATTTTCTCCAGCCTGTTAATTTTCGTCTTACTAACAGTAAAAATTGCCAGAGCGTCTTCGATTGGTGCGAGGACCAGACCCTGGAACAGAAGGGTAAGTAGCCTCTGCTTGATGTTGGCAGATGCCCATGACCTTCAAGATGACTAATCCTTTGCGGGATTCTGTTATCACTTGGTCAATGTGGTCCCGAAAACACAGGCTGCGATCAAACTTAACTCCTAGGTACGTCATCAACCTTTCTCTGGTCACCTCATCAGCTCCCATTCGTACCACTAGTGTTTCTGTGTTAGCGATATGATTATTAAGGGAGAACCATACAACTGATGCTTCTATAGGATTATCCAATGCACCTGACACTCCACACCAGGAAGAGATGCGATAAGAGAAAATTATAATATTAATTAAACAGAAAGAAATTATTTATTTACACTTTAAATAGTGTCTCTGAAACGCAGTTATTTTTTAAAGCATTAATTCTTTTTGCAATAACACCTTAAAAATCATGTTAATTGCAACATATTGACATTGTTCCGTCCACTGTGTCGATGGTATTTTTTGCATGCAGCGTTTGAACCTGACTCTTTGTTATGCTTTATGAGGACTGTGTGTAAACATCTTCACACTCTGCAGGCTGGACCTTAGTCTGTTGCTACCACTCCAATTTGGCATGGTAGGCATACGCTTATTATCTTTCTACTTGATACATTGTTTGCATGTCATATTGAATAATCATCATCATCATCAAGTGCCGTCTCCGCAACGAAGATTGGCTACCATGGAGTGCCATTCTGCTCTGTCTCTTGCTTTGATGGTGCAGGTTGTCATAGGCTTGTTTGTCAATCTTTTGATGTTACTCGTCCATGTTAGTCTTGGTCTGCCTCTGCCTCTTTTACCTTGTATTTTCCCCTCCAGGATTGCTTTTAGTAGGCTGGTGTGTCAAAAATTTTAACATGGCCCAAAAATCGCATTTGTCTTGTTTGAATTGTGCTTAGTAGTTCTCTTTTCAGTTTTAGTTGTTTTAAGACTTCATCATTTGTTTTCTTTTCCTTCCATCCAATTCTACCTATTCTTCTATATATCTACATTTCAAAGGCTTCAATTCTCTGTTCTGTTTTCTTGTCTAATGTCCATGTTTCTGCACCATATAGGAATATTGAGAAGATGTAACATTTTGCTATTCTTAGTTTTAGCCCTGGTGTTATTTGTTTTGATGTTAATGTGTTCTTCATGACCTTAAATGAATAATAGATATTGATATATTGGTTCATTCCAGTAGGTCTTTTGCACCGTAATTTTCCATTTCCACCACGGTTTTAAACTTATTAGTTATACAAGTTTATCTCTTTAGTGAATTTGAACCATGTTTCGTTCGTTCATTGTAGTCTGCATTCACTAGAGTAATCAGAAATCTATGGGTGACATTGTTGTGAGTGCTACGTCATCATAATGGCTCATCGTATATCCCTAGACCGACGATACACTAATCTTACGGTCTGTTATTTGATGTGCGATGGGGATAATCTGACGACTGTGTTTTATATGTTCAGAATTGGAGTAAAAAAACGATGTCCTAACATCATCAAGTGCTATGTATTAAAAAAAATATGACGATCATCATTTTCAGAAGGACGTGAACTTCCGGTCAATATGGTGGATAGGCGGTAGGAACCATTGAAGGCCTTGTATGAAAGTGTTCCTTGTTGCAGTTTCCTCATATTCCAAGTCCGGCTTGTTGCAGGAGCTACTTAGTTATGTGCTCTGTGCACACCGTGAGCTGTGTGTTTCATCCATTTTGATCATGTTTCGATATTCCAATTGTTTACGATGAATGATGATATCGTATGGCAGGGAAATGTTGGCTGTGTTCACTTTCTGTGCGGTTTCGCCTTATGTCTTTTAGCGTGTGCTGAGACTGCAATGATGGGTACTATAGCTACCTTTCTTTGTTTGGGAGATGAGTTAGTAATTCTGATGATTCCACTGGCACGGGCGGTTGAGCAATTATGGATTATAATTCGTTTGCAGTGATACAGGGGCCTTCCATAACCAAAGAACCAAAGTTATACAAGTGTTTGGAGACGTTGAAAGCCCTTTCGTTTTGTTCTTGTGGAAATTGGGTCTTTAATTTTTGATTGGGCTGGTTAATTGGGTATATGGAAAAGTTCTTTGCGCCAATTTTCAGAATGTATTACTCTCTTCTGTTATTCATTTAAGTTTGTTAAAAAAAAAAAGGGCTAAAAGACTTTAGAACATTTTTTTGGTTCTTTTGTTGAAAATATACTTTCATAAAGAGAATAATACTGATGGTTCTGTTTTGATCGTGTTTCGATATTCCGATTGTTTACAATGAATGATGATATCGTGTGACAGGGAACAGGCTGTGTTCACTTTCTGTGCGGTTTCACCTTATGTCTTTTAGCGTGTGCTGAGACTGCTATGATGGGGACTACAGGTGCCTTTCTTTGTTCGGGAGATGAGATATTAATTTAGATGATTCCACTGGCACAGGCAGTTGAGTAATTATGGATTTTAATTCATTTGTCGTGATATTGAGGCCTTCCATAACCATAATACTGATGGCATTTTCATAGTTCACAATGACAGCAATATTTGTATCAGATAGTTAAATATACACAGTTATTGAAGAAATTTAAAGTAGTGACAATAACCACTGGCAGGAGAGTTGGACGCAGCAGCCTAGGTAGAACAAAGATGTTGAGGAAGCTTGGCAGAACAAGAGACAAACGGCCAAGACATGGGAAAGAGCCAGAAAGAATGGAAGAACACAATCTGAGTGCTTGGAGTATCTGAAAGTAAAGGTCAACCATAGAATAATGCACTTTAAATTATGTGCTAAGCAGGCTAAGAATGCCAAGTGGGATGATTTCTGCAAAAAAGTGTGCTGAGTAAAAAAATTGCTAGCCACATTCTGGCACCTTCATCAAAGCATGAATGGCACAACATGACACAGAAGCATACCAGACTTCCAGAGCACGGGACAGATATGGCACAAATCTGATGAGAGCAAAGGGAAGGCCCTGCTTGTCTACTACATTGAGCAGAGTGGCCAAAGAAATGAGGCTATAAGAATGAAGATTTAGGGGTCACTCTCAGAATTGTGTGAAGAGGTAGTGCTGGGAGAAGATCTCAGCATCACTAGTGATGCCATTTACTCCTGGTCCAGATAGTGTTTGGTATGACAACGTAGTCGATTTAGCTGTCAATGAATTGAAAAAACTGGCCAAAGAGTTTAATGCCAGCATTCAGAGAGGACAGATTATGGAGCTACTTACTACCACTACCAAAGCCAAACAAGTACAACTCTCAGATCAGTGCCTTCAAAATCATCACTATGCAGAAAACTGCGAGCAAGCTACTGTAGAAAATGATTGCCTGTATACTCACCTGTCTTCTTGAACTAATACGCGCATTCCCACCCACACTCAGAGATTATAAATATAATGAACAGACTGAGTGAGTACACTTGAGTCTAAACAATTCACAGCCGTCGACTTTTTGTCAGCGACAAAATCAACAATGATGAAAAGAAGTATTTAGATGAAACCTAAACGACAACATCGAAGAAAAAAAACAAGAAAAGTGTCTTGTTTAATCCTAATAAAGCTAGTATTTTTGTGGTATTCCTTGCACATTTCTGCAAATATGTTGTTGCTATATGAATGTGCTATTGTAAAATCAATTATGAATTTAAACTAGTTTTAAAACAGCCCAACTTTACTTACTTGAAGGTTTTTATATCCATATATTTGACACGAAAGAGCTCAATAAACATGCCATCAATGGTTACACAGATGAGATGGTTCTTTGTGCGCAGGTGCAAACAATACGCTCAGCTGCTATAAAAATGATATCATTTCTAAATTATTTAATATGCTATAAAGAAAACCCTGAAGTAAGTGAGGAACAATGTGGATTTGTGGAAGGAAATGGCACCAATAATGCAATATATATCCTGAGAATATATATATATATATATGAGAATGAAGACAGTAATACTAAATCAAGGTGACTTCAAACCTATATCTATTACTCTAAAAGACTGCCCACTAGAATCAGTACAGAAATTTACATATCTTGGATCCACAGTTACGCAAACCATCTCTCTTGATGAAGAAATAAACTGTCGAATTGGTAAGGCAGCTACGACCTTCGGCAAACTCACAAAAAGGGCATGGAACAACACGAAACTAACTCAAAAGACTAAACTCTTAATATATCAAACTTGTGTGCTTAGCACACTACTATATGGATCCGAAACCTGGACAACATACTCAAACCAGGAAAAAAGACTAAATGTCTTCCACATGCGATGTCTCCGCAAAATAATGCACATCAAATGGCAGGACAAAATAACCAACTTAACTGTCCTGCAACGTGCTAAGACCCTAACAATCATGTCGATGCTCAGAAGTCGAAGGCTAAGATGGCTGGGGCATGTCCAACGGATGGAAGAAAAACGCATTCCTAGGCAAATACTATATGGCGAGCTAAAACACGGAAAACGACAAATCGGCAGACCTAAACTACGATATAGAGATATCTGCAAATCATCTCTGAAAGACTTCTCCATCTGTGAAAACGACTGGCAACATCTGGCAAGTGATCGCACATCATGGAGAGCACGTATAAGGAACAGTATAACAACATTTGAGACTGTTCTAAGACAGGACTTAGAAGAGAAGAGACTCATGAAAAAGGATGGTAAACCATGTGGACCAGCGAGCCTGACCTGTTCATTATGTGACCGCGTGTGTTTGTCAAACATTGGTAGAATTAGCCACGAGAGAAGCTGTTCGGCAAAAACAATACCTCAAAAAAATATGCAATAGCCTCCACTAGACCGTCTGACAAGACGAAAAGGGCCATATATATATCCTGAGAACATTGGCAGAAAGAACTATAAAGAGGTAAAGAAAAATCTATATATGTGCTTTATAAACTACACAAAAGTATTTGACAAAGTAAAGCATGTGGAATTAATCAATATGCTAGAGAAATTAAACATTGATGGCAAGGATCTGCGGATCATAAAAAAACATGTACTGGCAACAAACAGCAGCCATAAGAATTAGCAACCAAACATAAAAGTTCCAAAATATAAAACTAAGAGTCAGACAAGCCTGTGTTCTGTTACCGGATTTGTTTTCTTTTTTACAGCAAAAATGTTATGAGATCGATAGTAGATGTAAAAGGAATTGAAGTCAATGGTCACAACATAAACAATTTACAATATGCAGATGACACAGTCTTAATAGCAGATACAGAGAATAAACTACAAGAAATAATAGACATAATAGTAAAAGAAAGCAACAAGGAAGGTCTTAGTCTGAATAGTAAGAAGACAGAAGTCATGGTCACAACGAAGAAACAATCATCACCAGCATAGTAAGTAAAGTAAAGTACCCCCCGTCACGCCAAGTGGCGTATAGGGAAATATGGTGTTAGTGACCCTATATTTTACAGACCTTCAGCACATGATTTTTGGGGTAATGTGGTCGGTATTACGCCCGTGCTGCTTTTACTTTCCCAGAAAAAATCCGGTACCCATTTAAGGCTGGGTGAACCCGGAGCCGTCGGTTGGGATCGAACCCTACCCCTTGTCCGTAGTAGTCCAGTTCACTAACCACTGAGCTATCGCGGCTCCTACTAATTTTTAGGGAATTAGTAAAACCCAGGTGTCCTCGCCAGGATTACGAACCCCGGCTGTTGCCGTGGTAAGCCAACCGCATCACCAGCATGCAACATAAAAATAAACAGGACAAGTCTGAAACAAATACAATGTGTCAAATACTTAGGCACAATAATAACATCAAATGGAAGGATTTTCGGTCAATGTGGTGGATAGGCGGCAGGAACCATTGAGGCTCAGTCTAAAAAGTGTTTCTTGTTGCAATTTCCTCATAT
The DNA here is from genome assembly GCA_032433765.1 of Megaustenia siamemsis. Taxonomy (NCBI): domain Eukaryota; kingdom Metazoa; phylum Mollusca; class Gastropoda; order Stylommatophora; family Ariophantidae; genus Megaustenia; species Megaustenia siamemsis. The sequence goes on from JAVIAB010000126.1 coordinate 48,380,382, forward strand.
TCCAAGTCCGGCTTGCTGCTGGAGCTACTAAGTTTAGTAGCACTCTGTGCACTCCGCAACTGTGTTTTTCATCCGGATTGTGTTTCGTTATTTCAATTGCTTACGATGAATGAATATCGCATGACAAAAAATAGTGCAGCTGCCTTTCTTTGTTTGGATCCTTCAGTGAGATGAGTTTTAATTTGGATGATTTCACTGGCACAGGCGGTTGAATAGTTATGGATTTAATTTGTTCGCAGTGATGCCGGGGCCTTCAAATAACCATAACCATTTTCAGATGGAAGATACACCACAGAAATAAAAAACAGAATAGCTCAGGCCAAAAGAGCATTTCAGAAAATGAAAAACGTCTTATGTAACAAATCTATCTTTGTGAAACCGAAGTGAGAAAGAAAGTTCATCGGTGCTATATAGAGCCAATTCTGATCTATGGAAGCGAATCATGGATCGTAAACAAATAAATTAAAAAACGATTAGAGGCCACAGAGATGGGATTTCTCAGAAGAATGTTGAAAGTTCCCTGGACAGCTAAAAAGATCAAAGAGGAAATTCTCAAAGAGGCCAATACCACAAGGGAACTCCAATAAAACATCAGAAAGAAACAATTAACATTTTTTGGGCACATCATGAGAAGAGGAATGTTAGAATACTTGGTTACAAATGCAAAAATACAGGGAAAGTGAGATCGCGGTCAACAAAGAAAGAAAATACCAGATAGCCTGGTGTCGTGGCATGATAAACAGTTAACAACAGAACTGATATGTTGCACGGTGGATAGAAGTTTGTGGCAGGGCATGATCGCCTATGGCAACCGGTATGACACATGATGATGATGATAAAGAGATTATGTAAGAGAATAATATAAGATTGTCAACTTATATTAATTAAATTATGTTTTAAGTAATTACGGATGATGTATTTTAAAAAGACTTTTGGAACTATTTTTTACCAACTGAATAATGATGACATCACATCATTCAGGGGGCTTGTTACTGAACTTTTAGTTGTGTCCCGTGTTTTAGCAGCTGTGCACATATGATCAAAGTTTGTTATACCTCGGTAGAATAGTTCCTAAATGTTTTTTAAAATACATCTGCAAGCACTTAAAACAGAATTTAATTATATTACCTTGACAATTTTATGTTATTCTCTTAAATATTTTCTTTTATAGCATATAAAATAAATTAGTAATAATTTTTAATGTACATTTTTAGAGTGCGGTTCAATTTTGGCACATGTGTACAATTAACTCAACCTAGATATCTAGTATTCCTATACTGTGTTATTGGAAAAAGAATTAATGCTTTAAAAAAATGACTACGCATTACAGAGAAACCACTGAAATGTAAATGAATTGTAACCTACATAGTTATTATGGATGTTATTTAAATATTTCTCTACAACGCATAGTTTTCTCATAAACATGTTTAAATATGTAGGTCAAGATTTTTTGCTGGCAGCCATCGCGATCAATGGTGACTTGTTTACAACTTTTATTTTTCCTTTTTTTTTTTAACCTAAATGAACATTAAACCTAAAAGAAACAAAGTAAAACCAGAAATAAGTGAGGAACAATGTGGATTTGTGGAAGGAAAGGGCACCAATAATGCAATATACATCTTAAGAACATTGATAGAAAGATCTATAGAGGTAAAGAAAGATCTATATATGTGCTTTATAGACTACACAAAAGCATTGAGTTATTTGCGGGTCATCATCATTGCACTCCGAACATGTCCATAGGTGCTCAGATCCCCTCCTCAGCAATTCCCTCAGTGTCCAGCGACTGACGACTCCAGTTCTATGTTGGTTGATAAGTCTTCTTACACGGCCACCAAGTTTCTCATTTCTGGCTGTGCCCATCTTAACTCCCATTTCCATCATCCGAAGAAGTGACGTTGATCTGTGTTTGTCGAAGTCCTGTGCTCTTCCCACATCTCGAAGGGCATTGATGATGTCTGCCCGATCCATCGGTTGCCCGTCCTCAACGACAGCGCAGCTAGCCAACCTGTCCACTCTCTCATTTCCCCGTACTCCCGCATGTCCAGGGACATAGACAAAGGTGACCTTACGTATTTTGGATTTCTGCAACGACTCTACCCATTGCATGCGTACAAAGCCCGCCTCCACTTTTTTTATCATGCTCATCGAATCACTCAGTATACATGTGTGGGTGTAGTCTTGTGACTCTAACCATTTGAATGCCTTGGTCACTGCCATCACCTCCATTGTCATGCTACTCGTGGTCATGGCGTATGCACCACTGTCTTCCTTGGCTATTCTGCCTGCCGAGCGTGCTGTAAATGCCCATGCACTTCTTTGGTGTCGTCTTACAGATCCGTCTGTATAGATGACTGCATCTTTCTCATCGGTATTATCGCAGATGAGACCTTTGACCTCAGCATTAACCACGACCGGGTTCTGTTCCCTACTTTTCCTGTCGAGTGTGACAATACATGAGAAAGTCCCCTTGAATGACGTAGGTACCGGTATCCACTCCTCACCAACGCTGATATTGGTAAGCCCACAGACCTGTTTGATGACATCTACTGCCCGGCCCACCCATGATTTGCCTCTTTTTAGCCTGGTACCTTTCTCTGTGTTGAGCACGTGGTGCAATGGATGCTCTGTATCTGTACTAATCTTCAGGTATGCTCGTGCTCTCCAGATCTTGATTCTGTCATCCATGGTTGGAAAGTCAAGAAGATACCTCTTTGCTACACAGGGAGTGTCCCTCGTACATCCCAGGATAATGCGCATAGCTTCATTTTGTATTTTCTCCAGCCTATCAATTTGAGTCGTACTGACAGTAAGAATGGCCAGGGCATACTCGATTGGTACGAGGACTAATCCCTGGAACAGAAGAGTAAGTAGCTTCTGCTCGATGTTGGCAGCTGCCATGACCTTCAAGGCGGCTAATCCTTTGCGGGATTTTGTTATCACATGGTCGACGTGGTCCCGAAAACACAGGCTGCGATCAAACTTAACTCCGAGGTATGTCATCAACTTGTCCCTGGTCACCTCATCAGCTCCCATTCGTACTACCTGTGTGGTCGTATTAACGATATGATTGTTAAGGGAGAACCATGAAACTGATGCTTTATTAGGATTAACCAAAGCACCTGAAACCCCACACCAGGAAGAAATGCGATGGAGTTCGTCTTGCATTGTGGAGGCGATTCCCCGTCTGTCTCTTCCCTGTCGATATACCAGAATATCATCAGCAAAGGTCATAGTTCTTCCCCTCCCATCCAGCTGTTGGGCCGTGATCGTTATTGTGTACACGTTAAATAGAACTGGTGACAATGGTGAGCCTTGTGGCAGCCCAGGACAAATTGATGTTGGCTCGGAAGACCAACTTCCACATCTGAGTATCACCTTCCTCTGAAACAGTGCTGCGGCGATCCATCTAATGAGGAAGGGGTTCACCGCCAGTTTGAGAAGCATATGCATGAGATATTCAAATGGTACCCTATTGTATGCATCCTCCAGATCTATAGCAGCAGCACATGTTTCCTCTCGTCTGTGGAAGCCTTCGAAGACGTCATAGGCAAATACTGCCGCATTGAGCCATGTCTCTTTGTTATATCTATAACCTCCGAGTGTGGATGGGAATACGCGTTTCTGTTCAAGGTGACAGGTGAGGACGCGGGCAACTATTTTCTCCAGCAGCTTGCCCGCAGTGTTCTGCATTGTGATGATTCTGTAGGCACTGATCTGAGAATGGTCCTTGTTTGGCTTCGTTAGCGGTAGTAAATAGCTGTGTAGCCACTCCTCCTTAATCTGGCCACTCCGAATACTGGCATTAAACTCATTGGCCAGTGTTGTCAAGTCGTCATCAGCTAAATCGCCTATGTCATCATACCGAACACCATCTGGACCAGGAGCAGTGTTGTGTGACCTTTTAAGTGTCGTGCGAATGGTATCGGTTGTGATTGTGAGATCTTCTTCCAGCCCTACATCATTACACAAATTTGACAAAGATCCCCGTATCCTCATTCTTACAGCCTCATTTCTTTGGTCCGTCTGCTCAATGTAGCGGGCAAGCAGGGCCTTCCCTTTGCTCTCATCAGATTTGTGCCATATCTGGCCTGTGGTCTGAAAGTCTGGTATACCTCTGTGTCGTGGTGTGCCATTCATGCACTGATGAAGGCGCCAGAATGTGGCGAGCGATTTTTCTGAGCACACTTTTTTATAGAAGTCATCCCATTTGGCATCCTTAGCCTGCTTAGCGCATAGTTTAAAGTGCATCATTTTTTGGTCGACCTCTACTTTCAGACGCTTCAAGAGCTCAGGTTGTGTTCTACCATACCTTCTGGCTTTCTGCCATGTCTTGACCGTTTGTCTCTTGCTCCGCCAAGCTTCCTCGACATCTACATTCCACCAGCGTGGCTGCGTCCATCTCTCCTGCCTCCTACGAGGGGCGCTCTGTTTCCTATGTCTGATTTTGCTAATGACGTCCTGGTCTGTTTTCTCGTAGTTGAATGTGTGGAGCTTTCTTCTCTGGCTTTTATTTCCACCTTTCTCAATTAGGAGGACACATGGATAGTGATCACTTCCGTGCAACCCCAGTGCATTCCACCTGCAAACTGGTGCGAAGGTGGAAGACACCAGTGCCAGATCTATGACACTATCAGAGTCCCCTGTTCGAGTGGCCATTCTTGTTGCCCTTCCATCATTCAAGCACACTAAATCGGCCGATACCAGTGCGTTCTCTAGGTCTTCTCCCTGCTTGTTGGTTATGACGTTACCCCACTGGTTTCCTCTAGCATTAAAGTCTCCGCAGAAAATGACATTCTCTTCATCGAACTCGAAGAGATTCTGCCATTGTTGTGTGTTCACCTTCCCATTACAGGCAAAGCATCGACACAAAAGCATTTGACAAAGTAAAGCATGTGGAAATAATAAATATGCTGGAGAAATTAAACATTGATGGCAAGGATCTGCGAATCATAAAAAACATGTACTGGCAACAAACAGCAGCAATACGAATTAATAACCAAACAGGACAATTTCAACTTATAAAACAAGGAGTCAGACAAGGCTGTGTTCTGTCGCCGGATTTGTTTTCACTTCACAGCGAACATATTATGAGATCAATTGAAGACAAAAAAGGAATTGAAGTCAACGGTCACAAAATAAATAATTTGCAATATGCAGATGACACAGTCTTAATAGCAGAGACAGAGAATGAACTACAAGAAATGATAGACATAATAGTAAAAGAAAGCATCAAGAAAAGTCTCAGTCTGAATAGTAAGAAAACAGAAGTAATGGTCATATCGAAGAAACAATCATCACCAGCATACAGCATAAAAATAAACAGGACAAATTTGAAACAAGTGCAACGTGTCAAATACTTGGGCACAATAATAACAGCGGATGGAAGATGCACCACGGAAATAAAAAGCAGAATAGCTCAGGCCAAAATAGCATTTCAGAAAATGAAAAATATCTTATGCAACAAATCTATGTCAATAGAAATGAGAAAGAGAGTTCATCGGTGCTATATGGAACCAATTCTGACCTATGGAAGTGAATCATGGATAGTAGACAAACAAATGAAAAGACAATTAGAGGCCACAGAGATGGGATTTCTCAGAAGAATGTTGAAAGTTTCCTGGACAGCTAAAAAGACCAGTGAGGAAGTTCTTAAAGAGGCCAACACAAAAAGGAGCTCCTAAAAAACATCAGAAAGAAACAATCAACATTTTTCAGGCACATCATGAGAAGAGGAAAGTTGGAATACTTGGTTACAACTGGCAAAATAAAAGGAATGAGAGATCGCGGATGACAAAGAGAGAAAATACTAGATAGCTTGGTGTAGTGGCATGGAAAGCAGTCAACAACAGAACTGATACGATGCACTGTAGATAGAAGATTGTGGACGGACATGAGGGAATGAACATTGTTAGCAGTGAAACATCTCAGAATGATGAATGGTATATTATTATTCCATTTTTTTTCTTGTTAGAAAAGCAAAAACATACAATAGTAGCATGGAATTTTGATGATTTTGTTAAACCAGGAGGTCCCATTGTCGCCACGTGACGCCTAACTAGCAGAACTAAGTTAGTCAACATTATACAGAAACAAAGACCCAGTGCATAGCTTTTATTGTTAGTGCTGTGCCAATAATAAGGGAAACCACTGAAAAATCGGTCACAAGGCACCATGTACAACAAATATATATACAAAAACACAGACAAAAGGCAAATACTTATTTATCTCAAAAGGGCCATGTGAAGCTGTTTACTCACGGTAGGTCCAAATTATCGGAAGAGGAAGTGACAGTGACCAAAGTGCTTGTTAGCCACATGATAATAGGCCAGAGATGAGCAAAATAAAGTAAGAGTCCCCTGATGATGGATGGAATGAGGGGTCCCAAAGGGTAGGAGGAAAAAGAGAGAGCAGGGGTGTCAATTGGGGAGAAAAGCAGGAGGTATGATACTAAAATAGGAGGTCAGTAATCAAAGGAAGGAGTGAAAAGAGTTTAACAACACCACCTCCCCACCCCCTTTGATGGAGAGGGACAAAATGGGCTATCAGTTGTATCTCCAATGTGAACCGACTGTGTAAATTTGAGGAGCAAGAGACAATTCCAATAACATGGAAGTCCTCAGAGGTAATCCTTCAATATGATAGTTAATACAAAATGACCTAAGATTGGTTGAATGTATTAATTATATCCATTTGAAAGAAGAACATATTTTGCTGACAACTTGATAAAATATTGCTACAAATAACTGAGCCACACTTAAATGAAGCACAGGCAGATTCAGAGGTAACAAGAGTGGCAAAATAATTTAAAATAGTATTTTATTATGTATATAGGCCTATATATGTTATATAACATTCCTAATTCAAGAGAAATCCTTTTATAAAGTAAATTGACAAAGATTATAGAAAAGATTATAGAAAATATTACTGTAGTATGGAATAAATGACCATCTAATTAATATATGCAATAGTCTATAAGGAAATCCTTAATTGTCCAATACCAAAGCATTTAAAGATTTTTAAACTAACAAACCAGCCTCACAGTTAGATATAAATGTAGATGATATCACCATGGAGACAGTTCAGAACTACAACTACCTTGGACATACTATAACCAGTGATGGAAAATGTAGAACTGAAATAAACAAAAGAATATAAATGGCAAAAAGTAATTTTAATGTCATGAAGAACATACTAACATCAAAACAAATAACACCAGGGCTAAAACTAAGAATAGCAAAATGTTACATCTTCTCAATATTCCTATATGGTGCAGAAACATGGACATTAGACAAGAAAACAGAACAGAGAATTGAAGCCTTTGAAATGTAGATATATAGAAGAATAGGTAGAATTGGATGGAAGGAAGAGAAAACAAACGATGAGGTCTTAAAACAACTAAAAATGAAAAGAGAACTACTAAGCACAATTCAAACAAGACAACAGCGATTTTTGGGCCATGTTAAAAGACACAACAGCCTACTAAAGGTAATCCTGGAGGGAAAAATACAAGGTAAAAGAGGCAGAGGCAGACCAAGACTAACATGGACGAGTAACATCAAAAGATGGACAAATCAGCCTATGGCAACCTGCACCATCAAAGCAAGAGACAGAGCAGAATGGCGCTCAACAGTAGCCAACCTTCGTTGCGGAGACGGCACTCGATGATGATGATGATCTCACCATGAATGAAGTAGAGATGGCTGTAATGCTCTTAGCTAACAAAAAGGCTGCAGGTGAAGATGACATCCTAGATGCTGAAAGCAATGGATTGCCATAACTTAAAACACCTGCAGAAAATGTTTAATGCAATATTGAAAGAAGAAATAGAATTATGCCTGCAATCAACAATTTCATCTATAATCAAGAAAAGAAGGTGGTCATATATCAGCCATGTGATGGGAAGAGATAGCAAAAGAATCACAAAGCAAGCCCTTAAATGGTAACAGCAGGCAAAAGAGAGAAACACTAAGAAGAAAGCACAGCTGTGAGAGACAATGACAGCAGGCATCTATGCTTGAAGGGAACTAACATCTATTTTAAACTTTAGAACCTTGCACTACACTATATGGTAAATTGTGAAACTGTGACCACTCAAACTCCACATGAAGTATGGCATTTATTAAGTGCTAATGCTTATTGTAGCACATGATGTCCCCTACCGAACGAGGGTTTTCCATTGGAATCCCCCCTTAACGATTTATATCATAAGATCTTTAGTAGAAAGAGCCAGAGCCATAGAAGTGAAAACAGATCTATACCTATGTTTCATAGATTACACCAAGGCATTTGATAAAGTAAAACACCAAGAAATAATCAACATTTTAGAAAGCATAAACGTAGACAGCAAAGATCTAAGAATAATAAAGAACTTGTACTGGCAACAAACAGCGGCCATAAGAACTGGAAACCAATTGAGAATGTTTCAACAAATAAAACAGGGTGTTAGACAAGGTTGTGTGCTGTCACCAGATTTGTTTAATATTTGTAGTAAAGTACCCCCATCATGCCAAGTGGTGTATAGGGAATATGGTGTTAGTGACCATAAATTTTACAGACCTTCAGCACATGATTTTTGGGGTAATGTGGTCGGTATTACGCCCGTGCCGCTTTACTTTCCCAGGAAAAATCCAGTACCCATTAAAGGCTGGGTGAACCAAAAGGCGTCGGTTGGGATCGAACCCTACCTCTTGTCCTTTATAGTCCAGTTCACTAACCCCTGAGCTATCGCGGCTCCTAATATTTATAGTGAGATTATTTTAAGATCCATAAGGGGCATGCCTGGAATAACAATTGGAGGTCATAATATAAATAATATAAGGTATGCTGATGATACAGTCTTAATCGCTAAGAGTGAAAATGAGTTACAAGAAATGTTGAACATTATAGTGAAAGAAAGCAAAAATAAAGGACTCAGCCTTAATGGCAAAAAGACTGAGGTAATAGTAACAACAAAGAAAAAGACATCACCTCAGTGCAAAATAAAGACAAGTGGAACAATATTAAAACAGGTAAATGAATTTAAATATTTGGAAACTTCGTTAACCTCAGACGGAAGATGTACAAAAGAGGTGAGATGCAGAATGGCTCAGGCAAAAGCAGCTTTCCAAAAAATGAGGAAGATACTATGCAATCCATTTTTGAAATAGAAACAAGAAAAAGAGTTCTTAAATGTTACATAAAGCCAGTCTTAACATATGGATGTGAATCATGGACAATAGGACAACAGACAAGAAAATCACTGGAGTCTGTAGAAATGGGGTTTTACAGAAGAATGTTGAGAGTACCATGGACAGCAAAGAAGAGTAATGAATATGTTCTGAGAGAGGTCAAAGCAAAAAGAGAGCTAATTTCCAATATTAGGAAAAAACAATCATAATTTTTTGGCCATGTAATGAGAAGAGAACAACTGGAATATATTGTAACAACCGGAAAAATTGAGGGACGAAGAGATAGAGGGAAGCAAAGAGAAAAAATAACAGACAGCTCAAGAGAATGGTTTGGCAGAAGGTCAACAACAGAAATGATAAATAACTGCCGAGATCGAAAGTTGTGGAGAGACATGATCACCTACGCCAGCAGGCCCGGTACTTGATGATGATGATTATGAATGCTTATTGATTGTGCAAAATATTTGTTATGATTGTGGCATTTTTAAAAGTGCAATTTTTGTTATGCAAATTCAATCCACAGATTCTTTTCCTCGTTGGCCCAGCAGCTGTGTTGTGCCTTCTCACAGTTTTAGGCTATGGCTATCATAACCTTGATAAAACTATGTCACTCCAGTACCTTAGACAACTGTATATGTTTCAAGACAAAGAAGACCTTGTTTTTGTTGTAAGTTTGAGTTATTTTTGTTTTAATTTTGTAATGAAATATTAAAGAATACTGCATTCAAAAACAAATGCCTCTGGAAAATACTTTGTATACCATGGAATTATTTGAAGTCTAGAGCATAAATAAGAGAAATATTAAAATATTTTGTTATTATTTTTTTTTTTTTGCTGAATAAAATTGTGTGTTTTAAAACTAGTATCATGTCATCCTCTACATTTAAACAGTTTCTTGCCTTTTGTTTTATATAAGAAATGTTGAAAATCCAAACTCTTAAAGATATGTATAGAGAAGAAGAAATTAAACTCTGTGTGCACATATACCATCCCTTTTATACAACTTGCATGTATTTAGTATAGATTTTAAGTTTTTTATTTTAGCAAGTCATACAACTAATTGATACAGGTAAAGACCATATTTTGTGAAACAGCTTTTTTTCACCTTATCTACATAAACAATTTTTCTAAAACTGTACAATGGCTACTTCCAGAAGCGACAAAAGTGAAAACCTATTTTTTTTTCTACATTGTTAAAAAGTTACTGACAATGGCTGAAGGGACTTGTATTTAAATGCATTTAACCAGAGATATCACATGATTAGTGTTAAAGATTCTGAATCTTTCTGCATTAAGAATGAAAAAAATTTTTTCATTTACTTATTTTTAAAACATACTTCTTCTTTCCTTCCTTATTTGCCTTTCAGCATCAAGGGGAGATATCATTTGCGGTCTTTTGCTCTTCTGTTCGCCTCTGCTGCTGTTATGTTTTCTAGTGTTTCTAATATTCTGTCAATCCATATTTTATATGCTCAACCCTTGAGTCTTGTGTTCTTGCAATGTTTATTGAAGACTTTTTGTGTTGTTTTTTTTTTATCTTTCTGTCTTGTCACATGGCCAAACCATTTTATCTGTTGTTTCTTATATCTATTCTATGATGGGGGTTATTCCTAGCTTTTTTCTCAGTTCTTCATTTCTGATCTTGTCTCTCAGGCTGTTTCCTGTCATTTGTCTAACACATTTCATCTCGGTAAAGGTTATTTTATCTTATTGTTCTTGCATCTAGGGTTAAGAACCCGAATTGGTAGCACAACGTTGGGATAAAGATTGTATTGCCTACTTTTGTCTCTAGAGTTATTTCCTTGTTGGATACTAGTGGTGATAGCTGTCCAATGAATGTACAAGCTTTATTGCATCATGAGTCTATTTCTGCTGTTTGTAAACTATCGCTTGTTACTAGACTTCCTAGGTATTTAAATTCCTCTCCTTGTTTTAGTTGTATACCGTCTATAGTTATGTTGATGTTCTGTTTCTCTTTTGCAATATTCATGATTTCTGTTTTGTTTTTTGTTTAAAATAAATTCAATTTCTTTGTTTTTTATTCCGCATATATTGATGGTTGCTACTTTATATTTGTGGTCTATCTCCATTTTTCTCTGATTTCTTTGAGCATAAACGTTTATTCATTCTGTTGTGAGTTAAGGGCTTAACTTAAAAACACACCTTATTACACAAACTCATAATGTTTACATATACAAATTCCTTATCCATTTTGCTTAACGGAGATTACGATACCTATCTCTGAATTGATGTGTTTATGATACCAAGGTAAAAATTACAACCACTTAACTATACAATTAGAAACTCTAAAAATAGTAATTTCTTTGAACTTTTGACACACATCTATGTTTTTACATTAGGCGAGACACTGGGACTCGGATTTTCTGATTCAGGTTGATTTATGACCTGAATTTGATCACATGAACTGGATGTGTTGCAATGTCTATCGGTACGGTCAAATTAAGTCTGTCTGTATGCTTAGCTACCAATTAGCGTTATTCGCTGTGTTTCCAGAGTCACAAAGGGTTGTTTGATGTCATTCAACAACCAAGGAAATTTCCTTGGTCACAGCAGAAGAAGAAAAATCCACCAATTTCTTGAAAATTTGATAATTTTTTTCGCATGATACGATTGTATCTCATGAAATGAAAAAAATCTTACATTAATAGAATAAATCCAAGCCTCAGCAGTCACTGGAAATAGTAATTAAGAAGGTACACAGAGTGGGAAATGTTTGACCACGACAAACTGTCAAAGTTTGATGAATTTGTATTTTGATGCGGTAATTTTTATGATGGTATGATAATCTAAAGTTAAACAAACCTATATAAATTGCACATGTAGGTGCAGTAAGTCCAGAGATATGCCTTTCTAAAGAATACATGTTACTGCACTAATTTTTTGTATGGTACCAGGAAGTACCTTGTAGCGAAAGGATGGATTAAATAAATGTTATTTAATTGGACCTAGAACTGTTAAACATTATATACATCTATCTATCTATCTATTGACCTTTCAAGTTGTAGCCGGCCCATAGGGCTTAGACCCAAATACTCTTTCTCTTATCTAAATTTTTATTCTAACAGTTTTCAATCCTTGTAAAGATCTTTTATCAAATCTTGCCATTTGTCTCTGTTCTGTTCAAGCAACTCTGTCTCATTGATGGAACCGATTCCTGCTGCTCTTGCCTCTCTGATTGATATTCTTCTCAGTGTCTCTCTGGGTCAGCCTCTTTTCCTCTTACCTGTTGTTTCCCACATGAGGGCTTGCTTTGCTATTTGGTTATTATCTCTCCTCATCACATGTCCAACATATGATCATCATCTTTTCTTGATTACTGAAGATGTTATTAGTGGTTTATTATATATAAATATTTAATTTTTTATATTTTAAAGTCTAATAAAATGTTTATATTTTTAAATTGAAAACAGCCAATATTATTTTTGTTCATGAAGATGTAGTTACTTCCTATTGTAAATATTCATTTACTTATAACTCCTTTAACTTATTAATATTTTTAGCACTCAGAAACTTCAGTTGCAGTGCATATTTATTTGAGCACTGTGTTAAAAATATGTTAATCGGCTTGCCAAATTTACAGAAAAAAGCTTATCAGTTGAGAAACTTAAACACATTTTTTTCCTTATTTTTAATACAGTAATTAAGAAGGAAACATTGCTTAGTCCATGGCTCGGAAATAAATAAGCTGCCATTTTGGTGCGTCCCATGACGTCATCAATGTTTACTTTGAACACCACGATATCTGTTATTGCAGCGAGTTGGCAGATTTTTGAAAATGTATTCAAGGGTTTGAACATAAATGTTTGTTCACAGTTCGTTAACCTTCGCTGTAGATAAAGTCTTTATTTTGATGGCTTCGTTTGTGACCTTGGTAGCTAAGGACCTAACTTGTGCAAACAGATGGCATTGGCAAGGATCATTTTGAATCTATGAAGTGGGCTCATTTTGTGTTTAACTCAAAAGCATATGTGCTTTTTAACCAAAGACCTTTTTTTTTGGGGACTCAAGGAAGATATCCCCGATGGAAGAATAAATTATACTATTAGTCCCATAAATGATTCGCTCCCAGAGGTTTATGATGTAAACAAAGCAGTTTTGTCATTGCAAGTGAATAATGTCCACACCTATAATTGGTCAGGATTGTGTAGCAGCAGCAGCTTTATAGCGAACACAGAAAACATCATAGGATTGTGCTGTTCTGAAACAGCTATGCCATGCTATCCTAGAATTGCCTTTAATGGGATTACTGTGACCACAAACCACTCTCCATGTGTGTGCCACATATTTACACCCCAGAAAGAAATACTGAATATAACAACATCATATGCCGTCTGTGATATTAATGACCACAAACCAGGAGCCTCCTGTATGATTGATACAACTGTTGCACCAAACACTTCATCAGCAGAGCCATATCTATGGAATGTTAATCTGACATTGTTCTTGAATGATGTCCAAGTTAATGAGACATCAGAATCGTGTGGCAGCAGCTACAAGAAGGGAGCAGAGAACATCAAGTTCTGCTGCTATAAAGGAGACTTGCCTTGCTATCCCAGAATTGCCTTAAATGGGATCACTGTAGTTGAAAACTTCTCCTCTTGTGTAAACTACACATTCACATCCAAGAGTGAATCAGTGAAGGTCACAAAATCATATTCTCTCTGTGGTTTTACTAACTACAGGTCAGGTGGCTTCTGTTGGATTGGAAATGATAACTTACACCACTGTGTGTCTATATGTTTGGAATTGGAGTCATCAACGATGGCCTAACATCATCAAGTGCTACGACGATCATCATTTTCGGGAGGACGCGAACTTCCATGGTATATGGTGGATAGGCGGCAGGAACCATTGATGGCTATGTCTGAAAAGTGTTCCTTTTTGCAGTTTCCTCATATTCCAAGTCCGGCTTGTTGCAGGAGCTACTGAGTTAAGTGCTCTGTGCACACCGTGAGCTGTGTGTCTCATCCGTTTTGATCCTGTTTCGATATCCCGCTTGTTTACGATGAATGATGATATCGTATGACAGGGAACAGTTGGCTGTGTTCACTTTCTGCGCGGTTTCGCCTTATGTCTTTTGGCGTGTGCTGAGACTGCTACGATGGGGACTACAGTTACCTTTCTTTGTTTGGGAGATGTGTTAGTAATTCGGATGATTCCACTGGCACGGGCGGTTGAGCAATTATGGATTTTAATTCGTTTGCAGTGATACCGAGGCCTTCCATAACCAATAACCAATTAAGAAGTAAGATCTTCAGCAGGCTACTCTAAACATTTCACCATTAACTCCGAAGTAAGACAAGACTGCGTGCTTTCCCCTTTACTTTTCATCATATATATGAACAATATATGCAAATTAGCAAATTTGCCCAAGCAAAGTAAGTATACCAACTAGGATGATAAAAAGTGATAACACAAAAAAGAACGAACTATACGTACCAGAAAACAGCAGAAGAGAGGACGAAATAAATGAAATACTATTTGCAGACGACCAAGTTCTAATACATGAAACAACTGAGGACCTGCAAGAACATATCAACAGGCTAAACAACACTTGTAAACAATACAACATAAAGATCAACATAAATAAAACCAAAGTAATGGCAATAGTGAGAAAGAAACAAAAACTAAACATCAAAATAGATAATACGACTCTGAAACAAGTAGACAATTTTAAATATCTGGTAGCACGTTAACACAAGACAATAACCAAGTGACAGAGATAGATATAAGGTGTAACAAAGCATGCCAAGTTATAGGCCAAGTATCAACACTATTGAAAAACAAAGCAATAACTACGAAAGCAAAAAGGACAATATACAAATCAATTTTTCTACCAACTCTGTGCTATCAGTGCCAGAATTGGACGCTGGACTCTAGAAAAATAAGAAAGATAACGACCACCAAAATGAAATGTGTCAGAAGAATAACAGGAAACAGCTTAAGGGACAGAGTAACGAACACTGACTTGAGGAGGAGACTCATAATTGAGCCATCGAATATATAAAGAAATAACAGATAAATTGGTTTGGCCACATAACAAGACAAAATGAACTAACAATGACTCAAAGAGCCATAAACAAATGCTACGAAAACGCCAGATTAAGAGGAAGACCGAGAAAGAGATGGATAGTGGGAATACTAGAGTCACTAGGAGGGATAACACCAGAAGAGGCCAACAGAAGAGCAAAGAATCACAGATTGCATCTCCCCTCGACGTTAACGGCAATGGAAGAAAGATAGAAGAAGAAGAAATTAAGAATTTGTTATGGTTTATGTGATTTAAAGATTAAATAACATTTATCAAGGTATTACTTATATTCATAATATATATAAGTATGTTTATAATCTTTATGTTTTTCTACAACTGGTTACATCGAGTATTCATTTAAGTGCTTTGTTCAAAATCAGCTCATCGGTCTGTTTAGAATATGTGTACAAATATTTTAATTATTACATTATAGTGATGAAAAATAGTTTTTTTAATACAAATACTTTAATATTAATTACAAAAAATTATTGCCTTTTTCAGAAAATATTTTTGTATTGTTATTTTTTTAGTGAGAAGGTATAAAAAAAATAATCTCTTTATAACTATTTAAAATATGTATGAAAATACTTCCATTCTTACACTATATTGAATAAGAATATTTATTTAATACAAATACTTTAATTAATTAATACAAACTATAGAAAATCATAGGTGTAAAGTCAAAGCTTAGGAACTCAAATATATTATTCATCTTTACTTGTGAAACTGGAAATCAATGGAAATAAAGAATTAACTGTTTTTATTCAAAAACAAATGTTTCAGAAAAATACTTTGTATATAATCAAATGGCGAGATTTGATAAAATAACTTTAAAAGAATTGAACACTGCTAGAACAAAAATTCAGATAAGAGAAGGAGTATCCTGGTCTATGCCCTATGGGCCGGCTAAGGCTCAAAAGGTCAATAGATATAATCAAATGAATTCAAGACTAGTGCAGAAATAAGAGAAATTCAGGTGACTGTCTCATATGTAATTAGGAAGAGGTGAAAAAAATTATGAAAAAAAATTGAAAGAGAATCACAAAGCAAGCCATCAAATGAGAACAAACAGGAAAATAATGGAAAGACAAACTCAATGCAACAGAAGAGATTTCAGAGATAAAATCTTTCATAGACAAAAAGACTTTACATATCAATCTATCATCTGTTCATAAATTCATGAACACGTTTGTTTTTAATTTGTGTGGTATAAAACTACCTGTTAGATCGCAGTGATTTTTTGCATACTGTCTATATAACATCCATGATGTTATATAAATATTATTTTTTTTTAGACATTTGAGCTAGTTTGCAAGATATCTTCTTAAGCTATATTAAAATCAACCTCACAGAATTGGACCAAATTTTAGGCAGATCTTTGATACTTAGTTGTGTTGTTCTAAAAATAGTTTTGTTTTCACATTGAAATAGGCCAAAGAAATGAAAAATCTTGAATTTCCCGTGCACTAATTTAACTTTCAGTTTAAACTTTCAGTGAACGAGTAATGTTATAACACGATGCAGCAATTAATGTTAAAAGCGTATCCAGTTATTATTGTGAAGTTATTGTGGTATAATGTAGGCTTCTACAAACTGAAATTGATATCATAATGAGTTTGAAATGCATATTTATAACTGCGCAGAAGGTTACCATTTTACTATACCAGCACTTCCGCAGGGAATTGAAGAGGGGTCATTTATATTGCGATATTCATGACCCAGAGAGGCAAACGCAATTAGCGCTTGGTCTGGATAGATCGTCCTTATCCCGTTGGATTAAACAAGACCAGAGTGCACTCATGTCAAGCAAGGAAGGAAATGGAAAGTTAACAACAATGATGTAGATATCATCATACAGGAGATATTTCAAATGTTTGCTACAAATGTATTTGTTACTCTCAGGAAACTTAAATTAATATTGCATGCAGAATGCAGTATTGAAATTTCTTAAAGTACTCTGTGGAAAATAATACTAGCTGCCAGCTTCACTTTCAGGAAAATTGTAGGTGACAGGAATATTATTTGTGAAAAATCACATTTGATTGCTGCCCAAAGCAAATCATCATCAAGTACCAAGCCTGCTGGCGTAGGTGATCATGTCTCTCCACAACTTTAGATCACAATAGTTATTTATCATTTCTGTTGTTGACCTTCTGCCACGCCATTCTCTTAAGCTGTCTGGTATCTTTTCTCTTTGCTTCCCTCCAAAGCAAATACCTGAGGCAGATCCATGAGCGGCAGAGTCTAAGCTATGATATTGTGTATTTGGACAAATCCTGGGTTAATGCTCACCACACCTATCCTAAAGAATGACAATCAGTAGACGGTGAACAGAAAAGAACAATTTCCAGCAACAAAGGCCAGCACATCATATTAACATATGCTGGAAGTAATGAAAACGGCCTTGTCCATGACACTGGATTTATTTTCCGATCAAAAAGTACCGACGGTAGGGGCTACCACACAGAAATAATGAACAAATTTTCAGGTACTGGTTGGAGAACAATCTTTTTCCTATCCTGAATAGACCTTCATGTGACCTTTCTCAATAATGTGTCAGCGGAAGACAAAGTACCAACTGCATCAACCACAAAAGGTCAAATTAGGACATATTAAAGACACATATTTAAAATCCGAGTTGTTGCAGCTTGTGAGTAATACAAATAAGAAAAAGGTGTATCATATTGACAAAATCATTGAGGAATATGGCCACACTTCTCTGTGACTCCCTGCGTTTCATGTGTACCTCATTCAGATCAAGCTTCAGTGAGCTAAAATTAATGGACAAGTTGCAGAACAGAACAGCATGTTTAAAATGTGTGATGTTGAAGTTCTGACACGAGAGTCCCTCTCAAGAATAGATATTCTTTTCTGGAAGAAGTGTTTTGCACATGTGCTCAGGGTGGAAGACAAGTACTGGCGACGAGATGGATTACAATTTGTCCAACCATTAACCATTTTCATGCTTTTGGAATTACCAAATTCAGAATGATGAAGACCATATTTTGTTGATAGACTGAATAACAGCCTCAGCATATGTTGAGCAAATGGTTTAGTGTGTGTACAATGGCAACAAATATTTCCATATCAGAATCCGTCTACCACCTTTCAATTTGGGGTGCAGTTAGGACACCCTGGGATCACCAGACTGAAGGGCAGGACTAACTGTAGCAAATTGGAGTCTTGTTTGCAATTACACAATTACTTGATCTATATAAGTATTATGCAGATATGTCTCTGAAAAGAATTGGCTTGGAAAGTAACATGTTTACTGTAGAGTGTAAAATTTAAATCAACTTATTTGCAGTGGACCTAAAAGATCCAAAGAATTCGCCAATGTGAAAAATCTGTTGTAACGTATTGTATATGAATTTTTGGATAATTAAACAAAGAGTTAGATTTCACCAATTAAAAAGATGCTATAAGACATGTAGAAAGAAAAATTAGGATTAAATGACCAATACCAACAAAAAACAGTAAACATGTTAATGTGTATGCCGTGCGACTGAGTAAGTGCATGTGACTCTGGACCATCCACAGCATCTACGTTAAGCGACAAAATCATCTATGACGACGGTAAGTGTATGTATTCAGATGCAGCCCAAACGACATCATCGAAGAAGGAAAACATGACAGGGCAAGCATGGTGGCATTAAACTGTCGAAGTGTGAGAGGCTAGCCTAAAGTATGTGCGCGTTACTTATTGGAATTGTGGGTCCATAAATCAACGACGGCCCATTCTTGATAAGTTACTGTGCGGCGTCGATATAATGGTTTTGCAAGAAACTCTTCTTGGTGACAGGACAGTAAGTACTCCTGGCTTTCATTGTTTTTACAATAGATGACACCTTGGGCAGGCCATCCTTGTGCACAACAATATGGTGGCAGCTGAGGTTGATATGTCTGCGTGGAACAATGCAGAATTGCAGGTACATGCGGTTAGGGTGCAGACCCCAGTTCATTTCGTGATTGTTAATGTGTATGCCTGTAATGGGAAGGTGAAAACACAACAATGGCAGAATCTCTTCGAGTTCGATGAAGAGAACGTCATTTTCTGCGGAGACTTTAATGCTAGAGGAAACCAGTGGGTTAACGACATAACCAACAAGCAGGGACAAGATCTATAGAACGCACTGGTATCGGTTGATTTAGTATGCTTGAATGATGGAAGGGCAACAAGAATGGCCACTCAAACAGGGGACTCTGATAGTGTCATAGACCTTGCACTGGTGTCTTTCACCTTCGCACCGGTTTGCAGGTGGAGTGCACTGGGGTACCATGGAAGTGATCACTATCCATGTGTCCTCCTAAATGAGAAAAGCAGAAATAGAAGACAGAATAGAAAGCTCCACACATTCAACTACGAGAAAACAGACCAGGACGTCATTAGCAAAATCAGACATAGGAAACAGAGCGCCCCTCGTAGGAGGCAGGAGAGGTGGACGCAGCCACCCTGATGGAACGTAGATGTCGAGGAAGCTTGGCGGAGCAAGAGGCAAACGGCCAAGACATGGCAGAAAGCCAGAAGGAATGGAAGAACACAACCTGATCTCTTGAAGCGTCTGAAAGTAGAGGTCGACCAAAAAATGATGCACTTTAAACTATGCGCTAAGCAGGCTAAGGATGCCAAATGGGATGACTTCTGTAAAAAAGTGTACTCAGAAAAATCGCTCGCCACATTCTGGCGCCTTCATCAGAGCATGAATGGCACAACACGACACAGAGGCATACCAGACTTTCATAGCACAGGCCGGATATGGCACAAATCTGATGAGAGCAAAGGGAAGGCCCTGCTTGCCCGCTACATTGAGCAGACGGACCAAAGAAATGAGGCTGTAAGAATGAGGATATGGGGATCGCTGTCAAAATTGTGTAAGGATGTAGGGCTGGAAGAAGATCTCACAATCAAAACCGATACCATACGCATGACACTTAATTAAAAGGTCACACAACACTGCTCCTGGTCCAGACGGTGTTCGGTACGATGACATAGGCGATTTAGCTGACCATGATTTGACAAAACTGGCCAATGAGTTTAATGCCAGTATTCGGAGTGGCCAGATTAAGGAGGAGTGGCTACACAGCTACTTACTACCGCTACCGAAGCCAAACAAAGACCATTCTCAGATCAGTGCCTACAGAATCATCACAATGCAGAACACTGCGGGCAAGCTGCTGGAGAAAATAGTTGCCCGTGTCCTCACCTGTCACCTTGAACAGAAACGCGTATTCCCACCCACACTCTGAGGTTATAGATATAACAAAGAGACATGGCTCAATGAGGCAGTCTTTGCCTATGACGTCTTCGAAGGCTTCCACAGACGAGAGGAGGCATGTGCTGCTGCTATAGATCTGGAGGATGCATAGAACAGGGTACCATTTGAATATCTCATGCATATGCTCCTCAAACTGGCGGTGCACCCCTTCCTCATTAGATGGATTGCCGCAGTACTGTTTCAGAGGAAGGTGATACTCAGATGTGGAAGTTGGTCTTCCGAGCCAACATCAATTTGTCCTGGGCTGCCACAAGGCTCACCATTGTCACCAGTTCTATTTAACGTGTACACAATAACGATCACGGAACAACAGCTGGATAGGAGGGGAAGAACTATGACTTTTGCTGATGATATTCTGGTATATCGACAGGGAAGAGACAGATGGGGAATCGCCTCCACAATGCAAGATGAACTCGATCGCATTTCTTCCTGGTGTGGGGTTTCAGGTGCCTTGGTTAATCCTAATAAAGCATCAGTTTCATGGTTCTTCTCCCTTAACAATCATATCGTTAATACGTCCACACCAGTAGTACGAATGGGAGCTGATGAGGTGACCAGGTACAAGTTGATGATATACCTCGGAGTTAAGTTTGATCGCAGCCTGTGTTTTCAGGGCCACGTCGACCATGTGATAACAAAATCCCGCAAAGGATTAGCCGCCTTGAAGGTCATGGCAGCTGCCAACATCGAGCAGAGGCTACTTACTCTTCTGTTTCAGGGATTAGTCCTCTCACCAATCGAGTATGCCCTGGTAATTCTTACCGTCAGTACGACTCAAATTGATAGGCTGGAGAAAATACAAAATGAAGCCATGCGCATTATCCTGGGATGTACGAGGGACACTCCCTATGTAGCAATGAGGTATCTTCTTGACTTTCCAATCATGGATGACAGAATCAAGATCTGGAGAGCACGAGCATACCTGATGATTAGTACAGATACAGAGCATCCATTGCACCACGTACTCAACACAGTGAAAAGTGCCAGGCTAAAAAGAGGCAAATCATGGATGGGCCGAGCAGAATATGTCATCAAACAGGTCTGTGGACTTACCAATATCAGCGTTGGTGAGGCGTGGATACCGGTGCCTACGTCTTTGAAGGGGACTTTCTCGTGTATTGTCACACTCGACAGGAAAAGTAGGGAACAGAACCCGGTCGTGGTTAATGCTGAGGTCAACGGTCTCATCTGCGATAACACCGATGAGAAAGATGCAGTCATCTATACAGACGGATCTGTAAGACGACACCAAAGAAGTGCATGGGCATTTACAGCACGCTCGGCAGGCAGAATAGTCTACGAAGACAGTGGTGCATACGTCATGACCACGAGTAGCATGACAATGGAGGCGATGGCAGTGACCAAGGTATTCAAATGGTTAGAGTCACAAGACTACACCCATGCATGTATACTGAGGGATTCGATGAGCATGATTAAAAAAGTGGAGTCAGGCTCTGTACGCATGCAATGGGTAGAGTCATTGCAGAAATCCAAAATATGTAAGGTCACCATTGTCTATGTCCCTGGATATGTGGGAGTACGGGGAAATGAAAGAGCAGACTGGTTGGCTAGCTGCGCTGTTGTTGAGGACGGGCACCCAATGGATCGGGCAGACATCATCAATGCCCTCCGAGATGTGGGAAGAGCACAGGACTTTGACAAATGCAGATCCAAATTAATTCTTCGGATGATGGAAATGGGAGTTAAGATGGGCACAGCCAGAAATGAGAAACTTAGTGGCCATGTAAGAAGACTTATCAACCAACATAGAACTGGAGTCGTCAGTCGCTGGACACTGAGGGAATTGCTGAGGAGGGGATCTGAGCACCTATGGACATGTTCGGAGTGCAATGATGATGACCCGTAAATAACTCAATACCCAAAAAAATGAAAATATTAAATTAAGATCCATAAATACCATTAAAAATATCAATCCAAAGTAATTCAAAATGAATTATTTTGCAAAAAAAAAAAAAAGCAGTTAGCAATACATCTTCAAGCAGCCAAGAACAATCACAAAGTATTGATTTCCTCTTCACTATAATTTTATAGATTTATTGATAACAAGTATTGAACATGAGACTATTTTTTTCTAAATTTATCAAATAACGGCTCCCATTATTATTATTTAGATGCCTAGATATTACTATTATTTGAAACATTAAAAAAAATTAATTTACTCACCTTTTCAGCTGTTACGTATTGAATTCTAACAGTAAAATCAATTCTAATCAATGCTATTTTGATCTGCTGATTTTTTGTCAGTGATAAACACTGATAATCTGGTCACAAGACTACACCCATGCCTGCATACTACTAAGAGATTCAATGAGCATGATAAGAAAAGTGGAAGCAGGCTCTGTACGCAGGCAATGGGTAGTCATTGCAGAAGTAAAAAAATATATAGGGTCACCTTTGTCTACGTCCCTGGACATGCGGGAGTACGGGGAAATGGAGTGGGCTAGCTGCGCTGTCATTGAAGATGGTCAACCAATGGATCGGATGGACATCATCAATGTTCTCTGAGATGTGGGAGGGGCACAGGTCTTCGACAACCATGAGTCTACATCACTCCTTCGAATGAAAGAGATAGGAATTAAGATGGGCACAGCCAGAAATGAGAAACTTAGTGGGCATATAAGAAGACTTATCAACCATCACAGAGCTGGAGTCATCAGTCGCTGGACACTGCAGGATTTGATGAGGAGGGGATCTGACTATCTATTGACATGTTCGGAGTGCAATGATGATGAGCCACAAATAACTCAATCATTTCTGTGTAATCACCACCTGTAGGAGGAGGAAGGAACTCTCCAGTGAAGAATGTTCACAAGATCCTATATAATAGCTAATTAAAAACTTCTAAATACATTTTAAACAGAATATATTGAGATAGGCGCTGGGTGAAGTACCCTGTGGCTATATGTTTTTGCCTCAAATGGACATGACGCACTCTGAGTGATGGAAGGAGTTTATCATCATTGAGTGTCATCTCCGCATTGTAGGTTGGCTACCATGGAGTGCCGTTCAGCTCTGTCTCTTGCTTTGATGGTGCAGGTTGTCATGTCCATCTTTTGATATTACTTGTCCAAGGTATTCTTGGTCTGTCGCTGCCTCATTTACCTTGTATTTTTCCTTCCAAGATTACTTTTAGTAGACTGCTGTGTCTTTTAACATGCCCCAAAAATCTCATTTGTCTTGTTTGAATTGTGTTTAGTAGTTCTCTTTTCATAGTCAGTTGTTTTAAGACTGGAAAGAGTTAAGAGACTCTAAAAATAATGCTAACAAGAGAGAAGTTCTCTTGCTAAGATAGAGAAACTTGCACAGAATAAGGACTTTTTGCAATGTATGCTGAGAACCCTGTGTGACATGAGGTGGCACTGAAAGGATATAAGTATTAAGAATATACAGTATTAATGGCAGAAAATACAGAAGTGTGCATCCACTCATGTAAAAGAATCCTTGGCAGTTAAAAGTAGAAAAGAGTAGGCCAAAATGTATCCGATTGTTAAAGTAAAGTAAAGATTGTTAATCAAGTCCATCCATATTGAAGATGGATGTGTTGGATCAAAATGTGCAAATATTGCAGTTTTGTCATAAACTAACAAAACAATGCTCCCACGTCCACTAAACGGGTGAATGCTAAGAAGACATCCAATTCACTAACCACTGTTCTACCATAGTTCCATATATATAGAAGTAAATTTATGAAAGTTTAAGAGTTCCAGATTATAGTTACCATGTACAAATAATATCAAATGATTGAAAATATTAATTTACAAAATAATAGGAAGAATTGAGTGGACCCTGGCACCTATCATGATTCGATACCTTTTTTTAAACTCCAATGCCTCAGAAGCTTCTATGACCAAGACAATGATTTTTTCCATCAGATCCACTTTATGTTGGATTCTTTCATCACTGTCTTTACCCTGAATTTGTCCTACAATCTTCTCTATAAAAACTTCTCCATATTACCCGCTCCTTAGCTCTTACCCCCATTGCCTGCCATCCTAACAGAAATGTTCTCTCTCTTGCCCATCATTCTCACAATCTGGCTGCACATGTGATCCTGAAATGACACGTTCCTATCCTTCACTCTGACCCTACTACTCGCCTTCTATTCTCCGACCCACCATTTGTGAGTTTTAAACACGATAGGAACCTTCAGGGCATTTTGGTTATGAGCCGCCTTCATCACCCTGACGAGAGCATGCTGGGTACAACCAGCTGCAACAGATCATGCAGTGCCCTTTCATACTACAGACTCACAAAGTCTTGTTCCTGAATGGCCCCTTTGATATCCAGTAAAAATTTACATGTATTTTCCAGAATCTGATATACACCATCATCTACCAATGTAGTCTCAAAATATATCTTGGCCAAACAGGTCAACGCTTGGGAGACTGAATCTGTGAACACTTATGTAACATCAATCATGATTCTGGCACTCCTGTCCCCTTCCATTTCAGATTGCCAGGATATAATACCTCTGATGGCTTCCGTGTCACTGGCATCATCTCTTGTTCCTGTTACCCATAGCCGGTTCACTTTGGAGAACCGACTCATAGCCCACTTTGGTACTCTTCAACCGAGAGGATTAAACTCTTTTCACTCTTTGCTTTAATCACTGGTCTCCTCTCCATGTCTTTTCTGAGTCCTATCCCTATTCCCCCTTGTGTTATCTTTATCTTGCTCTTCTTCCCCCTTTTCACTCCTACCCTCTCTTTCTTTTACTCTTCCCGTTTTCATTGTACCTTATGGGACACCTCCTTTCATTTTCCAATTTTCATTGTTTGGTTCTTTTGGTCTAATTAATTCTACCTGCTCTATTGTCTATTAACCTTGTAACCAGACTCTATGAAAATCCTGTTCACCTTTTTTTCTGCCATGTTTTAGAGCTATGTAGTGTTGTGCGTGCTGACTTGGAATTTTGTGTTTAATATGTATAATTTGTTTGTTATACCAGGTGAAGGATTTTATCAAAACATTGTAGTTTGTCTTGTCTTTCTGTTAGATTAGCTGCTCAATACCCTTTTACGTTTATTTTCTTTCTTAAATGTAAAATGGTTGTGTGGAGGAGATCATTCCATACTTTAAGGTATACTGGAAATATGGTTTTAGGATCCCATATTTTTTTGTGATCAACGGCACATGTTATAGGTGTTGTGGTTGGTATAGAACCAAATAATCCTACTTTCCTAGTATAATCCTAGTCCTTATCATCATCATCTTCATCATGTGCCATACCGGTTGGCATTAACGATCATGTCCTTCCACAAATTTATATCTACTGTGCATCATATCAGTTCTGTTACTGATTGCTTTCCATGCCATGACACCAAGCTATCCAGTATTTTCTCTCTTTGTCATCTGCGATCTCTCTTTCCCTGTATTTTGCCAGTTGTAACCAAGTATTCCAACTTTCCTCTTCTCGTGATATGCCTGAAAAATGTTGATTGATTCTTTCTGATGTTTCTTAGGAGCTCCCATTTTGTGTTAGCCTCTTTGTGAATTTCCTCGTTGGTCTTTTTAGCTGTCCAGGGAACTTTCAACATTCTTCTGAGAAATCCCATTTCTGTGGCTTCTAATCATCTTTTCATTTGCTTGTTTACAGTCCATGATTCACTTCCATAGATCAGAAGTGGCTCTTTATAGCACCGATGAACTCTCTTTCTCACTTCTATTGACATAGATTTGTTGCATAAGATATTTTTCATTTTCTGAAATGCTATTTTGGTCTGAGCTAGTCAGCTTTTTATTTCTGTGGTGCATCTTCCATTTGATGTTATTATTGTGCCTAAGTATTTGATGAATTGCACTTGTTTAAGATTTGTTCTGTTTATTTTTAGGCTACATGATACTGATGATTATTTCTTCGATATGACCAATACTTCTGTTTTCTTACTATTCAGACTGAGACCTTATTTTTGCTTTCTTTCACTTTTATGTCTATCATTTCTTGTAGTTCACTTTCTGTCTCTGCTATTAAGACTGTGTCATTCACAAATTGCAAATTGTTTATTTTGTGACCGTTTACTTCAATTCCTTTTATATCTATTATTGATCTTATAATATTTTTGCTGTAAATTGAAAACAAATCTGGCAACAGAATACAGCCTTGTCTAATTCTTATGGCTGGTGTTTCTTGCCTGTACATGTTTTTTTTATGATCTGCAGATCCTTTCTATCAATATTTAATTTCTCCAGCATATTGATTATTTTCACATGCTTTGTCAAATGCTTTTGTGTGGTCTATAAAACACATATATAGATCTTTCTTTACCTCCATAGCACTTTCTATCAATGTTTTTGGGATGTATATATCATTATTTGTGCCCTTTCCTACCACATATCCACATTGTTCCTCACTTATTTCTGGTTTTATTTTGTTCTGTACACTTCTCGTGATGATTCATAGTAATATTTTCATAATATGGCCCATGAGACTAATAGTGCGATGGTCCTCACAATCAGTTATGCCTGACTTCTTCGGTATGATTACAAAGATAGATTTTAGTAGATCTTCGGGTATGTGTCCAGTGTTATACATGTCATTGAGTAGTTTTGTTGTGACTTGTACTCTCAGCTCTCCTAATGCATTTATCTCTTTGATTGTTATATTGTCGGGACCAGAAGCTTTGCCTCTTTTCAAGTGTTGAATTGCGTCCTCCACTTCATTCTACATTATTGGTGGTCCTGTGTCTTTATTTGAACTGTTTAGCTCCAGTCTTTCATCATCATAGAGTTGACTGATATATTCTGTTCATCTTTCCATTATCTTCTCCTATCCCATTATATTTCCTTCCTTTGATTTCACACATCCTGAAACTTTGACTTCTTTTCTTCCTGTTAATTCATTTATTTGAGTGTGCATACATTTTGAGTCTTTCTTTTGTTGTTTTTCCATTTCTTCACATTTAACAATCCTTCCTCTACATTTGATTTGGATCTCTTTTGTGCAATATTTTGTATGTCTGTTCTTCTTTCTTATGTTTTCATCTTTCGTCCATTAATTCTAGTATTTCTTCTGTCACCCATTTCTTCTTGTTGGTTCTTTTAGTCACTGGTATTTTAGTAACTAGTAGTGTGATATTTGTTGAATCGATTGTTTGAGTATTTCCCATTGCTCCTTGATGTTCTGTATTTTCTCAATAGCGTTACATCTATTTTGTACTATCGTACTGTACTTATCACACATCTATCTATCTACTCTACGCATATCTAGTTCTAATTTAATATTTCTTGGGGATTTATGTTACTTCCACAGTTTTATTGCAATCTGCTCCTGGCCTTGTTTTAATAGATGCTAGCCCATTCCTGAATCTTCTCTGTACCAGTATAAAATCAATCTGATTATGTACTTTGTTGTCTGGGCTTTGCCATGTCCATAGTCTTCTAGAGTGTTGCCTGAACCAGGTGTTACCTATAATCATTTAATGTATCTTTACCTATAATCTTTTCATGTGTCTTTGCCCAATCTATCCCCTCTGTCATTCGTCTCTCCAGAGCCATGTCCGCCAGTCACATTTTGCACTTTAGCTGTTCCTACCTTTGTGTTGAAATCCCTTAATATAAAAGATATTTCTTGGGATTTACACTGTTCCATGGTTATCTCTAGCTCATTATAAAAGGTGTCAATGTCTTCTTCTTCGCTGCTACTGGTTGGAACATAAGCTTGAATTATGTTGATATCCTTTGGTCTACCTCTCATTTTTACTTGCAAAATTCTTTCTGATACTGGCCAAAATCCTTTCACTGTTTTGCTTCTTTCTCTATCTAACATTCTCCTTCTAAAATTTTGATTATTTCTTGGTGCTTTATTTTGTCAAATTTTTTTTTTTAAATAGTCTATGAAACATAGGTGTAGATCTGTTTTCACCTTTATCGCTCTTTCTGCTAAAGATCTTATAATGTATATGCATTGTTCATATCTTTACCTCCAACAAAACAACACTGTTCATCACTAATTTCTGGACAGAATTTGTTTCACACTTTTCACATGATGATTCTTAGTAATATCTTAGTTATGTGAGTCATAAGGCTTATTGAGTGATGATCATCGCATTAATTCGTATCAGATTTTTTTAGTAGATCTATGAATATTGATTTTAATAGGTCATCTGGTGTATATCCATTGTTGTAGATATCATTCAATATTTTTGTTATTATTTCTATTCCAAAATTACCCATGGCTTCAATATCTTCTTTAGTTATATTATCTTATCCAGGGACTTTTCCAGCTTTCATATTGCGCAAAACATCTTCCACTTCTTCTTTGCGTAGTTATAGTCCTTCCCCATTATCCCGAATATTTACTTCTGTTCTGTTCATCCATCATCATAAAGATCTTTAATGTATTTTGTCCCTTATATTTTCTTGTTCAATCAACAATTCTCCTTCCTTTGGTCTTAAACATCCAGTTTTTTGTGTGCATTTTTGTTCCTGTTTATTCTCCATTTTGTTTGTAGAAAGCTTTGGCATCCTTTTTTTTTTTTTTGCATTTCAATCTCTTTGCATTTCCATTTTAGCCATGCTTGGTTATTAGTTATTTGGTTATGGAAGGCCCCGATATCACTGCAAACGAATTAAAATCCATAATTGCTCAACGTGCCAGCGTAATCATCCGAATTAATATCTCGTCTCCCAAACAAAGAAAGGTAACTGTAGTCCCCATCGTAGCAGTCTCAGCACACGCCAAAAGACATAAGGCGAAACCTCGCAGAAAGTGAACACAGCCAACTGTTCCCTGTCATACGATATCGTAATTCATCGTAAACAATTGGAATATCGAAACATGATCAAAACGGATGAGACACAGCTCACGGTGTGCACAGAGCATTTAACTCAGTAGCTCCTGCAACAAGCCAGACTTGGAATATGAGGAAACTGTAACAAGGAACACTTTTCATGCATAGCCTTCAATGGTTCCCGCCGCCTATCCACCATATACCGGAAGTTCACGTCCTCTTGAAAATGATGATCATCGTATTTTTAAAAAAATGTTAGGCCATCGTTGTTGACTCCAATTCCAAACATTTAGACACACAGTTAGTCGTCAGATTATCCCCGTCGCACATCAAACAACAGACCGTAAGATTATCGTACGGCTGGTCTAGGGATGTATGATGAGCCATTACGATGACGTAGCACACAAAAATGTCGTACACATTTTTATGGTTCTCAGATGAGTTAGCTATGAGTTAGATCTAGTTATAGAAGCCATGCTTCTTTTGCTTCCTTGCATTTTATTAAAATTTCTTTATTTAATCTCTTATACTCATAGTTGTTATCTTTTTTTTTTATTTTGTATCCATTAGCTGTAAAATGTCATCTGTCATCCATTTCTTTGTTGTATTTGTCCTCACTGGTGGTATGAACTCTTTTGATGTTTGCTGCATTGATTCTTTTAGCATTTCCCATTGTTCATCAATGCTTTGTACCTTCTCTTATAGCATTGTACCGGTTCTGAATTGTGATGTTATATTTGTCTTGCATCGTCTTGTTTGATTTGAGTAGATCTAAATTTAACTTGATATTAAGTGAGACTCATTTTGCTGCTTTTAATTTTACTCTAAGCTTTCCCACAACTGGTACATGATCACTATTGCAATCTGCACGTGGCCTAGTTTTCATACATATCAGACTGTTTCTAAATCTCTTGTTTATCATTATGTAGCTGATTTGATTGCATGCATATTGTCCTAGGCTGTTCCATGTCCATAGTTGTCTTGGATGTTGCATAAACCAGGTGTTTCCTATCATTACATTGTGTGCTCGTGCCCAATCAATAAGTTTGTCACCTCTTTTGTTTGTCTCTCCTAAACCATAGTTTCTAACCATTTCTTCAACTCCTTCCCTTTCCTACTTTTGCATTGAGATCCCCTAAACTATGGTATTTTCATGTGGTTTTCATTGTTGAAGTGCCATATTACGCTTGTGGTAAAATATATAAACTGTTTCCTCTGGACTACCTACTGTTGGTGCATAAACTTGTATGAGATTAATATCTAATGGCTTTTCATTCAATTTCACTAAAAGGACTCTGTCAGATATTGCCCAAAAGCCTTTCCCTGTTCTTGCTTTTCTGCATCCAATATGATATCTACTCCTCTTTAGTGTTCAATACCTTCAGAATGATGATTTTATCAGAAAATATCTCCCCTGATCTAGTGTATCTCATTTCAATACAGTCACAATAAATTTTAATCCATCCTTTTCCTTTCCTGGTTGATGTTTTCCAGGTTTCCCTTTTGCATGAGTGTTCTAACTTTCCAAGTTCTTATTCTCAGTGTTTGTTTTATCTTTATTTTGCTCACAGTAGCATGATAACAACTGGGTATCACCTGTAGCACATGATGTCCCCTATTGAACGAGTGTTTTTTCTATTGGAATCCTCCTTAATGTTGTGAATTCTAACTAAAATTGTAACCCAATACTATTCAAAGAAATTGTGATGGTGATTTTCTCTTGCCTTCCATTGGTTTGTTTACGGTTGACTCCACTAACCTTTGATAAAATGTCTGACCCACAAGGCAGTGTGGTTGTTTTATTTTAAGGTACCCTCCCTTAGTCTTTTACTCTCTCGAGCACACCTGGAAGGCAGCAGGTTGTACTGTGTTTTGCATACAGTGGCAAGTAAAATTATCTGACCTGAGAATATTTGATATAGTCATGGTATAAAGAAGAAAAAAGTTGTGGGGTGTAATATACACTCCTAGAAATTATGGTGATAGCTTTACAAAAAAACTTTTCGGCCCACATGTGGCCTTCTTCAGAAAACAGGGACAACACAAACAGAGAACAAAATAAAGATATACTCAACAACATGTTCTTGAGTAATAAATCTAATACTACAAAGAAGGAGGAGAGAAAATGATAAGAAAATATGTAAGTAGAATATACTATATTACATGTATAGTAAAGAGAGAGAAGAGAATGAATGTAAAAAGTGGATTAAAAAATGAGTCACGTAGCTGAACTGTTCCATGCCTTCTTGAAAAGTGAAATGTAGAAGAGGCGGAGAAAGGGACTAGGCCATGTAATAGGATGAAAAATCTGGCATGGATGGCCGATAAGGGGAGATAAATGATGAGGAAGACAGGCCAGACACCATAATCAGGTGTAAGGATAAAGACCAGAGGCTATCATCTACAGCGGCTTGACTGGGTGTTGTAAAATATTATGTATCAGACTGCTATGAAAGACAACAGTAGCCAAACCTCAGAATATGTCTTACATAAAAAGATATCATAGAGGACTCTGTATCAAAGGCGTATCAACTGTGTAAAAAAGGGAGTATAGTACCACCGAAAGAATCAGATAGGAGAGAGTTGTAAAAATACTAGTAAGTCTGGTGGTATAAAAAAAACTCTCTCAATGAGAGAAGTGAATATGTCAGAATATTGAGGACCAAGAATACCACAACAGTATATAAAGATTACTACTCCTAAAAATGAAGCCGTGATAGCTCAGTGGTTAGTGAACTGGACTACAAAGGATAAGAGGTCGGGTTCAATCCTGAGTGACAGCTTCCGGGTTTACCCAGCCTTAAATGGATACCAGATTTTTTTCTGGGAAAGTAAAGCAGCATAGGCATAATACCGACTACATTACCCCAAAAGTCATGTGCTGAAGGTCTATAAAAATGATGGCCACTAACACCATATTCCCTTTGTGCCACTTGGCGTGACGGGGCTCTTTACTTTACTTACTCCTAAAAATTGGTACTGTATAAGGGAGACTATGCATATGCACATTAGAATATATAGGTGTACATCTGCATATACTCTATATGTGGGGAGAAACTGTCATCCTTGAGTTCTGTACTGGAAAAATGTGCCAGGATAATGAAGAGGATAAAGAAAGAGAAGGGGAGAAAAAAGGAAAGGGAGAAGGAGAAAGGTAACTGATTACCCATGAGAAAGGGATATGTTAATACCCCCGTGGAGTAAGGCAACCCAAGCGGGCAATCAGACGATTCTCCAAAGTAAAATGACTACAGGAGTCTGAAAAACATGACACTAAACTGGTGACATGGACATCGACCTTACTCTAATGGCCCTGAGAGTTGAAGTGGGATGCTACAGGGGTACCTGCATCATGTTAAATATCGGAGAGATGTTCATGGCATCTGTCCCATATACAAGCATGTCGCGCAGATTACAGTTGCACTTGATTGCAACTAGAGGATGGTCAGGGAAAAGAAGATGAGTAGTAGGGTCAGAGTGGAGGGTAGGGAGGTGGCAGTGAATGATTCTGATCATTCTGGGGTTGGGGGCGAAGTCCTTGGGATAAAGAAGCACTTGTAAAATAAGCATAAAATGGCAAGGAGCTGCTAATCTAAACTTTGCCCTAGCTATGCCTATATAAAGAAGAACAATGTCCAAAATTGTAATATTCTATTGCCTATCCTTATTGACAGACTGAAACAATGAAAGTGTAAATGAGCTATATTTTGTTATTGTTGCATGTGCAAATGTAGTATTTTTTAATATATATTTCTACTTTTCAAGGTTGTTGTAGTCTTATAATCCGAATGGTAACAAGGGTTTCCATCAGGAGCCATTACATAAAGAGAAATATATAACTAAAAATAACACAATGGGATGTCCACTTTAGAATTCAAATATACTCCCTAACGAGGCTACTTTCAATTTAAACAGGGTACTCAGTACCAGAAAGAACTCTCCAGTACATGGGAAGTAATTATAAATTTGGGATTGGGACGGAACAAATAATTCAAACAATTTCGCAATTGACTGCGGTAATATTTTTTTGGGGATATACAGGCAAGATACTAAAACATTGAGAGCGTTGCTGGGAAGATAAAGAATTAAAGGCTGGGTGAATTCAGGAGCCAATGGTGTGGAATGAACTCGACATTTTGTACTTAGTTTAAGTTCTCCAAGCACTGAGTTACCTCAGCTCCCTGACGGTACATGTTTGTGAGACTAATACTTCAATTGAGACATTAAAACTCTTAATATTTTTAAGTTAAATTTGCTTACCTCCATTTCTCTTTCTATTAACCACAGTTTGGATTATGAAAGTAGTAACACAGGACAACAGAAATAGAATCCAGTGGTCACTGACCAAGCAACTTGATGATCTAATCTTTGCTGGTAATACAGCTCCCTTCTCAAATAATAATTAACAGATAGAAATGAACATACTTGATGAGAGGTCACAACAGTAGAGACTGAAAATAAATTGAGACGAGACCAAAATCATGAGAATACATGCACTTAGCACAATAACCATATCTACTTTCTTTTTAAGATGACAAGACATAGGACAGAAATTCCAGACTCTCCATGTCAAACAATCTTTGCTATTAAACATGAGACTGCATGAATTCTCATTGTATCTTACCACTTGTCCCTGTTCTCTCATCCTCAGCAAGGGAGCTGATGCCCATTGTGGATGCTTCTCGCCTCAGTGTTCTCTTTAGTGTTTCTGTGGTCAGCCTCTTTTTATTTCTTTTTTTCCAATTTCAGCTTGTTTTGATATTCTCTTGTTGTCAATTCTCATCACATGGTCGATATATGCCCACCTTTTCTTCTTTTCTATGGATTTTATAGTTGAATCCATGGTTATTTCTTTTATTTTAGCACTAGTCTTGAATTCATTCATTAGTATACAAAATATTTTCCTGCAGCATTTGGTTTCAAATGCACAAATTTATTTTCTATTTCTTTAGTTATAACCATATTTAGCTCTCAAGATGTAGAATCTTATATTGTACATATAAGCAGTAATTTAGGCAAAGAATGATGAACAGAGAATTATACGAAAATAAGGATACAAAAAGCAACAGGGAGCCTTCACTGCACTATGAAGCATGGAAATCCAAGGAAATTAGGTTACAAACAAAAATAAACATGAGGAGCAAAAAAATGAGTCATGAAGATAACAGAGTTTAATAGTTGCTTGGTAAGAATAAAAGGATGAATATGGCAGGTCAAAATGACTAACATAGAACCATGAGAAAGTACTAAACAAACATCAGTGAATGAAGAAATGTGACAAAAATGATGGTGATAATTTGGATAGAGTGTACACGGCAGAAGTCAACTGGGTGTATTACACAGCAGGCCCTCTTTTGGAATTCTCCCAGGGGAGGAGACAAAAGGGAAGGCCAAATTATATTTATGGAGAGACAGGTAGAAGCAGAGATGAAGAAAATGGGGAAGACATTTAGCGATCTCAAGAGAATGACACCAAACAGGATAGCTTTAGATAGTGGTTGTTGAAAACCTGTGCTCCACAGGGAGTTGAAAGATAAGGGAAAAAGATAAATGTGAGATTAGTTAAAGCATTTAAAATTGTTAGGTTGTAACGTGAGCTTTCTTAGCAATGTAATGTCAAAAAGTTTAACACAGTATTAGGTTTGTAAAAGCTTACTATGGAAGGTTAAAACATTTCACTTTTCAGTGATACATTTTGTCTATTTTTGGACTATATTTACTTTTTTTTAATACAAAGGGACACCAAATATTGAAATGTAGTCATTAAACTGTTGTCAGTCATGACAAATTTGTATATCTTTAGGACCAGTTTGTAATAGTTTCATGTTATTTGCTACTCAGTTCAGCTCAATTTTCCAAAAGCTTATAATAATTTGCATACATTTTCAGACATGGTTGAAAGGTTTCAAATTGCTGTGTTACACATTTCCAATATGGACAGCAATAGGTTGCACTATGGGAAAATTGTGTGGGAGGAGTAGAAAAGTACGCAATTTGTAAGTCCATGAAAAAATGTCAAATATTTCTTTAATTTGGTGATGTCATGTATCTGCATAAATGTACTTGCATTTATTATCAGTGTCATTAACTGTTAGTAGTATTTATACTAATATAATAATAAAGAACATGTACGGGCAACAAACAACGGCCCTAAGAACTGGAAATCAATTAGGGATGTTTCAACAAATAAAACAGAGTGTTAGGCAAGGTTGTGTGTTGTCACCAGGTTTATTTAATATGTATAGTGAGATTATTTTAAGATCCATATGGGGCATGCCTGGAATAACAATTGGAGATCATAATATAAACAATCTAAGTTGTATTGATGATAGTCTTAATCACTAAGAGTTAAAATGAGTTACAAAAAATGTTAGACATTATAGTGAAGGAAAGTAAAAAAAAAAAGACACCCTTAGTAGCAAAAAGACAGAAGTAAGGGTAGCAACAAAGAAAAAGACATCACCACAATGCACAATAAAGACAAGCGAGAACAATATTAAAACAAGTAAATGAATTTAAATATCTGGGAACAATGTTAACTTCAGATGGTAGATGTACAACAAAGGTGAGATGCAGAATGGCTCAGGCAAAAGCAGGTTTCCAAGAAATCATAAACAAAGAAGATACTCAAAACCCACAGGTGGATATCAAAATAGAAGGAATAGACCTGGAGACAGTTCAGAACTACGAATAGACCTGGAGACAGTTCAGAACTACAACTGCCTTGGACATACTATAACCAGTGATGGAAAATGTACAACTGAAATAAACAAAAGAATAGGAATGGCAAAAAGTAATTTTAATGTCATGAAGAACATACTAACATCAAAACAAATAACACCAGGGCTAAAACTAAGAATAGCAAAATGTTACATCTTCTCAATATTCCTATATGGTGCAGAAACATGGACATTAGACAAGAAAACAGAACAGAGAGTTGAAGCCTTTGAAATGTAGATATATAGAAGAATAGGTAGAATTGGATGGAAGGAAAATAAAATAAATGATCAAGTCTTAAAACAACTAAAAATGAAAAGAGAACTCATCATCATCATTGAGTGCCCTCTCCGCATCGAAGGTTGGCTACCATGGAGCGCCATTCCACTGTCTCTTACTTTGATGGTGCAGATTGCCATAGGCTGACTTGTCCATCTTTTGATGTTACTCGTCCATGTTAGTCTTGGTCTGCCTCTGCCTCTTTTACCTTGTATTTTCCCTTCTAATATTACTTTTATTAGACTGTTGTGTCTTTTAACATGACCAAAAAATTTCATTTGTCTTGCTCTAATTGTGTTTAGTAGTTCTTTTTTCATTTTTAGTTGTTTTAAAACTTCTTCGTTTGTTTTCTTTTCTTTCCATCCAATTCTACCTATTCTTCTATAAATCCACATTTCAAAGGCTTCAATTTTCTGTTCTGTTTTCTGGTCTAATGTCCATGTTTCTGCACCATACAGGAATATTGAGAAGATGTAACATTTTGCTATTCTTAGTTTCAGCCCTGGTGTTATTTGTTTTGATGTTAGTATATTTTTCATGGCATTGAAATTACTTTTTGCCATTCCTATTCTTTTATTTATTTCAGTTGTACATTTCCCATCACTGGTTATAGTATGTCCCAGGTAGTTGTAGCTCTGGACTATCTCTAGATGTATTCCTTCAACTTTGATATTTAATTGTAGGTCTTGAGAATTTTCTTTGTTTATGATAATAGTTTTAGCCTTTTTTATATTCATATTACTTATATTCTTATGTTAACTTTAGCGTTACTTTGTTGAGCCAATCGGCGGTGTTTATAACAAGTAACTTCCATGATCATAATAAAGTTCTTTGGCAATCTATAGTGGTTAGCTTATAATTCTATGTTCAATTCACACAATCTCTTCTCTTGTGGTCTGTAAGGGCATTATAGAATCTCTGAGAACATCCCTCTTGCTGATAAATAATCTATTGTAACAAATCCATTGATGAATCTCTAAGAATTACTAGGTTTCTATCCTGATGTTTCTGCATTTCGACTGATGACCTCTCAAAACTATTGTAATTCCTAACTTTATAATGTGTATATCCCAAAATCTCTGAGCGAACTGTGCTAATTTATAATGTTCCCGACGCAGATTTCCATCTGAATTAAATTAACTTGATAAACTGTCTGTAATTGTTATATAACATATTGCTTTACTGTAGATGATCATTTAAGGTGTTTTGCTGTTACATACTATCAATTATAACGATTATGAATTCTCAAACAGAAATGATTTTCTCGAAGGCAGTGACATCACTCCCTATCTACACCATTGAGCTGCAAGATTTATTTTAGTGCGCTATGTTGCAAGCGCAAAATCATTTTAAGAAAATATTTTACAAAGAATAAGAATTAAGACTTTTACAAAGAATAATAAGAAAGAATTTTACGGCACCTCCGTACAATTTCACATTTCAGGCAATAGTAGTTTATTG
Organism: Megaustenia siamemsis; assembly: GCA_032433765.1. Taxonomy (NCBI): domain Eukaryota; kingdom Metazoa; phylum Mollusca; class Gastropoda; order Stylommatophora; family Ariophantidae; genus Megaustenia; species Megaustenia siamemsis. Next base: position 48,418,087 of record JAVIAB010000126.1, read on the forward strand.
TTAATTATTTTTCAAAGTAGTTAGGTGTTTTGTTAAGTATAATGTGGCAACTGACAATATACATACAACTTGACATATAGACAGCACCGTTCGCACATATTTTTAATGATTATCGATGTTGTTGGATACCATTGATGCTAGGCTTGACAGTTAAGTCTACTTAAGATCGGCAATGACATGATCACTGTAAGTTTTAGGAATATAATGTCATCCGTGTATTCTTGAAACAGCATATGTCTACATTAACATTCTAATGAAATATAATATTATTTTATAAAAAGTCATATGTTATTACCAATGTCATGAGCCCTAAAATGTATTTCAATAACATGTCATTCATTACTATTACTATACTTATTAAAATATTAACTTTTACAGTTTTATTACTACTATTACTATTAGAGGCATGTCATAAGAGGCGACTAAGGAGGTTGATTGATGGCTTGACAAATTGTCATTGTAAAAAGTATTTTGATGGAAACAGAGCCATAGATTTTAGAGCAGTGATCTCTGCAATATGTGCCATTTTGGCACGCAAGGTTTGTTTTTGAGATTGTGGTTCTGCCTAATGTGCCGTCTTTGGCTCAAAAGGACAATAGATAGATAGATAGATTACTATTAGTATTAAAATAAAAATTAGTTAAGTTAGTATTTTTAGAATAATTAGACGATGATGTTAATTGTTCCTTGTAATTTACGTAGCAAATTTTTACCTAGTAATTTAATTTAATTACAGCTGTTAAACATGAGAAATAGATATTTAAATAACACCGTATATGTGGCAATTAAAAAAATTCATCAGATTTACTGAACATTAACATTAAAATTTAATTAATTATTTGGGCAGTTATTATAATCAATAATACACGTTGTATATATTATTTATTCTAATGTCTAGATTTCAGATTTTAATATGAGTTGAAAGCTGGCGAACGCAACAACAATAACAACAACAAGATTTTAATATAAGTGGAATTCAAATACTTAGGAAGTCTAGTGATAAACGACAATTCAGAAACAGCAGAGATAGAATCAAGATGCATCAAAGCGTGTCAAATCATTGGACAGCTATCACCATTATTGTCCAACAAGGAAATAACTCTAGAGGCAAAAATTGCACTCTACAATATAATCTTTATCCCAACGTTGTGCTACCAATTCCAGTCCTGGACCCTAGATGCAAGAACAATAAGAAAAATAACTTCTACTGAGATTAAATGTGTTAGACGAATGACAGGAAACAGCCTGAGAGACAAGATCAGAAATGAAGAAGTGAAAAAAAAGTTAGGAATAACCCCAGCCATAGAATATATAAGGAAACAACAGATAAAATGGTTTGGCCATGTGACAAGGCAGGATAAAAAAAAAACAACACAACAAGTCTTCAATAAACATTGCGAGAACACCAGGCCCAAGGGACAACCATGAAACAGATGGATTGATGGAAGATTAGGAGCACTAGGAAACATAATAAGCATCAGAGGTGAACAGAAGAGCAAAAGACCGCAAATTATATCTCCCCTCAACGCTGAATGACAAATGAGGAAGGAAAGAACAAGAAGAAGATATAAGTGTAATAGGCCAAGTCATATACTGTTGTAACTTAATTTGTTTCAAATAATTTTATGCTGATACCAGTTTATATATATTTTTTCTTAACACAATACACAGTTCCAACTACTAGCAGATGGCAAAAGAACATGGGGGCACCCAAAACTTTGATTTATAGATTGTGGTGTAAACATAACATGAAGACTCTGAACATAAACCTTTTAGCCTGAGAAGAAATAGCTGCAAACAGCAATCTTTGGAAGCATATTCTGAAGCTCCAACCCAAGCAAGAAGCTGACAGATGCATAGAAAAAGAGAATACATGACGAAAAGAAAAAAGAAAATAACATTCTAGGGGTGCAGCAAAATCCATGGTCAACAATGACTGACAGGGCTTCTATTACAACACAGTTCCTAACTCTATGTTTCAGAATTAGTAAAGTACTGCCAAGTGGCGGATACTAGATATATCATACTTGCGAAAGTTATTGGCTGGAAATTTAACCTTCTACATCTTCACATTCTCAGCATAAATATTTGGTTAGCGTAATATTGATGTATAAAAATCTATCACTAATCCAATACTCCTTGTTAGGTCTGTGCCACTTTGTATTATGTAAAAATTAAATCTCAAACTAAGTGCCCCCTCTCCAAAGTCCTAATAGTTGTTTTTTTAAATCCTATAAATGTCTCTCTTTTATGATATATAGTCATTAAAATATATATGAAATATAAAAATTATTCATCATCATGTGCCATACTGGTTGGTGTAGGTGATCATGTCCTTCCACAATCTTCTATCTCATCATCATCATCATTGAGTGCCGTCTCCGCAACGAAGGTTGGCTACCATGGAGCGCCATTCTGCTCTATCTCTTGCCTTGATGGTGCAGGCTGTCATCGGTTGATTTGTCCATCTTTTGATGTTACTCGTCCATGTTAATCTTGGTCTGCCTCTGCCTCTTTTACCTTGTATTTTCCCCTCCAGGATCACTTTCAGTAGGCTGTTGTGTCTTTTAACATGGCCTAAGAATCGCATTTGTCTTGTTCTAATTGTGTTCAGAAGTTCTCTTTTCATTTTTAGTTGTTTTAAGACTTTGTCATTTGTTTTCTTTTCCTTCCATCCAATTCTACCTATTCTTCTATATATCCACATTTCAAAGGCTTCAATTCTCTGTTCTGTTTTCTTGTCTAATGTCCATGTTTCAGCACCATATAGGAATATTGAGAAGATGTAACATTTTGCTATTCTTAGTTTTAGTTCTGGTGTTATTTGTTTTGATGTTAGTATGTCCTTCATGACATTAAAATTACTTTTTGCCATTCCTATTCTTTTGTTTATTTCAGTTGTACATTTTCCATCACTGGTTATAGTATGTCCAAGGTAGTTATAGTTCTGAACTGTCTCAAGGTCTATTCCTTCAATTTTGATATCCACTTGTGGGTTTTGAGTATTTTCTTTGTTTATGATCATAGTTTTAGTCTTTTTGATATTCATATCTAGTCCATATTTTTTGCTTGTCGTGTTTATTTCATTAAGTAATTGTTGTAGGTCTTTAGGATTTTCTGCTAGTAGTACAGTATCGTCAGCATATCTTAGGTTATTGATTATCTTTCCATTAATTTGTAGGCCTGGCATCTCTATGATGTTTTTAAAGATTTGCTCAGTGTATAGATTGAACAAGCTTGGTGATAGGATGCATCCTTGTCTTACTCCTCTTTTTATATCAATGGGTGTAGAGAACTCTTTGTTATATTTTATTATTGCTGTTTGCTCCCAGTATAGATTGCATATTAGTCGTATATCCATGTCATCTAGATGTATCTCTTTTAGGCATTCTATAAGTTGTTTGTGGTGTACTCTATCAAAAGCTTTGGTGTAGTCTATGAAGCAGGCATATATTGGTTTGTTTACTTCTGTGTATTTTTCGATTAATGTTCTCATGCAGAATATGGCTTCTTTTGTCCCGCTATTTTTCCTAAATCCAAATTGCTGCTCATCTAATTCAGTATTGATTTTATTCTGAATCCTTCCTTGTATAACTTTTAGCAAGATTTTTGTAACATGGCTCATTAGGCTTATTGTTCTAAAGTCACTGCATTCAACTGCACCATTCTTTTTAGGCAATGCAATGAAAGTTGATGTTTTTAGTTCATTTGGTATGTATCCTGTGTGGTATATGTCGTTGCATATGTCTGTAATCACTTCAATGCCAAAATCTTCAAGTGCCTGTATCATCTCTATCTGTATGCTTTCAGGTCCTGCTGCTTTTCCCTTTTCATTGTTTTTATAGCTTTTTCCACCTCAGATTTTAAGATTTTATAGCCTGATGTACATTTTATAACTGGTTTCTTGTCCCTTTGATCATGAAATAGTTCTGTTATATATTCCTGCCATCTATCTATGATATCCTTATTGTCTGTTAGCATTTTTCCTTTTTTGTCTGCAATGCATCCACCTTCTGTGGCTTTTTTATTTTTATTAGTCATTCTCTTTATTTCTGTGTGCATTCCTCTTAGGTCTTGTTTGCTTTCCATAGTTTCTATTTCTCTACATTTTTGGCTGAGCCAGTCTTCTTTTGCCTTTTTGCACATTTTGCGTATCTCATTATCTATTTTATTGTATTGGGCAGTGTTCTTCGCTTGTCTCCTTTCTTCCATTTTTTCTAAGATGGTGTTAGTTATCCATTTTTGTTTTTTTGTTCTTTTATCTCTTCTATCTACAGTGCATCATATCAGTTCTGTTGTTGACTGTTTGCCATGCCATGACACCAAACTATCTGGTATTTTCTCTCTTTGTTGTCCACGATCTCTCTTTCCTTGTATTTTGCCTGTTGTAACCAAGTATTCCAACTTTCCTCTTCTCATGATGTGCCCGAAAAATGTTGATTGTTTCTTTTTGATGTTTTTAGGAGCTGCCTTTTTGTGTTGGCCTCTTTGAGAATTTCCTCATTGGTCTTTTTAGCTGTCCACGAAAACTTTCAACATTCTTCTGAGAAATCCCATCTCTGTGGCCTATAACCGTCTTTTTATTTGTCTGTCTACTGTCCATGATTCGCTTCCACGGGTCAAAATTGGTTCTATATAGCACTGATGAAGAATCATCATGAGACGTGTAAGAAACAAAATAAAACCAGAAATAAGTGAGCAACAATGTGGATTTTTTGGAAGGAAAGGACACCAATAATGCAATATACATCTTAAGAACATTGATAGAAAGATCTATAGAGGTAAAGAAAGATCTATACATGTGCTTTATAGACTACACGAAAGCATTTGACAAAGTAAAGCATGTGGAAATAATCAATATGCTGGAGAAATTAAACATTGATGGCAAGGATCTGCGAATCATAAAAAACATGTACTGTCAGCAAACAGCAGCAATATGAATTAACAACCAAACAGGACAATTTCAACTTATAATACAAGGAGTCAAACAAGGCTGTGTTGTGTCACCGGATTTGCTTTCACTTTACAGCGAACATATTGTGAGATCAATAGTAGACAAAAAAGGAATTGAAGTCAACGGTCACAACATAAATAATTTGCGATATGCGGATGACACAGTCTTAATAGCAGAGACAGAGAATGAACTACAAGAAATGATAGACATTATAGTAAAAGAAAGCATCAAGAAAGGTCTCAGTCTGAATAGTAAGAAAACAGAAGTAATGGTCATATCGAAGAAACAATCATCACCAGCATGCAGCATAAAAATAAACAGGACAAATTTGAAACAAGTGCAACGCGTCAAATATTTGGACACAATAATAACATTGGATGGGAGATGCACCACGGAAATATAAAGCAGAATAGCTCAGGCCAAAATAGCATTTCAGAAAATGAAAAATATCTTATGCAACAAATCTATGTCAATAGAATGAGAAAGAGAGTTCATCGGTGCTATATAGAACCAGTTCTGACCTATGGAAGCGAATCATGGACAGTAGACAAACAAATGAAAAGATGATTAGAGCCCACAGAGATGGGATTTCTCAGAAGAATGTTGAAAGTTCCCTGGGCAGCTAAAAAGACCAATGAGGAAGTTCTCAAAGAGGCCAACACAAAAAGGCAGCTCCTAAAAAACATCAGAAAGAATCAATCAACATTTTTCAGGCACATCATGAAAAGAAGAAATTTGGAATACTTGGTTACAACTGCAAAGTAAAAGGAAAGAGAGATCACGGACGACAAAGAGAGAAAATACTAGATAGCTTGGTGTCATGGCATAGAAAGCAGTCAACAACAGAACTGATACGATGCACTGTAGATAGAAGATTGTGGAAGGACATGATCACCTATGCCAACCGGTATGGTACATGATGATGATGATAGCACTGATGAACTCTTTTTCACTTCTATTGACATAGATCTGTTCCATAAGATATTTTTTCATTTTCTGAAATGCTATTTTGGCCTGAGCTATTCTGCTTTTTATTTCTGTGGTGCATCTTCCATCTGATGCTATTATTGGGCTCAAGTATTTGAAACGTTGCACTTGTTTCAGATTTGTCCTGTTTATTTTTATACTGCATGATGGTGATGATTGTTATTTTGATATGACCATTACTTCTATTTTCTTACTATTCAGACTTCTTTCAGACTCAGCTTTCTTGTTGCTTTCTTTTACTATTATGTCTATCATTTCTTGTAGTTCATTCTCTGTCTCTGCTATTAAGACATCTGCATATCGCAAATTATTTATGTTGTGACCTTTGACTTAAAAAATTATTACAAGTTAAAAATATATGGACGTCTTGATTGATGGTAGCAAACAATAGGTTAGTAGTTTGGTGAAATATTAGTGTATTATGCTGTATGCTGCTTTGCTGAACAGCTTCTCTCGTGGCTGGATCTGCCAATATTGGACAGACAGATCCATCCGCAGAACAAACAAAATGTGTTGCTAGTGCCTGGCCTCGTCTCCTTTCTACTGTGCCTTTTGTCTTCTGAATTTGATATCAGCACTGCGTTGACAGTTGCTGTGTAATTTTTTATTTGTGCTTTCCATGAGCTATGACCTGCAGCCAAATTTTCCCAGTTTCTTTCACTGGATAGAGAATTTCTAGTTTCTTTCACTGATAGAGAATTCCTTCAAGGAAGCCCTGCAAACATCCTTATATCTCAGCACTGGTCTGCCCTTTGGTCTCTTTCCATCCTTTAGTTCACCATACAATATTTGTTTGGGAATACGAAAGTTTGCCATTCTTCTTACATGAACCAGTCACCTTAGTCTACGACTCTTAAGTGTTTCAATGGTGGATGGGAGTTTGGCTTGTTGCAAGACATTAGAGTTGGTTACTTTGTCCTGCCATTTGATGTTCATAATATTTTGAAGGCAATGTACATGAAAGCTGTTTAACCTTTTCTCCTTCCCTGAATGGGTAGTCCAAGTCTCTGATCCATATAGAAGTGTACTAAGCACACAACTTTGGTAAATTTGAATCTTAGTCTTGAGTGTTAATTTGGTGTTGGCCCATGCTCTATCTTAAGTTTACCAAATGTGGAAGCTGCCTTTCAAATTCGGAAATATATTTCTTCTTCAAGGGAGACAGTGGTTGTGACCATAAAGCCGAGATAGGTAAACTTTCTGACAGATTCGAGGGTTGTGTTATTTAATGATATAGCTGCGGGACTGGCTACACCTTGTTGAAGCACGACACTCTTCAGTATACTTATTGACAAGCGGAATAAATCACATGATCTAGCTAGATTGTCGATCATTGACTACAGGATGGATTCATCATCAGCAACCAGTGCTACATCATCAGCAAATAGAAGCTCCTTGATTATTATTTTTGTTAACTTTGTTGTTTTCAATTTTGACTTTAGATGTGCTAGGTTGAATAAAGAGCTGTCAGATCTTGTACAGATGTAGATGTCTCCAGAGACGTTTTTAAATGCATTGTGTTGAAGAGCAGTGAAAAATATTCTTAATAGAGTAGGGGCAAGGATACATCCTTGTTTGACTCTACAGTTCATCTAATAAAACTAGGAGGATCTACTGTCGAAATGGATGGTGGCAGACATATTGTTGTGTAACAACTTGATTAGCTTGAGTAATGTAGAAGAGCAGCCAACATTTTCAAGCATCCTGTATAGACCTGTTCTGCTCACAGTGTCTAAAGCCTTTGTTAGATCAACGAAGGCTATAAATAGAGGTCTTCTCTGTTCCTTGCATTTTTGCTGCAGTTGGCAGAGAGTAAAAATTATATCTGTAGTTGACCATCCAGCTGTAAACTCGCAATCCGACTCAGGAAGGATACATTCTGCCAGTTGATGTAGGCGCTTTAAAACAATTTTTGCAAATGCTTTTCCAATTTTACTCTGGAGGGATATACCCCTATAGTTGTTGCAATCGCCCTTGTCCCCTTTATTTATGTATAACGTTACAATCTTGGTATATTTCATGTCATGGGTATATCTCCACTTCTCCAGCATTCCTGGTCCGTCATTCTCTCTCTACTCTAACCCTCTCATGTCCAAAACAACCCCCTCTTTCTTTCCTCTTCCAATCACTCATCACCCGTGAACCTTACTCACAATTTCACACCCCACACTTAGTCCCCTGAGCTGAATCTCACATTACTGACATGTTCTCTCCGCACACAATTGCCATGTCTTTCTCTCCCCCCCCCGCTTACTCACCTTCTTTCTTTCTCTATTCTTATATGACAATGTCAGGTGGATGAAAGATGAGCCAAGGATATTATAATCTTGATGGGAAATCTAACTGTGAGATGATGCCATGACTCATAAACATAACAATGGATTCTGACTCAAACATTGACCTTACCTAGGTTTCAATCCATTCTGAACTGGACATATGCTTTGATCGATTAAGCTTCAGTGGCAGCGATCACCTGCTCTGTGCTGTTGGCATCCATAAGGGAATGCAGAGGAAACCCAGAAGGATAATGCATCCTTTCAGGTATAATCAATAGGAATCATCTGTGTCGTCGCAACTATGTCAACGGGCATAAAGTTGACCTGGCTTGAGAAGAGGCATATGCTGAAGCTATGACAATCATGCTGAAAATTGAATCTTTGTGATCCTCACCGAATGATGGATCTTGAGCAGAACAATAATAAGGCCATAGATAATTTTCAACAATTGGCAGTAGAAGCTAATAGAGAGCGATGGACTGAGTTGGTGAAGAAGGTGGCAGCAGACGAAGCTCTCAATAAGTTTTTGTCCTTAAATGCATGCATGAAGATGACAATATGCCCTAAAGCTAACTATATCATCATGGACAATGAGGGCAGAATGCTCCTCACAGATGAGCAAAAAGGCAGGCCATGCTGTAGAGAAATATTACACTAACAGATCATAGTGACATGGATTTGTGCCAGATGGTTAGAAACACTATCAGCAACATTGGGACAAGGACCCAATCAGTTTTGAGGTGTAGTTCACACGATCAAGAATGTCACATACAGCACCTCAGGGGTGGATGGTATATCTATCTATCTATTGTCCTTTCGAGCCGAAGATGGCACATAGGGCAGAACCACAATCTCAATATGGATGGTATAGGATACAGGTTTTTAAAGGAGGCAAAACCTGACATTGTAAAGAGAATTACTGCAGACTTCAGTCATAGTATCAAGACCAGGGATGTCCCAGAAGAATGGTTACATAACTATCTGGTTCTGCTCCCTAACCAGGGCAAAGATATAATAAGCCTAGATTCAAATGAAATATTTTCTTCTGTGGTTGTCTGCAGGCAGGAACCTGAAAATATCTCAAAATACTTAAAAAAAAAAAAAAAACTAAGGACACCAAAGAGCTAACTCATGGTATTTTTACTCTCTGCTACTATCTATCACTTCCACCCTCAGTTTTTTCAGTTGTCAAATATATATATCAGCTATTCCTTCTCATTGCATAGCACACAAAATTTATTATTGTTTGCTCCCGATTTTGGCAACAAGCTTTTATATTTTTGTTGTTGCTATGGCATCTACCTTATTGCTCTTTTTAACTGTTTATAGTATTTTCAACATTCTTCTGTAAAACCACATTTCTATATTTTATTTCAAAAGAATAATTATGTTTTGCTAATACTTTTCACTTCCTTTGATATCAATTGATGATACCATACCCAAAATACCTCCTACTGCATGGCTCTTGTATTACTGTTGTATTGTTATCTTGTTTGTTTTGTCTGTAATGGCTTACCATAAAAAATCATAAATATTATTAAAGACATGTATGATGGTTACACATGTGCAGTTCGAACAGAGGAAGGACTGAGCGAATGTTTCCCAATAGAAACTGGGGTTAAACAAGGATGTATTTTATCGCCCTTGTTATTTGGAATTGTTATGGACTTCATAATGAAGCAATGCTGCACTGGTAATAAAGGCATCAAATGGATACAAGGAGGCCATTTGGAGGACCTGGACTTTGCCGATGACATAGTTCTCATCAGCAGTCAGATAAAAACGATGCAGGAAAACACAAATGAACTATCATCAATAGCCAGCAAAATTGGGCTTGAGATCAATCATGAAAAGACTAAAGTCATGAAAAGCTTAATTCCAACAGACGACAAAATATACATTGAAAATAAACCAGTGGAAGAGATCAATCACTTTATCTATCTTGGAAGTCACATTGATCAAGAAGGGGAAACAAGCAAAGAAATTAGAATCAGAATAGCTAAAGCAGTAATGTCTTTCAGAAGCCTTGAAAAGCTGTGGAAATCAAAACTCATCAGCACAAACACAAAACTACTATCAACCCTTACATGTGTGTGTGAAAGCTGGAAAACAACAAGAAATATAGAAACAAAGTTGAACGCATTCGAAAATAAATGTCTAAGGAAAATACTTGGTATAGCGTGGAACGAATTCAAAACAAACGAGGAAATTAGAGAAATTGCCAATCAACCACTAATATCTTCAGTAATAAAAAAGAAGACGATGGTCATATATTGGACATGTGATGAGAAGAGATAATAACGGAATAGCAAAGCAAGCCCTCATGTGGGAAACAACAGGTAAGAGGAAGACCCAGAGAGACACTGAGAAGAACATTGATGAGAGAGGCAAGAGCAGCAGGAATCGGCTCCCTCAATGAGATAGAGCTGCTTGCACAGAACAGAGACAAATGGCGAGATTTGATAAAATATCTTTAAAAGAATTGAAAACTGCTAGAACAAACATTCAGATAAGAGAAGGAGTATCTTGGTCTACGCCTTATGGGCTGGCTATGGCTCGAAAGGTCAATAGATAGATAGTTAAAATTGCTTAATAACTGACACTTAATCAAAACTGGTCAAGATCCTTCTCCATCACATTGTGGGCCTGGAAAGAGACTAACCAGTCTGGTCAAACCAATAGTAATCAAATGGAGAAGACAACCCAGTACTCAAAAATGCATTGCTGAAGGTGAATGTATTGGCCTAAACTTTAAAAATGCAAACTCAGTAGTCTGTACCATTTATGACATGCCTCTTCTGAATTGTGAGATTGACAATATTTGTATAGTGTGGGTAAGGGAAGAATGGAGAAAGATAATGAACAGCATATCACATTGGTATCCCAAAATTAAAAATATGTAATGTTTCCTTCTAGTTTTTTACAGGGTTTCTTTATGGATAATATACCCTGGAAATTTAGAGAATATTCCGCTGGGCTGAAAATGTAAAAAAAAATAATATTTAATTTATATAACTCGTTATAAAACAATAATATCTATTGTTATAAGGTTATAAGAATGTTAACAATAATGAGCATGTACAAAATTAATATTTAGGAAGACTTTAGTAATGAAAAATACACACGCACTCTCTCACACGCACGCACTCTCACGCACGCACTCTCTCGCGCGCGCGCACACACGCACGCACGCACACACACGCACACAGAGAGAGAGAGAGAGAGATGCTAGAAAAATGCCTCTCTGCCAATTTTTTTAGCGACACACTAGTCATGTATCTTGTCAGTGGATATATTAGGAGTATTCACATTCTCTCACTGTGGATACATTATAACCATTTACACTGTGTAACAGTGTAAGAATCATCAAGTACCAGGCCTGCTCGTGTAGGTGATCATGTCTCTCCACAACTTTTGATCTTGACAGTTATTTATCATTTCTGTTGTTCACTTTCTGCCAAGCCATTCTTTTAAGCTGTCTGGTATCTTTTCTCTTTGCTTCCCTCCATCTCTTCGTCCCTCAATTTTCCCAGCTGTTACAATATATTCCAGCTGTTCTCTTCTCATTACATGGCCAAAAAAATGATGTTACATTAGGGAGCCAGTAGTGGGGTGTAGTATACACTCCAAGGTATGGTGACAGCTTTACAAAAAAGGAACACAACAAAATACTGACGTTTCAGCCTGCGATCTTCAGATATTACATATATTATCCCCATGTTACACTATACAGGACCAACTGAAAGAACAGATTATTTTACTTATATGAATCAATGAAATATACCTTTTTTTTCTATACTATATTCTTATTGATGATTATGTTAGACTATACAAGTTTGTTGAGTGGTGTACAAAGAATACTTCTTAAGAAAAGGTATCTTTTACCATTATTAATCAAAATGTGGAGCTTTCACTTTTTTTGAGCACATCTTTTCGGGAAGCATGGTCTAGTACTTTCTCCCTGGATACCTTCCTACCCAAAAGCAAGAAACCTATTTTTTTTCCTGTCAGAGTCAACTGAATGACATATTTTCAAAATCTGGTGTTCTGCAATGTAAAGTGAACCTTCTAATACTTCACTAATCCATCTTCACTTCAATATAAATAATTCTGATATCTCCATTCTATTTAGATCTGTGTTATGTTTTTTTATTACACTTGTTTTATTATTACAGGACATGGGTAATGCTGCTAGTGGTTTTCCTTCTTGTCAGTCAGCTACCTAATCTAGCTATGGCACCATATCTTGGCAACTTTCATCATAAAAATGAGGGTCAATTTGGCTGTAAGTCATTTATTTAAAGTTTATGCTAATAACATAAAGTTTACTCACAATGTAGTTTTTTTTTTCTTTTTAACTGCATATTTCTTAAGACATACATAGAATTTTTAATAAATTGGCTTTAGTTTTGGTCATGTTGTTCATTGTATATAAAATATTTTGTTTGCAAATATACATGTAGAAAATTAAATTGAATGGAAAATGTGAGGTCACTTTATTTGTTCATATTTTAAATAGTGAAAAGAAGGCTGCTTAACCTTTACCTATACAAAAGTATTTGTATGCATTTATGATTACAAAATCTCACATACTTATCTTTAAATTTTCAAGTACTGAGAGTTTTCAAGTTACCTTGTCCTAAATAATTGCAGCAATATGTGCAAGAAATGACTACAGCAGAATCCACTTATAATGACCCTGGTTATAACAAGAATCCTCATATGATGGCAATTTTAAAATAGCCAAATTTGTTTCTTCTTTCTTCTGTATTAACAAAAAAATTTTATAACACTATTATCCAGTCATCAAATTGGTTATAATGCACTTTGTGAAATTTGCCTAGCCAAAAAAAAATACTGTTAACTGTATTCTTGTCCGTATGTAAATTGTGTGGCCTTGCAGGCTAGGCATGACTAATAAAGCAGTGGATGACGGAGGTATGTTTGGGGAAACAAAGCAAACATTACTGAACTGTTTTTTTAATTGGCTTGACCAGTGGCCATAAAGGCTGAGTATTGGTGCACATAGAATTCTCTAAACGCATGTTCAAATCTATTCCAAGTCATTAAATTTGTTATTGTGACAGCCTCCAGTGGTGGCAAGTAACATAAGTGCATATATCACTTGAAAGTGATGTTAATAGAGAAAGTTGACAAAAAGTTAAATCAGAATCAGAAATATGCAGGCAACATGATATTTCCTTAAGCATTCCACATGCAACCCTGAAGGATAGGAGCAACATTATTTTGACATTACAAGAGGTGCTGTTTGGCAGAATAGAAAGAAAATTAGAAAATTGATTACGAAAATGTTTTGCATATATGGTTCCAGCAAGAATATCCTAATTTCTGCCAAGCCATTCTTTTAAGCTGTTTGGTATCTTTTCTCTTTGCTTCCCTCTATCTCTTCGTCCCTCAATTTCCCCAGTTGTTACAATATATTCTTATCCTTATTAAAAAGGGAAAAGAGCTGACTGAGTGTTTTATTCATACCAACTTCAACCTAATTATGAGCTGGTTGGTCCAAATGAAAGTGCGACATGGAAGTGCATTGAAGATAGTCTGCAGTCAGGCTGAGTCAGTTTAAAAAAAAAACAATGATGAGTGAAAGCAAAGTGACTACAGGAAATTCGCAAACAATTTAAACCAAAGAAAATATATAATGTGGATAAAACAGATCTCATTTATTAGTTTATCCCAAACTTCACACTCACAGAAAAAAGGAGAAGTGTGCTGTTGTTACAAGATTCCAAAAGACAGAATTTCTTTTATGATTGCCTCTCGTATGAATGGGTGACAAGTTGTCCTTGCTGGTGATAAGAAAATTTGAGTGTTGTTTTAAAAATATAAGAACACTGCCGACAGAGTACAAGTTTAACAAAAAAGTCATGGATGACAGGGTGAATATTTGAACAATCAATGTGCTTGTGCCAGTCCACAACACAGCGTGATTAATTCACAACACAGAACTGCAATTCCATATATTCTGTAAAATTTCTTCTGTTTGACAGTTCATATGATGACATAAGATGTCATCTAGATCTTGCATGTTTGCCCGCTGCAAAGTGTCACATTCCATGATTTTATAGTTTGATATCATAATTTTTATGATGATTAAATCATCTCTCTAGATCAACCCTTTATGAATGTACTCAAAGTCTCGAATCACATGTCAACTCTATTTCTAGAATTTCCTTCCTTGAATATTTCTCTCAAATCTCCCCTCCCAAAAACTGCTGCCCATCCTCAAATAGCCTAGCACCCAATATTAGCTGACACTATATTTCTTGCCAAATTCATCTTATCTGCCTTGGAGATATTAGCACCCAACATTGTGTCATTGATTGATTTCAAGACAATATTTATGGTTTATGGCATCAGTAGTATTCATTTGATACAATCAATTGGCGAATTACTACTACAGTGCAAACTGGACAGGAAATTATTGTTGCAGGGATGAAGTGTCGCACTTGTTGTTGATAAATGCTCGGCTCACCAACATTTGACATGTTTGAGAGCTATTTCTTTGTTTACACAGTACATTACATAATTATTTAACCTAATTTGGATATTACAAAATACTGCTATAATAGCATTATTTGATGGTCCCAAGGAGCTTGTTATAACTAGATTCTACTGTATTAACTAAGTTTTCTGTTTTAAATTCCTCATAAATACTCACACATTACATCATTTAATCTTCTTCTTTCTTCTTCTTTTCTCTTTTCACTGATACCTAAAAGGTGTCGTGGTTTATATCATTTGTCGTTCTTGAGCTGCTTGAACTGTCTGAATTAGTGATTTTCCCTTTGTTGTTACATGTCTCTGTCACTGCATCTATCCATCTTCTTCTGGATCTTCCTCTTGGTTTTTTCCATGCATTCTCGAGAAGAATGCCCTTGATGGTGATTGGTAAGGATTCATTCTGACCAGGTGGCCAAACCATTTAAGTTGTTGTTCTATATATTCTTGGCAGGGTTTAGTTCCTACCATTTTTCTTATGGTTTCATTTGGTATTCTATCTCTTCTTGTGTTGTTTGTTACTTTTCTCAAGCATTGCATCTCACATGTATTGATCTTTCTTAAAAAGGATTTAGAAAGGGTCCATGTTTGACTTTCATAGCACAAAGTTGGTTTGAAAATGCTATTTATTATTTGTTGTTTAGCTGGCATAGAAATGTTTGAACGTCTTAGCAATGGTGAAAGCTGGTATGTGACAGCATTTGCTTTTTGTATTCTCATGTCAATTTCTCTGTCTAGTTTTCCATCTTCTGTGAACATTGTGCCTAAATACTTGAATTCCTCTACTTGTTTTATTTCTTTATCATCATTTAATACTTGCAGTTGTTGAACCCTGTTTCATCTTTTAATGTTTCTTAACACTTCCGTTTTAATGTCATAGACAGCTAGGAAAAGTGTTAGAATGAATAAACCATGCACATGTAAAGATCATAATAAACATGAAAAATAAATAACCAAGTTTGGGGATAAATGATTTATTATGGAAGTTTGAAATGTTGAGTAACAATTGGAACTGTTCTTGAAAAATAAAAGTAAACTGCATAAAATGAAAATATGGCAGTCTAATAATCATAATACTTATTTTTTCAAATTTTAAAAGTGCAAAACATGTATGTACCAAAAAAAAACCTTACACACCAATTCAATTTATTTTTTGGTGGTGGTGGTGGTTTGGGGGGGGGGGGGGGGGGGCGCGAAGGTGATAACAATTATATATGATTTAATTTATAGTTTGATAATGTATTAGTTGTTCAAGTCTTGCTTTACTTTGCAGCTTCTCTCATGGCTGATTCTACTAATATTAGATCAATACATCTAACCACAGAATGAAAAGGGTGCACTTGTGTTGGCTGATTTCATCCCCTTTCTCTTGCATATTATGTCTTCTGATTTTAACGTCATCTCTTCCTCAAATGCTGCTTCTTTCTTATTTTTGTTTTCCACATCTATGATCATTTAAAATATGTTTATTACGTTAGTCATTTAAAATACATCTTTAGCTATGTGACAGTGATGAATACAATTATATCAAAGCATTTGACAATGTAAAGCACCAAGAAATAATCAAAATTTTAGAAGGTATAAACGCAGAAAGCAAAGATCAAAGAATAATACAGAACATGTACTGGCAACAAACAGCGCCCATCATCATCAAGTACCATGCCTGCTGGCGTAGGTGATCATGTCTCTCCACAACTTAAAATCTCGACAGTTATTTATCATTTCTGTTGTTGACCTTCTGCAAAGCCGTTCTCTTAACCTGTCTGGTATCTTTTCTCTTTCATCATCATCATCATTGAATGCCGTCTCCGCATCGAAGGTTGGAGCGTCATTCCACTCTGTCTCTTGCTTTGATGGTGCAGATTGTCATAGGGTGACTTGTCCATCTTTTGATGTTACTCGTCCATGTTAGTCATGGTCTGCCTCTGCCTCTTTTACCTTGTATTTTCCCTTCCAATATTACTTTTATTAGGCTGTTAAGTCTTTTAACATGCCCCCAAAATTTCATTTGTATTGTTCTAATTGTGTTTAGTAGTTCTCTTTTCATTTTTAGTTGTTTTAAAACTTCATCGTTTGTTTTCTTTTCTTTCCATCCAATTCTAACTATTCTTTTATAAATCCACATTTCAAGGGCTTCGATTTTCTGTTCTGTTTTCTTGTCTAATGTCCATGTTTCTGCACCAAACAGGAATATTGAGAAGATGTAACATTTTGCTCGTCTTAGTTTTAGCCCTGGTGATATTTGTTTTGATGTTAGTATATTTTTCATGGCATTAAAATTACTTTTTGCCATACCTATTCTTTTGTTTATTTCAGTTGTACATTTTCCATCACTGGTTATAGTATGTCCCAGGTAGTTGTGTCTCCATATGTATTTATTCAACTTTGATATTTAATTGTAGGTCTTGAGAATTTTCTTTGTTTATGATCATAGTTTTAGTCTTTTTGATATTCATATCTAGTCCATATATTTTGCTTGTCATGTTTATTACATTAAATAATTGTTGTAGATCTTTAGGAGCTTCTATTTGCAGATGATCAGGCACTAATACATGAAACAATAGAAGACCTACAAAAACACTTAAACAAACTCAACATCTCAGGCACAAAATACAACATGAAAATCAACATCAACAAAACAGAAGTCATTAATGTTGGCAAAAATAAACAGAACATCAACATAACTATAGAAGGCAGACAACTAAAACAAGTAGAGGAATTCAAATACCTAGGAAGTCTAATGACAAACGATAATTCTCAAACAGCAGAGATAGAATCAAGATGCAACAAACCTTGCCAAATCATCGGACTGTTATCACCACTATTGTCCAACAAGGAAATAACCCTAGATGCAAGAACAATAAATAAAATAACCTTTACCGAGATGAAATGTGTTAGACAATAAGACAATAAACAGAGATGAGAGACAATGACAGAACATGAAGAACTCAGAAATGAAGCTAGGAATAGCCCCCGCCATAGAATATATAAGGAAACAACAGATAAAATGGTTTGGCCACGTGACAAGGCAGAAAGAACAAAACACAACACAACGAGCCTTCAACAAACATTGTGAGAATACCAGACCCAAGGGTCGACCACGAAAAAGATGGGTCGATGGAATATTAGAAGCACTAGGAAACATAACAGCAGCAGAGGCGAACAAAAGAGCAAAAGACCGCAAATTATATCTCCCCTTGACGCTGAAAGGCAGATGAGGAAGGAAAGAAGAAGAAGAGTACAGTATCATCAGCATATCTTAGGTTATTGATTATCTTTCCATTAATGTTTAGGCCTGACATCTCTGTGATGTTTTTAAAGATTTGCTCAGTGTATAGATTGAACAAGCTTGGTGATAGGATGCATCCTTGTCTTACTCCTCTTTTTATATCAATGGGTGTAGAGTTCTCCTTGTTATATTTTATTATTGCTGTTTGCTCCCAGTACAAATTACATATTAGTTGTATGTCTGTGTCGTCTCGTCCAGATTTATATCTTTTAGGCAGTCTATAAGTTGAATAGCTTTTCTCTTTTCTTCTCTCTATTTCTTTGTTCCTCAATTTCCCAGATGTTACGATATCCTCCAGCTGTTCCCTTCTCATTACATGGCCAAAAAATTATGGTTATTTTTCTTCCTAATATTGGATATTAGCTGTCTTTTTGCTTTGCCCTCTTTCAGAACGTTTTCATTACTCTTCTTAGCTGTCCATGGTATTCTAACTTTCTTCTGTAACACCACATTTCTACAGCCTCCAGTGATTTTCTTGTCTGTTGTCCTATTGTCCATGATTGACATTCATATGTTAAGACTGGCTCTGCATAACTTTTAAGAACCCTTTTTCTTGTTTCTCTTGGCAAAAATGGATTGCTCAGTATCTTCCTAATTTTTTGGAACATTGCTTTTGCTTGAGCCTTTCTGCATCTCACCTCTGTTGTACATCTACCATCTGAGGTTAACAATGTTCCCAGATATTTAAATTCATTTATCTGTTTTAATATTGTTCAACTTGTCTTTATTGTGCATTGTGGCCATAAGAGGTGGAAATCAATTGGAAATGTTTAAACAAATAAAACAGGGTTTTAGTCAATGTTGTGTGCTGAGCCAGATTAATTTAATATGTATAGTGAGATTAAAGTTAAAGATTTGTTAGTGGAGTAGGGGGTCTCCCCTACCAAAGGAGGAGTAAAACGTCTTAATTTCCTCCGCTAGTCTTCTGAACACAACTGGAGCAGGTAATGGATAGTGTTGTGGGAGTAGCCGACAAGTAGTGCCGGTTATGGTCCACACTCCGCGATGGCAGGCAGAGGATCTCATTTATAGAGACAATGGCTGCGATCTCCGACTAGCATAGTCACTGCCAAGAAGGAAAGGAATGGCAAACTACCTTCTTATATTGCCAAATAAAATTATATCTAAATACAACTTAATATCTACAGTTAATGACGTTAACGGGGACTCCACAGCCACCTCATCTGATAAGGAGCATCATTTGGTACAGCTGACACCTGATCGTCATCACGCAATCTTCATCATATTAAAAAAAAAGTAAAGTGCCCCGTCACACCAAATGGCGTATATGGAATATGGTGTTAGTGACCATAAATTTTACAGACCTTCAGCACATGATTTTTGGGGTAATATGGTCGGTATTATGCCCGTGCCGCTTTACTTTCCCAGAAAAAAATCCAGTACCCATTTAAGGCTGGGTGAACCTGGAAGCCGTCTCTTGGGATCGAACCCTACCTCTTCTCCTTTGTAGTCCAGTTCACTAACCACTGAACTATCGTGGCTCCCATCTTCATCATATGCATGATAAAAAATAAAGAGACATTATCAATAGGAACTTGGAACATAAAATCAACATTCCAGGTTGATAAGCTTGAAAACATAGATATTCATTTGGATGATTCCACTGGCACGGGCAGTTGAGCAATTATGGATTTTTAATTCCTTTGCAGTGATACCGAGGCCTTCCATAACCATAAGCTATAAAACAGCTAAGAAATGAAGAGAATGAAATTGGACATCATGGGACTATGTGAAATGAGATGGAAAGTAGCAGGATTATTACAACGTGACAGTGGAAATGTAATTTACTCTGAGGGAACCACACACGAAAGAGGAGTAGGCATCATGTTAGATAAAGAAGCAAAACAGTGAAAGGATTTTGGTCAGTATCATATAGTATTCTGCTAGTAAAATTGACATATAGACCAATGGATAATCAACATAATTTAAGCTTATGCACCAACATGTAATAACGAAGAAGAAGACATTGACACTTTTTACAATGAGCTAGAGATGACCATGGAACAGTGTAAATCCCAAGAAATAACTATTATATTAGGGGATTTCAATGCAAAGGTAGGAATAGGTAAAGTGCAAAATGTGACTGGAGGACATGTCCTTGGAGAGATGAATGACAGAGGGGATAAGTTGATAGATCGGGCAAAGACAGATGAAATGGTTATAGGTAACACCTGGTTCAAGCAATACCCTAGATAACTAAGGACATGGCAAAGCCCAGACAACAAAGTACATAATCAGATTGATTTACTACTGATACAGAGAAAATTTAGGAATGGGCTAACAACATCTGTAAAACAAGGCCAGCAGTAGATGGTCCAATAGTGACCATGTTCCAGGAGTTGTAAAGATGAAAATAATACTACGGAAGACACAGAAATCCCCACGAAATATAAAATTAGATATGCTTAGAGTAGATAGACAGATGAGTGATAAGTACAGTACGATAGTACAAAATAGATATAATTTTATTGAGAAAATACAGGACATTGAGGAACAGTGGGAAATGCTCAAACAATCAATTCAACAAACATCAAAAGAAGTAATACCAGTGACTAAAAGAATCAACAAAAAGAAATGGATGACAGAAGAAATACTGGAATTAATGAACGAAAGACGAAAACATAAGAAAGAAGAACAGACATACAAAATATTGCACAAAGAGATCCAAAACAAATGCAGCGAAGCATAGGAAGGATGGTTAAATGTGAAGAAATGGAAAAACAACAAAAGAAAGACTCAAAATGTATGCACACTCAAATAAATGAATTAACAGAAAGAAAAGAAGTCAAAGTTTCAGGATGTGTGAAATCAAAGGAAGGAAATATAATGGGATAGGAGAAGATAATGGAAAGATGGACAGAATATATCAGTCAACTCTATGATGATGAAACACCACAGCTAAACAATTCAAACAAAGACACAGGGCCACTAATAATGCAGAGTGAAGTGGAGGAGACAATTCATCACAAGAAAAGAGGCAAAGTCCCAGGTCCAGACAATATAACATTCGAAGAGGTAAATGCATTAGGAGAGCCGAGAGTACAAATCATAACAAAACTACTCAATGACATATATAACACTGGACACATACCCAAAGATCTACTAAAATCTATCTTTGTAGCTATACTGAAGAAGTCAGCCAGCACTGATTGTGAGGACCATTGCACTATTAGTCTCATGAGCCATATGATTAAAATATTACTAAGAATCATCACTAGACATGTAAGGAACAAAATAAAACCAGAAATAAGTGAGGAACAATGTGGATTTGTGGAAGGAAAGGGCACCACTAATGCAATATACATCGTAAGAACATTGATAGAAAGTGCTATAGAGGTAAAGAAATATCTATATATGTGCTTTATAGACTACACAAAAGCATTTGACAAAGTAAAGCATGTGGAAATAATCAATATACTGCAGAAATTAAACATTGATAGCAAGGATCTGCAAATCATAAAAAACATGTACTTGCAACAAACAGCAGCCATAAGAATTAGTAACCAAACAGGATAGTTTCAATATATAAAACAAGGAGTCAGACAAGCCTGTGTTCTGTCACCAGATTTGTTTTCTTTTTACAGCAAAAATATTATGAGATCGATAGTAGGTGTAAAAGGAATTGAAGTCAATGGTCACAACATAAACAATTTACGATATGCTAATGACACAGTATTAATCGTAAAGTAATCAGAGACAGAGAATGAACTACAAGAAATGATAGATATACATAATAGTAAAAGAAAGCAACAAGAAAGGTCTCAGTCTGAATAGTAAGAAAACAGAAGTAATGGTCATATCGAAGAAATAATCATCACCAGCATGCAGCATAAAAATAAACAGGACACATTAGAAAAAGTGCAAGAGAGTTCATTGGTGCTATATAGAGCCAATTCTGACCTATGAAAGTGAATCATGGACCATAAACAAACAAATGAAAAGACGATTAGACCCCACAGAGAAGTGATTTCTCAGAAAATTGTTGAAAGTTCCCTGGACTGCTAAAAAGACCAATAAGGAAATTCACAAAGTGGCCATCACAAAAAGGGAGGTTCTAAGAAACATCAGAAAGAAACTATCAACATTTTTCAGGCATATCATGAGAAGAGGAAAGTTAGAATACCTGGTTACAGCTGGCAAAATACAGGGAAAGAGAGATCGTGGGCGATAAAGTGAGAAAATAATGGATAGCTTGGTGTCACGGTATGGAAATCTGTCAACAACAGAATTGATACGATGCACAGGTTTTAATGGCAAAGCCTCACAGTAAAGCTGAATGTGAAGGAGAAATTTAAAAAAAATAAGAAACAATAGTATGCACAAGGCTTTACATAATTGATGGACGCAGCAACTTTGAACTACGTTTCGGCTCAATTGTTTCAGCAGGAACAAACAAACACACACACACAGATCATCATCATCATTGAGTGCCATCTCCGCAACGAAGGTTGGTTACCATGGAGTGCCATTCTGCTCTGTCTCTTGCTTTGATGGTGCAGGTTGTCATAGGCTGATTTGTCCATCTTTTGATGTTACTCGTCCATGTTAGTCTTGGTCTGCCTCTGCCTCTTTTACCTTGTACACACAGATATGTAAGTAAATAAAACTAGTCATACATCGCTAACTAATAATGAAGCATGGAAATCAAAATGATATCAAACTAGTACGAGAAACAAAAATAAAAATGTCTTCCCTGTAAACTGACTTGTGGTGAGAAGGATAATGAACGAGTAGCGCAGGATACACTGTGTGGTTGATCAGCCGAGGACATTGTATAGGTTACCTCGACCACAACGTCAATGGCAAAGGCTATACATATTTCCACATATATATATATATATATATATATATATATATGCATATTTATATATGCATGTTTGTATGTATGTGTGTGTATGTATGTATATATATATATATATATATATATATATATATATATATATATATATATATATATATATATATATATATATGTATGTGTGTGTGTGTGTGTATATATATATATATATATATATATATATATATAACTAGAAAATACAATAAATATAGAAGATCATTGAAAACAGCTAAAAGATATATGGAAAGAGACATGCAAAGAAACACTGGGGAAAAGAGAATGCCAGAATAATGCATGGATGACAGCAGAGACCCTGGATAAAATTAACAGAAAGAAAGAACAAGAAAGCAGACATAAATAAAAGCAAAACGAGAAGTAATAAAGCCAAGACACAGGAAGCTTACACAGAGGTGAACAAAGAAGTGAGAAGATGCATTAAAAGGGATTAGAGGAAATATACAGATGAACTAGCTAAAGAGGCAGAAGAAGCAGTAAATAAAGGGAATATGAAAGAACTGTACAACAGCACAAAGAAATTAAGTGGAAAATACAAACAGATCAATGCCTTTATTAAAGAAATCTGCGTAGTAATATAAGGGAACAAATGGAGAGATGGAAAGAGCACTTTGAAGAACTTTTGAACAGACCTGACTCAATAATCCTCCAGATATACTACCAGCAGAAGAAGAGTTACACGTTAACTGTGGAAAACCAAGCAAAGAAGAAATAATGAAAGCCATCAAATTATTTTAAAATGGTAAAGCCACAGGACCAGATGAAATTCCTTCAGAAGCCATCAAAGCAGATATTAACACCTCTACCAAGATGTTACATAATCTATTAGAAAAAAGTTGGGAGAGGAAAGAAATACCTAAAGACTGGAAAGAAGGTTATATGATCAAACTACCAAAGAAAGGAAGTTTACAGGAGTGCACAAATTATAGGGGAATTATGCTACTATCAGTGCTAGGAAAATATATTAAGCAGAATCATTCTGGAGAGACTAAAAGAGGCCATAGGAAACATTTGAGAGATGAACAAGCAGGTTTTAGGAAGAACAGATCATGTGCTGATCAAATAACTACTCTACGTATAATAGTTGAACAAAAGTTGAAAGTTTAGAACTAAAATCCCCACTTTATATTGGATTCATAGATTACGAAAAGGCATTTGATAGTTTAGACAGAAGAATGCTTTGGAAGTTGCTGAGTCATTACGGAATCCCCATAAAGTTTATTAACCTGATAAAAACAATGTATGAAGGAACGAAATGTAGTGTGGTGCATGAAGGACAGCTTACAGAAGCATTTGAAGTAAGAACAGGAGTGAGGCAGGGATGCCTTCTGTCTCCATTTCTCTTTCAACTGGCCATAGATTGGATTATGAAAATAACTCAAAACAACAGAAATGGGATCCAGTGGTCACTGACCAAAACGACTTGATGATTTAGACTTTGCTGATGACATAGCTCTCCTATCACACAGCCATCAACAGATGCAGGATAAAATTAGCATACTTGATGAGAGATCACAACAGCTAGGACTGAAGATTAATAGAGATAAGACCAACATTATGAGAATTAATACAGTTGGCAATAACCAAATAAAACTAGGAGAAATACCTCTACTAGACGCACAATCTTACATATATCAGGGCAGTAATATAGATAAAGAGGGAGGAAAAGAAAATGATACCAAAATAAGGAAATCAAAAGCAAGAGGAGCTTTCATTGCACTGGGAAACATATGGAAATCCAAAGAAATTAGGTTAAATAAAAAAATTAAAATGTTCAACTCAAATGTTAAGTCGGTCCTATCATATGGCTGTGAAACATGGAGAACAACAAAATTCACAATCACGAAGATACAGTCTTTCATTAATGGATGCTTACGCAGAATAAAAGGATGGAAATGGTAGGACAAAATCACTAACATAGAATTATGGAAATGTACCAGTCAAATACCAGTGGATAAAGAGATACAGCGAAGACGATGGCACTGGATAGGATACTCACTACGGAAGCCAACTGAGAGTATTACACAACAGGCCCTTTTTTGGAATCCCTAGGGGAAAAGACAAAGAGGAAGACCAAGGAATTCTTGGAGAAGACAGAGTGAAGCAGAGATGAAGATGATGGGGAAGACATGGAATGATCTTAAAAGATTA
Organism: Megaustenia siamemsis; assembly: GCA_032433765.1. Taxonomy (NCBI): domain Eukaryota; kingdom Metazoa; phylum Mollusca; class Gastropoda; order Stylommatophora; family Ariophantidae; genus Megaustenia; species Megaustenia siamemsis. The sequence continues at coordinate 48,443,139 of JAVIAB010000126.1, forward strand.
GCAAAAAACAGAACGACTTGGGAAGTGTTTGCTGAAGACCTATGCTCCACTGGGAGCTAAAAAAGGTAGAAGAAGAAGATGTCATCAACTTGTCCCTGGTCACCTCATCAGCTCTAATTCATACTACCAGTGTGTCCGTATTGACGATATGATTGTTAAGGGAGAACCGTGAAACTGATGCTTTATTAGGATTAACCAAGGCACCTGAAACCCCACACCAGGAAGAAATGTGATTGAGTTCGTCTTGCATTGTGGAGATGATTTCCCTTCTGTCTCTTCCATGTCGATATACCAGAATATCATCTGCAAAAGTCATAGTTCTTCCCCTCCCATCCAGCTGTTGTTCCGTGATCGTTATTGTGTACATGTTAAATAGAATAGTGACAAACTTGGAAAGTGTTTGTTGAAGACCTATGCTCCACTGGGAGCTAAAAAGGTAGAAGTAGATGTCATCAACTTGTCCCTGGTCACCTCATCAGCTCCCATTCCTAATACCAGTGTGTCCGTATTGACGATATAATTGTTAAGGGAGAACCATGAAACTGATGCTTTATTAGGATTAACCAAGGCACCTGAAACCCCACACCAGGAAGAAATGCGATCGTGCTCGTCTTGCATTGTGGAGGCGATTTCCCTTTTGTCTCTTCCCTGTCAATATACCAGAATATCATCAGCAAAAGTCATAGTTCTTCCCCTCCCATCCAGCTGTTGTTCCGTGATCGTTTTTGTGTATATGTTAAATAGAATGGTGACAATTGGTGACAAACTTGGAAAGTGTTTGTTGAAGACCTATGCTCCACTGGGAGTTAAAAAGTTAGAAGAAGAAGATGTAATCAACTTGTCACTGGTCACCTCATCAGCTCTAATTCGTACTACCAGTGTGTCCGTATTGACGATATGATTGATAAGGGAGAACCATAAAACTGATTCTTTATTAGGATTAACCAAGGAACCTGAAACCCCACACCAGGGAGAAATGCGATTGAGTTCGTCTTGCATTGTGGAGGCAATTTCCCTTCTGTCTCTTCCCTGTCGATATACCAGAATATCATCAGCAAAAGTCATAGTTCTTCCCCTCCCATCCAGCTGTTGTTCCGTGATCGTTATTGTGTACATGTTAAATAGAATGGTGACAATGGTGAGCCTTGTGGCAGCCCTAGACAAATGGATGTTGACCAACTTCCACATCTGAGTATCACCTTCCTCTGAAATAGTGCAGCAGCGATCCATCTAATGAGGAAGGGGTACATCGCCAGTTTGAGGAGCATGTGCATGAGGTATTCAAATGGTACCCTGTTGTATGCATCCTCCAGATCTATAGCAGCAGCACATGTCTCCTCTCACCTGTGGAAGCCTTCAAAGACGTCATAGGCGAAGACTGCCGTATTCCGCCATGTCTCTTTGTTATATCTATAACCTCCGAGTGTGGGTGGCAAAATAGTGCAGCAGCGATCCATCTAATGAGGAAGGGGTACACCGCCAGTTTGAGGAGCATGTGCATGTGGTATTCAAATGGTACCCTGTTGTATGCATCCTCCAGATCTATAGCAGCAGCACATGTCTCCTCTCACCTGTGGAAGCCTTCAAAGACGTCATAGGCGAAGACTGCCGTATTCCGCCATGTCTCTTTGTTATATCTATAACCTCCGAGTGTGGGTGGCAATGCGCATTTCTGTTCAAGGTGATAGGTGAGGAAACGGGTAACTATTTTCTCCAGCAGCTTGCCCGCAGTGTTCTGCATCGTGATGATTCTGTAGGCACTGATCTGAGAATGGTCGTTGTTTGGCTTCGGTAGCGATAGGAAGTAGTTGTGTAGCCACTCCTCCTTAATCTGGCCATTCCGAATGCTGGCATTAAACTCTTTGGCCAGTTTTTTTAAGTCGTTGTCAGCTAAATTGCCTATGTCATCATACTGAACACCATCTGAACCAGGAGCAGTGTTGTGTGACCTTTTAAGTGTTGTGCGAATGATATCGGTTGTGATTGTGAGATCTTCTCCCAGCACTACACCCTTACAATTCTTACAGCGACCCCCGTATCCTCATTCTTACAGCCTTATTTCTTTGGTCAGTCTGCTCAATGTAGCGGGGAAGCAGGGCATTTCCTTTGCTCCCATCAGATTTGTGTCATATCTGGCCTGTGCTCTGAAAGTCTGGTATGCCTTTGTGATGTGTTGTGCCATTCATGCTCTGATGAAGGAGCCAAAATGTGGCTAGCGATTTTTCTGAGCAAACTTTTTTTTTACATTAATCATTCCATCTGGTATCCTTAGCCTGCTTGTATATACATATGTGTGTGTGCATGTGTGTGTTTACAGGTGCGTAGATTCATATAGACATTGCCGGTGACATTGTAGTCGAGGTAACCTAGACAATATCCCCCCACATATTTTTAGAACCCTTTAACCTGGTTTTGACTCTCTCATCGGCTGGTCAATAACACCACGTATCCTGCGCCACCCGTTCATTTTCCTTCTGACCAATGGTGCAGTTTACAGGGAAGACATTTTGTTTTGGATGCCTTATTGTGCGCTGTTTGTTTGCTTCTCTGAAGGTCTGTTGAACTGAAATTTGTGTTGTCCGTCAACACAATAACACAACAGATATGTTGTACATAAAGCTTTAACCATACCATTTTTTTCTATTTTTTTTTTTCATTTTTCCTTCGAGAATACATGAGATATTAGACACTGAAAAGATTTTGTCATAGCCATAAGTTTGTAATATTAAAATGGAAGTGTGATAAATCTTTTAGCCAAACTTGTTTATGCTTTTGTTCTTTTGGATAAGACTTGGACATTATAATGAATCCTATTTTAACCAGTTTTTTTTCTATGGAAATCATATATGAATAATTAATAATTATTTTGCTGTGTATGAAATAAACAATAATAGAATAAGTAAGAAATCAGCAACATTTCTTTTGCCAAGTTCTATGTAAAGTTTTGTAACTTTAACAATGTATTAAGTACATTATTACCCTGTGACAAACACTCATTACATGAGTAAAAGCATAATTTAAGTGTTTATAAAATATTCTTTTTTTGTTAAAATGGTATCAACTGAAAACTACATTAGCAAGAATTGGAAAAGTAATTTAGAAAATTACTTCAAAAATATACTTCAACACAAAGCAATACCTATTGTCACCAAGAGATATCTTTTACAGAGTATATTCATTCCATCATTGTACTACCAATGCCACACATATAAGCAGAAAAGAAAGCCTGTCACCACAGAAATGCGATGTCTGAGCAAAGCACTTGGAGTAACCAGAAAAGACAGAATCACAAATGATATAAGAGAAAGAGTAGGCATTGGGCCAATTCTAAGCTACATACAGAAACAACAATTAAACTGGTTTTACAACAATTAAACTGGTTTACCCATCTAGAAAGAATGCCATGTGATTCCTTACCATCAAAAGCATATATTAAAAGAGGAGAAGGGAGAGGTGCAAGAGGCAGACCCAGAGTAAGATGGACAGACAACATCAAAGAAACATTACAGCAACATCAATTGTTAATGAGTGACGTCGCCAAAAATGTGAGAACCAGAACTTTGTATCTCCCTCGACAACCGAACAGAGTAAAGATGGAAGTGAAGAAGAAAAAAAGAAAGGAAATTTAGAAAATGTATTTTCCTTTTTTTATATATTTACCACTTTTTCAGCAATTGTTAAAACCAGAAATGTTTTACTATAGAATGAAAATAATAAGGTTATAAATGTTGAAAAAGTACATAGGCAAGTCTAACGTAAATAATGAACAGACATAAATAACTGTACTTAATATTTATACTTTAATTGTGCTTGCATATCAAGACATCTTTTGTGGTGGACTTAATTATTATTCAGCATTTCAGAATAAACTTGTTATTGTTTGCTTTTTTAAAAATAAATTTATATTATTATTCAAACTAATAAAATGTATCGATGTATAAAATTGTAATCTGTTTATTTGCACTTTTTTCCTAGATTCCTTTGAATTGGGGCGACTGATGTGGCAAATGCCTGCAGCATTTACCTCACTTGACATTCCACCAGCCTATGCTTTCCTGTTTTTTCTGTCAGCATTTTTATTCACACTTATGTTTTTGGTAAGAAGTTTTATTTATTATTAATAAAAATAATACTGCATTATTAGTGAGTGTCTTTTTTTTTTAGTATGTTATGTGATATTTTGTAACAAGATGCAAAATGTTACAGACACCCTATCATCCATGGCAAAAAGAATATTACTTGAAATCAACAGAAATAATGAAAAATAAAAATACATCAGAGGGCAGTATATATATATATATATATATATATATATATATATATATATATATGTGTGTGTAAATAGTCAGGCATTTAATAAATTTGACCACTTGGTAGTAATATAGATCAAGAAGGTGAAACAAAAAAAAAAGAGATCAGAAGCAGGATAGCAAAAGCAGCAGACAATTTTAACTTTTTAAGGACTATTATCCGACACATCGGTTCAATAAAAACTGATGATTTCTGACTATTCACCGAAAATTCGGATCTGTCAAGTGTAGCTGAATATTTGTTTCGTTTTCACTGATTTTTAGTTTTTATTTCCACCAAAACTTGATTTCCTGATGTAGGAAAGTTCTCACATAACTTCCTGTTGATACCTCATGATTTCAGAGTTTGAACGTTAGAAAATTGTTAATTTATGTTTATTGTTTATTTCTCAAATTTATGTCACATCATGGCCACGCCCTCTGCTGGTACTTCTTGCAGTCAACCAAAATGATATTGTGCAGAACAAGCTTGATCTATGTTCCAAACCTTGTTATTGAGTGATTCAGAAATAGAGTATTAATAGTATTTAGACTCTGACAATAATTTTGTTGTTGTGATAATTGTGATTGTCGTAATATTAGTAATCTGTCTGTCGGCCTGCCTGCCTGTCTGTCTGATCCTATCTTATCTATTTATCTATTGACCTTTCGAGCCATAGCCGGTCCATAGGGCATAGACCCAGATACTCTTTCTCTTATCTAAATTTTTCTTTTAGCAGTTTTCAATGAATCGGCACCCTCAATGAGATAGAGTTGCTTGCACAGAACAGAGATAAATGGCGAGATATGATAAAAGATCTTTACAAGAATTGAAAACTGCTAGAAAAAAATTTAGATAAGAGAAAGAGTATCTGGGTCAATGCCCTATGGGCCGGCTACGGCTTAAAAGGCCAATAGATAGATAAAGATCTTTTATCAAATCTCGTCATTTGTCTCTGTTCTGTGCAAGCAACTCTATCTCATTGCGGATTCCTGCTGCTCTTGCCTCTCTGATCAGTGTCTCTCTGGGTTGGCCTCTTTTCCTCTTACCTGTTGTTTCCAACATGAGGGCTTGCTTTGTTATTTGGTTATTATCTCTCCTCATCACATGTTCAACTTATGACCATCGTCTTTTCTTGATTACTGAAGATATAAGTGGTTGATTGGAGATTTCTCTAATTTCCTCATTTGTTTTGAATCCATTCCACGCTATACTAAGTATTTTCCTTAGACATTTATTTTTGAAAACGTTCAACTTTGTTTCTTATGTCTCTTGTTGTTTTCCAGCTCTCACATGCATATGTAAGGGTTGATAGTACATTTGATTTGAATATTCTTAAGTTTTGTGTTTGTGCTGATGAGTTTTGATTTCCACAACTTTTCAAGGCTTCTGAAAGGCATTGCTGCTTTAGCTATTCTGATTCTAATTTCTATGCTTGTATCTCCTTCCCAATCAATGTGACCTCCAAGGTAGATAAAGTGATCAATTTTTTCCACTTGTTTGTTTTTCTATGTATATTCTGTCATCATCATCATGTACCGGGCCTGCTGGCGTAGGTGATCATGTCTCTCCATAACTTTCTATCTCGACAGCTATTTATCATTTCTGTTATTGACCTTCTGCCAAGCCATTCTCTTAAGCTGTCTGTTATTTTTTCTCTTTGCTCCCCTCTATCTCTTCGTCCCTCAATTTTTCCAGTTGTTACTATATATTCCAGTTGTTCTCTTCTCATTACATGGCCAAAAAATGAGATTGTTTCTTCCTAATGTTGGAAATTAGCTTTCTTTTTGCTTTGACCTCTCTCAGAACATCTTCATTACTCTTATTAGCTGTCCATGGTATTCTCAACATTCTTCTGTAAAACCACATTTCTACAGATTCCAGTGATTTTCTTGTCTGTTGTCCTATTGTCCATGATTCGCATCCATATGTTAAGACTGGCTCTACGTAACATTTAAGAACTCTTTTTCTTGTTTCTATTGTCAAAATGGATTGCATAGTATCTTCCTCATTTTTTGGAAAGCTGCTTTTGCCTGAGCCATTATGCATCTCACCTCTTTTGTAGATCTTCTGTCTGAGGTTAACAAAGTTCCCAAATATTTAAATTCATTTACCTGTTTTAATATTATTCCACTTGTCTTTATTTTGCACTGAGGTGATGTCTTTTTCTTTGTTGTTACCATTACCTCTGTCTTTTTGCTATTAAGGCTGAGTCCTTTATTTTTGCTTTCTTTCACTATAATATCCAACATTTCTTGTAACTAATTTTCACTCTTAGTGATTAAGACTGTATCATCAGCATATTCTGTCATCTGTTGGAATTAAGCTTTTCAGGACTTTAGTTTTTTCATGAATTATCTCAAGCCCAATTTTGCTGGCTATTGATGATAGTTCATTTGTTGTCTTGCATTGTTTTTATCTGACTGCTGATAAGGACTATGTCATCAGCAAAGTCGAGGTCCTCCAAATGGTCTCCTTGTATCCATTCGCTACCTTTGTTACCAGTGCAGCATTTCTTCATTATGAAGTCCATAACAACTCCAAATAACAAGGGCGATAAAATACATCCTTGTTTAACCCCAGTTTCTATTGGAAAACATTCGCTCAGTCCTACCTGTGAACAAACTGCACATGTGCAGCCATCATACATGTCTTTGATCAAATTTATGATTTTTTATGGTATGCCATATTGCTTCATTCTACATTGATGAGAGAGGCAAGAGCAGTAGGATTCGGCTCCCTCAATGAGATAGAGCTGCTTGTACAGAACAGAGACATTTGGCGAGATTTAATAAAATATCTTAAAAGAATTGAAAACTGCTAGAACAAAAATTCAGATAAGAGAAGGAGTATCTTGGTCCACGCCCTATGGGCCGGCTACGGCTCGAAAGGTCAATAGATCATTGCTTCAGAATATTAGTAAATGTCATGCTTAAAAACCAAGACGATCTGGCCTAGGTTTAGTTAGTGGATGCCTCTATTCCAGCAACCATAAGTGCCTCAGGGGAATCGAGTTGTAGTGATTCTGATAACGAAACTGATACTTTAGGGCATATCGCACAAAATAAGTCCAGTTGTGTAACTAAAATTAATAAACTAGACTTGTAAATAATATTGTTGTGACGTCACATAAATTTGTCATATTTTTCATTCTGGGATCATTTACAAAAATGTGCATAATTTCATTATTTGTGGACATAAATTAATCAAATAAACTGTATTTTGGAGGAATTTGGATTATGTTGTGTAATATTTCAAGACAAATGGATAGCAACACTTCTAACCAAGGAAAAAGGTAAGTGAATATTTTGAATTAAAAATTATTAACCTTGAACATTTTATATTTTAAAAAAATATATTTATTCATTTAAATAATTACATATCATAAATATATTGCTATTTTCATTTTCTGTATCCATTTTCCTTTTCAGTGATGTATATTACATACCACATTTATCTAAATTATTGTGCGAAATAGTCAAACGAAAAGGTATATGGTGAAATTTTGTGAAACAGGAAATTAATTTGGTCCAAATCTAAATAAAACGTGTTTCCTGTTCTGGTCCTGAAAGAGTAAAAAACCTGGACAAAATATGAAAATCATAAGTACTAAGCAGGAAAACTAAACTTATAATATTGAACTCAAAGGTATTATCAACCCTTACCTATGCATGTGAAAACTGAAAAATAACAGAGATTGAAAAAAAAAAACTAAACACTTTTGAAGACAAATGGCTAAGAAAGATACTTTATGTACAGTGGAATGAATTTAAAACTTGTGTTAAAGAGATAATAGAAACGCAACCAAAGATCTTATCTACAATTAGGAAGAGAAGATGAACATATGTCAAGCATGAGTTGAGAAGAGACCACAAAAGAATTTTAAAACTGGTCTTATATGGAAATATATAGAAATAGAATCGCAGAATACAAATGGATTCTAAAAACACTACAAGTTCTATGTGACGTCTAATTGGCACTTGAAGAATCAAAATCTAGATGTTACTATTCCAATTGCTTTTACAATCAGTGCACACGGTCATGCATATTGCAATCCCACATATTTCTGGTATGCTATAACATGGTAGTTTTAACTTAAATTTCTACTTACTCCTTTTAAGCTAAGCAAGTTGCATTGTTATTGTTATTGAGTTACTAGTGGGCCATCATCATTGCACTTCGAACATGGCCGTAGGTGCTCAGATCCCCTCCTCAGCAAGTCTCGTAGTGACTGACGACTCCAGTTCTGTGTTGGTTAATTAGTCTTCTAGCCCACTAAGTTTTTCATTTCTGGCTGTGCCCATCTTAACTCCCATTTCTTTCATCCGAAGGAGTGACGTGTACTCATGGTTGTTGAAGTCCTGTGTTACATTGCCTTATGCTTTGCATCTTGCTGTTCTATACATATGTCTTCACATTTTAAAAAATTTGTAATTTATATTATTTCAAAATGTCTACATTTTATTTGTAAGAAACTTTTACAACATTTTAGAGGGACAACAGTAAATATTAAATCAGCCAGTAAGTCTTAACACAATGAGAGTGTCAAGTTATATATGGAGAAGACTCAGGAAGTACATCAGTCATTTACTCTGAATTAAAAACAGAAAACTCCTATGCCAGTCCTTTATGTGGTCACAGGATGGTAAAAGAAATCAACAAAGACCAAAAGAAACCTTGTTTATAACAGTTAACTAAGAGGGTATAGCTGCAACAGTGGATGTAAGGATGTAGAGAAATAATGGATTTGAGGACAGTGTAAGAAGAATTGAGAGAACCATCGTGTGTTGGAAAAGTGACATTCACGGGATAGTTGTGAGCTAGTTGTTTAGGTGAGTAGAGATAGGAAAATCTCGTGATTATGAGAAAAGAGTTAGAGTCACAAAGGGGTAATTACAGTTTAGGGAAGTGTTAAGTTTAAGATAGAGACTATGATGTGGCAAGATTTTATTGGCTGGGGAAATGACATAGGTAGTTTTCCATTGGTTGAGACATGAGATACTTAAGAGCCGCCGGAGTTAAAACGACAAGAGGTCACATGTAAGCTAAGGAGGTAGGAAGAAGACTCAGTCGATCTAAGTTAGTAGAGAAGTGGATCCTTCATGTTAGTTAGAAGTGTAAAGGATGCAGTGTTCAGAAAGATGTGTTGAGGCAATTACCTGTAATCCAAGTTATTTGAGAAGTGGATATATTTTAGTGGTAACAGGGCGAATGCCCATTCCAGCTAGCCATGTGTAGGGACAACCATAAGTTGGACAATTCGTTTAAGTATTTGAATGTAGTTAAAGGAACGAGTGAGACTGAATCCTTTAGTATAGGAAGCTGGATATCTTGTAATCATACTGTGGAGTAGGAAATATGGACAGAGATAAGTGATTCAATGTGTGATGAGAGAGCCCTGAGATTAATTACTAAAGTTTGAGGTAACTGGAACATCCTTAGCATTTACTTTGATACCCGAGCGGTAATCAAGGCCACTGGGCTGTTTATATTTATAACCTTTGTTAAGTGGATTATGTAAATAAAGTATTGCTATTCTTTTGTTTCCAGTTGGATCCAAAATGGAGGATTTGTTTTTCTCCTGCTTGGTATAGAACCGTTGATCAAAGGTTTAACAATCCGCTATCATAAAAACGCTTTTGTTACGGAAACATAGACCTGATACAGAAGAAGAAAAGAGGCCGACCCAGAGAGACACTGAGAAGAACATTGATCAGAGAGGCAAGAGCTACAGGAATCGGCTACCTTAATGAGATAGAGTTGCTTGCACAAAACAGAGACTTTTGGCGAGATTTGATAAAAGATCTTTACAAGGATTGAAAACTGCTAGAATAAAAATTTAGATAAGAGAAAAAGTATCTGGGTCTATCCCCTACAGGCTGGCTATGGCTCGAATGGTCAATCGATAGATAGATAGATTCTTTTGTTCAAGAGACTTGTGTGTGTGCAGTCAATTTCATGTAGACAGGTGTGACGTATTCTGACGCAACAGATGAACTAGAACAAAATGTGAAGTACGAAGATTGACATGACAGTTTACACTCAATAACTCACAAGTATAACTTTGCACATAGCTATAGGCCTAAGACAAGAACTAGATAAGACCTAGCAGTGGATTTATCAGACATGGAGAGCTATGATTACTGTCTTGCGTGCAGTCTTTGGCCAGAGAGGAACTAATTAGTTTCATATGTGCTTTGTTAAGCTGCTCCATATATGGTATACCCACCAAGTCCACCCAACCAAACAAAAGTCCCTTTGATGGCAATAGAAATATCTACCCACAATCAAAAGATGTATTTCATGCAATATAACCTGGAAGACAGTCTGAGGTTGAATATAGAGCACCACACACAAAAATAGGCAAAAATCCAAAAGAAGTAGGAAAAAAAAGTGCTCTGAGCCACTCAGAGACTTAATAAATAGGTGGATGAACAAAAACAAGAAAATATAACCCACCCAAAAGCATCTTCAATCGTTTTTAAGAAACAAAAATGCATTGTTGCCATTCTTCGATTATATGAGCTATTTTATTCATGGAATCCGTTTCATTGCAGTCATGACATCCCCATATCCGCTCCACCACAAAATCCAGCAATTCTGAAAGCATATGCAGATTGACAGTTCCTTTAAGGCAGGGGTTGCTAATCCTAAGCCCACAGGCCAAATATTGGCCCTTTAAGACATTTTGATTAGCCCACCAATAGCTCAAGAACCGATGCGAACCCTTTTATCACTATCAAACTGTGTGATTCATAAAAGCAGATTTTCAAGTACAGCCTTCCTTCTGTCAAGGCGCCATTTGTCACTGTTAGTTTGCCGTCGTTACTCGTCTCCGAAATCTTCCATAAAATGCATCAACTGATAGGCCTAGGAATACCATGGACAGCTAAGAAGAGTAATGAAGAGGTTCTGAGAAAGGTCAAAGCAAAAAGAGAGCTAATTTCCAATGTTAGGTAGAGACAATCATCATTTTTTGGCCATGTAATGAGAAGAGAACAACTTGAATATATTGTAACAACTGGAAAAATTGAGGGATGAAGAGATAGAGGGAAACAAAGAGAAAAAATAACAGACAGCTTAAGAGAATGGCTCGGCAGAAGGTCAACAACAGAAATGATAAATAGCTGCCAAGATCGAATGTTGTGGAGAGACATGATCACCTACGCCACTAGGCCCGGTACTTGATGATGATGATGATAGACCTTGACTTGCTTTGAATTGACCCAGAGATGCATTTAATGTTGATCTTCCGTTTTGAGCCATGCTGGACATTTCTAGGTCTAGTCATTACAGAGATATAACAATTTAAAAATTGATAATCCTTCATCATCTGTGAATTTTACATTGAATAAATAAAAATGTAGTTTATTATTAATCTTTCTATTTCTTATTTTGTAATTTGCAGTGAATTTATGGTGTAGTTTGTTAGTAAAAATATTTCTTGCAACAAATGGCGCAGTCTTACCTATTCCGTTCTAAATAATTGTTGATACATTATTTTTTCTTTGTGAGGTTGGTACACTCTATTGGAGCTTGTGTTGCGCTGTGCTAGCAGTTAGTGTTAGTTAAGATGGCATGGTTCATCAAAGAGAAAAAGTGAAAGTGAAGTGGGTGTCTAAGGATTTCATGAAGAATGTAAAGAACAGTTTCTCTTTACAATGGGAAGTGCTTCAAAACTTATTTGTTTGATCTGTCCAACGACAGTGAAAGTAAAAAAGTAAAGTGTCCGTCACGCTAAGTAGTGTATAGTATAGTGTTAGTGACCATAATTTTTACAGACCTTCAGCACATGATTTTTTGGGGTAATGTGTTGGTATTATGCCCGTACCACTTTACTTTCACAGAAAAAATCCGGTACCCATTTAAGGCTGGGTGAACCTGGAAGCCGTCGATCAGGATTGAACCTGACCTCTTGTCCCTTGTAGTCCAGTTCACTAACCACTGAGCTATTGTGGCTCCCCAACGACAGTAGCAGTTCCTAAAAAATACAACCTGGAAAGCATTTAAAACAAGATGCATTCAACAAATCATATCCTAGTGTCTCTGCTTTAAGAACTGACTACTTCTCAAAGAAAAAGAATGGACTTCTTTGTATGCAAAACTTATTTTTTTTTATGTGAAGAAATAAAAAACATGGTAAAGACTTCTTACGAAATATCACTTCTTCTCACTAACAAGAAAAAACTGTTCTCATATGGTGAGATTATTAAGGAAAGCATATCCATCTTTGCAGAAAATGCTGGTGATACCAATATCAAACAAATGGCAGAAAATATTTCTCTATCACAAAATACAATTATGAGGCGCATTGAAGGAATGACAGCTGATGTATCAAACCAGATAAAGTATATTGAGTTATTTGCGGGTCATCATCATTGCACTCCGAACATGTCCATAGGTGCTCAGATCCCCTTCTCAGCAAGACCCGCAGTGTCCAGCGACTGACGACTCCAGTTCTATATTGGTTGATAAGTCTTCTTATACGGCCACTAAGTTTCTCATTTCTGGCTATGCCCATCTTAACTACCATTTCCATCATCTGAAGAAATGACATGGATCTGTGTTTGTCGAAGTCCTGTGCTCTTCCCACATCTCGGAGGGCATTGATGATGTCCACCCGATCCATTGGTTGCCCATCCTCAACAACAGCACAGCTAGCCAACCTGTCCACTCTTTCATTTCCCCGTACTCCTGCATGTCCAGGGACATAGACAAAGGTGACCTTGCGTATTTTGGATTTCTGCAATGACTCTACCCAGTGCATGCGTACAGAGCCTGCCTCCACTTTTTTTTATCATGCTCATCGAATCACTCAGTATACATGCATGGGTGTAGTCTTGTGACTCTAACCATTTGAATACCTTGGTCACTGCCATCGCCTCCATTGTCATGCTACTCGTGGTCATGACGTATGCACCACTGTCTTCCTTGACTATTCTGCCTGTCGAGCGTGCTGTAAATGCCCATGCACTTCTTTGGTGTCGTCTTACAGATCCGTCTGTATAGATGACTGCATCTTTCTCATTGGTGTTATTGCAAATGAGACCGCTGACCTCAGCATTAACCGCGACCGGGTTCTGTTCCCTACTTTTCCTGTTAAGTGTGACAATACATGATAAAGTTCCTTTGAACGACGTAGGCACTGGTATCCACTCCTCACCAATGCTGATATTGGTAAGCCCACAGACCTGTTTGATGACATATTCTGCTCGGCCCGTCCATGATTTGTCTCTTTTTAGCCTGGCACCTTTCCCTGTGTTGAGAACGTGGTGCAATGGATGCTCTTTATCTGTACTAATCTTTAGGTATGCTCGTGCTCTCCAGATCTTGATTCAGTCACCCATGGTCAGAAAGTCAAGAAGATACCTCATTGCTACACAGGGAGTGTCCCTTGTACATCCCAAGATAATGCACATGGCTTCATTTTGTATTTTCTCCAGCCTATCTATTTGAGTTGTACTGACAGTAAGAATTGCCAGGGCATACTCGATTGGTGCGAGGACTAATCCCTGGAACAGAAGAGTAAGTAGCCTCTGCTCGATGTTGGCAGCTGCCATGACCTTCAAGGTGGCTAATCCTTTGTGGGATTTTGTTATCACATGGTCGACGTGGTCCCAAAAACACAGGCTGCGATCAAACTTAACTCTGAGGTATATCATCAACTTGTCCCTGATCACCTCATCAGCTCCCATTCGTACTACCGGTGTGGTCGTATTAACGATATGATTTTTAAGGGAGAACCATGAAACTGATGCTTTATTAGGATTAACCAAGGCACCTGAAACCCCACACCAGGAAAAAATACGATCGAGTTCGTCTTGCATTGTGGAGGCGATTCCCCGTCTGTCTCTTCCCTGTCCATATACCAGAATATCATCAGCAAAAGTCATAGTTCTTCCCCTCCCATCCAGCTGTTGTTCCGTGATTGTTACTGTTATTGGTTATTGGTTATGGAAGGCCTCGGTATCACAGCAAACGAATTAAAATCCATAATTGCTCAACCGCCCGTGCCAGTGGAATCATCCGAATTACTAACTCATCTCCCAAACAAAGAAAGGTAACTGTAGTCCCCATCGTAGCAGTCTCAGCACACGCCAAAAGACATAAGGCGAAACCGCGCAGAAAGTGAACACAGCCAACTGTTCCCTGTCATACGATATCATCATTCATCGTAAACAAGCGGGATATCGAAGCAGGATCAAAACGGATGAGACACAGCTCACGGTGTGCACAGAGCACTTAACTCAGTAGCTCCTGCAACAAGCCGGACTTGGAATATGAGGAAACTGCAAGAAGGAACACTTTTCAGACATAGCCTTCAATGGTTCTTGCCGCCTATCCACCATATACCATGGGAGTTCACGTCCTCCCGAAAATGATGATCGTCATAGCACTTGATGGTGTTAGGCCATCATTGATGACTCCAAATCCAAACATATAGACACACAGTGGTGGTAAGTTATCATTTCCAATCCAACAGAAGCCACATGACCTGTAGTTAGTAAAACCACAGAGAGAATATGATTTTGTGACCTTCACTGATTCACTCTTAGACGTGAATGTGTAGTTTACACAAGAGGAGAAGTTTTCAACTACAGTGATCCCATTTAAGGCAATTCTGGGATAGCAAGGCAAGTCTCCTTTTTAGCAGCAGAACTTGATGTTCTCCGCTCCCTTCTTGTAGCTGCCGCCACACGATTCTGATGTCTCATTAACTTGGACATCATTCAAGAACAATGTCAGATTAACATTCCATAGATATGGCTCTGCTGATGAAATGCTTGGTGCAACAGTTGTATCAATCATACTGGAGGCTCCTGGTCTGTGGTCATTAATATCACAGACGGCACATGATGTTGTTATATTCAGTGTTTCTTTTTGGGGTGTAAATATGTGGCACACACATGGAGAATGGTTTGTGGTCACAGTAATCCCATTAAAGGCAATTCTAGGGTAGCATGGCATAGCTGTTTCAGAACAGCACAATCCTGTGATGTTTTCTGTGTTCGCTATAAAGCTGCTGCTGCTACACAATCCTGACCAATTATAGGTGTGGACATTATTCACTTGCAATGACAAAACTGCTTTGTTTACATCATAAACCTCTGGAAGCTAATCATTTATGGGACTAATAGTACAATTTATTCTTCCATCGGGGATATTTTCATTGAGTCCCCCCAAAAAAAAGGTCTTTGGTTAAAAAGCATATATGCTTTTGAGTTAAATACAAAATGAGCCCACTTCATAGATTCAAAATGATCCTTGCCAATGCCATCGGTTTGCACAAGTTAGGTCCTTAGCTACCAAACGTCCGAAACGAAGCCATCAAATTAACGACTTTATCTACAGCGAAGGTTAACGAACTGTGAACAAACATTTATGTTCAAACCCTTGAAAACATTTTTTAAAATCTGCCAACTCGCTGCAATAACATATATCGTGTTGTTCAATGTAAACATTGCTTAGTCCATAGCTCGAATATAAATAAGCTGCCATTTTGGTGCGTTCCATGACGTCATCCATCGATCATTACTGTGTACACGTTAAATGGAACTGGTGACAATGGTGAACCTTGTGGCAGCCTTGGACAAATGGATGTTGGCTCGGAAGACCAACTTCCACATTTGAGTATCACCTTCCTCTGAAACAGTGCCGCGGCGATCCATCTAATGAGGATGGGGTGCACTGCCAGTTTGAAGAGCATATACATGAGATATTCAAATGGTACCCTGTTGTATGCATCCTCCAGATCTATAGCAGCAGCACATGTCTCCTCTCATCTGTGGAAGCCTTAGAAGACGTCATAGGCAAAGACTGCCACATTGAGCCATGTCTCTTTGTTATATCTATAACCTCCGAGTGTGGGTGGGAATGCACGTTTCTGTTCAAGGTGCAGGTGAGGACACGGGCAACTATTTTCTCCAGCAGCTTGCCCGCAGTGTTCTACATTGTGATGATTCTGTAGGCACTGATCTGAGATTGGTCCTTCTTTGGATTTGGCAGCGGTAGTAAGTAGCTGTGTAGCCACTCCTCCTTAATCTGGCCACTCCGAATGCTGGCATTAAACTCATTGGCCAGTTTTGTCAAATCATCGTCAGCTAAATCGCCTATGTCATCGCTTCTATTGGATTCTATTTATGCTTTTCTCAATTTGGAGGACACATGGATAGTGATCACTTCCGTGGAACCCCAGTGCACTCCACCTGCAAACCGGTGCGAAGGTGGAAGACACCAGTGCAATGTCTATGACACTATCAGAGTCCCCTGTTCGAGTGGCCATTCTTGTTACCCTTCCATCATTCAAGCACACTAAATCGACTGACACTAGTGCATTATCTAGGCGTTCTCCCAGCTTGTTGGTTATGACGTTACCCCACTGGTTTCCTCTAGCATTAAAGTCTCCGCAGAAAATGACGTTCTCTTCATCGAACTTGAAGAGATTCTGCCATTGTTGTGTGTTCACCTTCCCATTACAGGCATACACATTTACAATCATGAAATGAACTGGGGTCTGCACCCTAACCGCATGTACCTGCAATTCTGCATTGTCCCATGCAGACATATCAACCTCAGCTGCCACCATATTGTTGCATACAAGAATGGCCTGCCCAAGGTGTCGCCTATTGTAGAAACAATGAAAACCAGTAGTACTTACTGTCCTGTCACTAAGAAGAGTTTCTTGTAAAACCATTATATCGTCGCCGCACAGTAGCTTAGCAAGAATGGGCCGTCGTTGATTTATGGACCCACAATTCCAATATGTAACGCGCACATACTTTAGGCCTAGCCACTCACATTTCGACAGTTTAATGCCACCACGCTTGCCTTGTCGTGTTTTCCTTCTTCGATGTTGTCGTTTGGGCTGCATCTGAATACTTACCGTCGTCATAGTATCATAGATGATTTAGTCGCTGAACGTAGATGCTGTGGATGGTCTAGACTCATGTGCACTTACTCAGTCGCATGGTCCAGAACCTGTGTCTACATTATAAACTGGTCAACTCCAGTAAATAGCTCTGCAGCACGCGGATACACTGTGAGCCTTTTACAAATTAAATGAATTACGCGTCCTTGACGACAGACCGGCGAAAACAAACCGCCATTTTTTAACACGTTCAATAGTGCAATCAACAACAAGGATGAGTATAAGTGATCAAATAAAGAAATTGTAACAAAATGCAATGAATCAAAAGAAGCAAAGTGATTAACATCAAATAGAAAGCGCGTATAAGCACATGATCCCTTCAAATACCAATAAAAACAAACAAACAGAAAAGTTCACTGGAAATCAGCACTTATCTGTGAGTCCTATGAAGAAGCCAGCGAACAGGGCGCCATATTCCCTGGAAGTCCCAGATAAAGTATATAATTGCTGTTTCAAGATACTTCTTTATTGTGATAGATGAGAGTGACGACTTGACAGATAATGCTCAGTTACTTGTGTTTGTGAGGTGCATAAACGACAAGTTTGATGTGTTTTAGAAGCTTTTTAGGACTTTGTGATTACTACAACTCAACTAGAAGAAATATATTTGAAGCAGTGAAAAGCTGTGCCGAAAATATTGATGTTATGTTGGCGGCAATAAACTTGAATGGTCTAAACTTGAAAGCATTTGTACAGATGGCACCCCAACAATGTTAGGGAAGAGGAATGGCTGTGTTTCTTTGCTTGAGCAGTATTTAGATCGAAAGTTGCTTTCTTATCACTGTATCATTCATCAGGAGGCTTTGTGTGCTTAAGACATGAGCTTTCTACACGTCATTGATCCTGTTCTGCGTTGCATTATTATGATTCGATCACGCACACTCAATCAAAAAGAATTTATAGAACTTTTTGAAGAAGAAATAAAAATAAATATGGTGAACTCATACTTCACAATTCAGTTAAGTGTCTTTCTAGAAGAGAAATGATGTTGCATTTTTTTCAAATTAAAAGATCAAGTTCTTTCATTTTTGGAATCAAACACTGTTTTGCCTTTGGAGTGTGGTTAACTTAAAAATCAAGAGTGGCTTTATGATTTGGCATTTTTAGTTGATATGTCACATCATTTGAATATTCTTAACAAGAGGTTACAAGGAAAAGACTCTTTGTTTCCATCTATGACCAATGAAGTCAACACTTTTTAATCGAAGCTTAAACTGTTTTGTAACAGCTTAGCACAGTGCAAGCTTGATCATTTTCTAAGCATTCAGCACATGTAAAGTAAATCCAGTGACTTTATCGTGGATCATTTAAAATATAAAGCAGCAGTTACAGCTTTGAGCGAGGCATTCTCAACTTGATTTTCCTCTTTCGAATCTGAAAAGAGTAACATCGATTCATTCATAAATCCATTTTGTATTTCAGAGTCTACGATTCATTAATACTCCCCATCCTTGCAAATGGAAATATTAGAAATCCAAAGCCATTCAGGACTTCGTGCTAAATTTAAAGAACATTGTGCATCACCCACTTCTCCCTATGTCCCTTTAGATCGGTTTCCTCAAATTCACGATCTTGCTCTAAGTCTTCAGATTTTGCTCCTTAAACATATGTGAGAAAACTTTTTCTGCCATGAATGTTATTAAGAATAAATTACGTTCAACTATTACAGATGCACATCTTGCCTATATACTTGTTCTGTGCACATAAGTAATTACACCTAATATTGAGATATTGTTAAATGAAAAGCAGGTTTAAAAAATCACATTTAATTAAAATTACAGGTCTTCAAAACTTCAAGACTGTAAGACTAGTTTAACGAGTATTTCTATATTAATAATTCAATGAATATTCCTTTCAAAATATAAAAATTAAAAAATATATATTATAATATATATATATAAATATATATATATTATATAAATTTATAAAAATAAATAAAAATTCCTTTCATGATAATTTTTTTTAATGTATTAAATAAATTATATGATTATATGAATAACTAGATTACTTTTAATACATTATGCTTTATATATCGGTCTACAACCTTACACTTACCTGAATAGTAAAGTAAAGTAAAGTACCCCCCGTCACGCCAAGTGGCGGCGTATAGGGAAATATGGTGTTAGTGACCCTATATTTTACAGACCTTCAGCACATGATTTTTGGGGTAATGTGGTCGGTATTACGCCCGTGCTGCTTTACTTTCCCAGAAAAAATCCGGTACCCATTTAAGGCTGGGTGAACCCGGAGCCGTCGGTTGGGATCGAACCCTACCTCTTGTCCGTAGTAGTCCAGTTCACTAACCACTGAGCTATCGCGGCTCCCACTAATTTTTAGGGAATTAGTAAAACCCAGGTGTCCTCGCCAGGGAACGAACCCCGGCTGTTGCCGTGGTAAGCCAACCGCCTAGCGATTGCGCTAACCGGACACCCACTTACCTGAATACTTTACTAATATTCATATAATACTGTAGTTTACATTCAAAATAGTTCTTAATATAAATTTAGTTAGATGGCCCTTAACATTTTTAAAAATCAATTTACTGGCCCAAACCCAAAATAGGTTGGCCACCCCTGCTCTAAGGCATTATTTGTAGATAAATCTACTGTTCCCATTAAACACTCCTGATTAACCAGATCCCTTTTCCTCCTTTAGCTTAATCAGTCTCTCAAAATATACATCCTTGTCCCACCCATCCTCCTCTTCTTTTAAGGAATGAAGAACAAACTTTGCCACATCCTCTTTGTCCAGAGTCAGGCCACATTTAGTGTCAGAGCTGCCAGCAAGTTTATCAGCTATTTCATTGCAGTGCACACCAGCTTGCCCTGGACAGTAACCCAGTAAAATGTACTCACTTTAAAGCCATCCAAGAGCTGCATCAATTTCTCCCACAGAGACTGTCTGTCAATTTTTCATAGCATGTATGCGAGTCCATCAGCTACACTGTGTGATCCACATACTGTGTTATTCATACACAACATGTTATCGCTGCCATTGCTGATTCTATCTCCATTCTCATGCTGGACGAGGTGATACTACAATTGCCAGATTCCCTGTCACTTCTCTGTCATGTTGGTATGCCACAAAACCCAACCGCTGTGCTGTTCACTGGATACAGAATCATCCATGTAGATGATGGGGTACTGGCACTTTTTGGGTGGATCCCCTTATTATGACAATGGTAGTTCTGTAGGCACAGTTGCAACAATTGCTGCTGAGCTAAATAATTACTTTGGTTAGCCTTTTTTTTTTCTGCTGTTACTTATACCCACTCATTGCCAGTCCTGATGTCATTCATTTCACATATTCTCTTATGAACTCTTCAGCCTCTACCATCCAGTATTTTCCATGCCTGAAGTTTTTTACCTCATTCAAATAAGCCTGGACCTTAGCAGATCCGTGTCATAATCTAATGCTCAAGTGAGTGAACATACCCAAACCATAATCCAGTTCTGATTACACCAAAGCCTGCATAAGCAAGAATAGTAATGAATGTTAGAGGTTCGCCCTGGCCATGGTCTTGATCGTGTTGACATCTCTCCTTGCCTTTTGAAGGACATTGCTAATGTG
Organism: Megaustenia siamemsis; assembly: GCA_032433765.1. Classification (NCBI taxonomy): domain Eukaryota; kingdom Metazoa; phylum Mollusca; class Gastropoda; order Stylommatophora; family Ariophantidae; genus Megaustenia; species Megaustenia siamemsis. Next base: position 48,463,927 of record JAVIAB010000126.1, read on the forward strand.
GTGATTGAAATAAAGGGTCCTATGAAATGTTATTCCAAGATATGTAATAGTCGGACTCCTCTGAATGATCACACCATTGCATTTTATGATTGGGAGGGTGTATTAACTATTCTGTTAATCAGTGAACGCCACATGACAGATGCTTTGTATGGGTTATTGAGTGTTTTATTGTTATCGAACCAAATGGTTATCTGATCCACAGATCTATTCTTTTCTATTCTGTTCACAGAATCAGTTTAATTGCAGTTGGGGCATTCCCATATCCACAGCACCACTCATCCCAGAATTTCTCAAAGCATATGCAGACTAACTTTTCCTCTAAGGTGTTGATTCTACATACATCTGCTTTCCCCACTAAACACTCTGGATTGACCAGACCTATTTTCCACCTTTAGATTCATCAGTCTCTCAATATATACATCCTTGTCCACCCACCCTCCTCTTCTTTTAAAAAATAATTGTCTAGCCATTTTTGCTCTGTCACAAATACATAAGTCATAATGTCATCTGCAATATTGAGGGTGCAACTTGGCCTGATTCTACTCAATTATGTTACACTGGAAGTGTATATCATCATCATCATTGAGTGCCGTCTCCGCATCGAAGGTTGGCCACCATGGAGCGCCATTCCGCTCTGTCTCTTGCTTTCGTCATGCAGGTTATCATAGGCTGACATTTCCATTTTTTTAATACTATGTTAGGTTATAGTATGTCCAAGGTAGTTGTAGCTCTGAACTGTCTCCAGGTCTATTCCTTCAATTTTGATATCCATTTGTAGGTTTTTAATATTTTCTTTATTTATGATCGTAGTTTTAGTCTTTTTGATATTCATATCTAATCCATTTTTTTTTGCTTGTCATGTTCATTTCATTAAGTAATTGTTGTAGATCTTTAGGATTTTCTGCTAGTAAAACAGTATCATCAGCATATCTTATGTTATTGATTATCTTTCCATTAATGTTTAGGCTTGGCATCTCTGTGATGTTTTTAAAGATTTGCTCAGTGTATATATTGAACAAGCTTAGTGATAGGATGCATCCCTATCTTATTCCTCTTTTTATATCAATGGGTGTAGAGTTCTCTTTGTTATATTTTATTATTGCTGTTTGCTCTCAGTGTTAATTAAATATTAGTTGCATGTCCATGCCATCTAGATATATATCTTTTAGGCATTCTGTAAGTTGTTTATGGTGTTATGGTTAATATGGTTATTCAAAGGCCCCAGTATTACTGCAAATGAATGGAAATCCATAATTGCTCAACTGTCCATACCAATGGAATCATCTGAATTAATAACTCTTCGAATATTCAAACAGAGAAAGGCAGTTGCAATCCTCATCATAGCAGATACAGCATATATCTAAAGACATAAGGCGTTTCCTCACCAAATTTAATGCCTCTGAACTGTTCTTCAACATATGATATCATCATTCGTCATAAGCAATCTAAATATAGAAACACCATTTAGATGAAACACACAGCTCACAGTGTGCACAGAGCTCTACTCAGTAGCTCCAGCAGCCTTGGAATATGAGGAAACTGCAACAAGGAACATTTTTCAGACAGTGACTCAATGGTTCCCTGCTGCCTATCCGCCATATTGACCAGAAGTCCAATCAAAAGCTTTAGTGTAGTCTATGCAGCAGGCATATATTAGTTTGCAGTGTATATATTACATAAATAATAACAACTATTCAACCTTGATGACCAGAAAGAACACTAACCTTTCCAGATGACGCACATGCATAATTTATTTGGACAGAAATTAAATGGTCTTTAACAGTTCAAGAGACATTGAAAAGACATCTCACTTTGGTGTTAAGAATCCAGCTCACAGACAAATATCAGAGCTATAGCTTCCTTTTTCAGTAGTAAACTTTAGCTATAAATCTAAACCAGAAAGGGTTACGCACAGGACAGTGAGCCTGAAATCTTCTCTTGTTCCTCATAGTGTGTTGTACAAGCATGCTTCACAGAAAAGAGGAGGCTGGCTGCAAGTGCATCCATGGTGGAAATGATGAACTTCTATTTATCTATCTATTGACCTTTTGGTCCGTTATTGGCCCATAGGGCATAGACTTAGATACTCTTTCCCTGTTTCAAAATTTTCTTTCTAGCAGTCTTAATCCTTGCAAAGATCTTTTATCAAATCTCGCCATTTGTCTTTGTTCTGTGTAAGCATCTTGATCTCATTGAGCTGCTTCCTTTGTCTCCCCGATCAATGTTCTTCTCGTGTTTCTCAGGGTTGGCCTCTTTTCAGGTCTATGTTTCATTAACAAGGGCATTTTTACAATAGTTGCTTGTTAAACCTATGGAAGCAGACTGTAGGAATTGTGTAATAAAAATAATTTGTTTATCAACTACACATTCATCAAACACAGAGTGTTGCAGTACACCTGGTACAAGTGGAATGACACAACATGTAGAAACCAGATAGATTTTATACTAACAAGAAAACAGAACAAGAAAAGAGTAACCGATAGCAGAGCTATCCCAAATATCACAGTCTACTGGGACCATAAAATGGTTGTGATTACACTCAAACAGCCTAAAACAAAAAGAAGAAATGCAAACAAACAAAGAAAGGAAAAAAAAAGTCAATAAAAGGAAAACAATTAAAAGATCAAGAATCAAGGAAAACCCTAGAAGAAAAACTAACGGAGAAATTCAAGAAACTCCATAACAAAGTAAGCACGGTAGAAGAAGAGTGGAAACAGTTTAAGAAAACAGTAATCAACATCTCAAAAACAGTATGTGGAATGAAACTAAGAACAAAAGAAGAGAGAAAGAGCACCCCGTGGTGGAACAAAGCAATCAGAGAAGCAATTAATTAAGAAAAGAATAAACTGTTTGAAAATTGAAGGAAGAATAAGAACCAAGAAGAATATGAAAATATGCCTTAGTTCAGAAAAAAGTTAAAATTTGTATCCAAGAAGCTAAACAAAACAAATGGACAGAATTCAGACAAAATATGAGCAGGGAATTCAAGACAGCCACAAGTGATTTTTACATATCAATAAAAGCAACAAGAGTGAAGAAAGAAAACCACGATCCTACTGAGCTCATAAATGACGAAGACGGACAGGTAATTTCAAATAACCAACATATGCAACAGAGATGGAAAAAATATTTTGAAGACCTGTTAAACATGGCACCAACTACCGATAACACAGCAAAAATCACACAAGAATGCATAAACACTGAATCCAACATTATGAAAGAGGAAATCAAAGAAGTAATCAAATATGCACCAAGAAATAAAGCACAGGGGATAGATAACATACCAACAGAAATAATAGCAGCAGCAGGAGAAACAGGAGTTACATGGCTGCACAGAATATTTACTGCATCATGACACCAACAAAAAGCCCCAGAAGACTGGCAACAGGCAGTCATTGTACCAATATGGAAAAAGAAAGGCAGCAAGAGAGACTGCAATCAATATAGAGGTATATTGCTTCTCAGCCATGTAGGAAAGTTATATACCAAAATTGTGGATAAAAAGGCTGAGACCAATAATAGAACTACAGTTAAATGATTCTCAAGTGGGGTTCCGAAAAAACAGAGGATGTACTAATGCTCTATTCAGCTTAAAACAGCTACAACAGAACACAATCAAGATTTGTACATAGCTTTCATTGACCAGGAAAAAAGCATTCGACCGAGAAAACAGGGAACAACTGTGGGAGATACTAACTACATACAGAGTAAGCCAAAATCTAACAAACCTAATTAAAAGTCTCTACATCAACAGCAGCTGCACAGTGAGAATAGCAGCAGGTTACAAAGACCACTTCAAAGTTAGATCAAGTGTAAGACAGGGGTGCATACTATACTCCTTACTGCTTATTACATACATGGACTATATATATGCAAGTTAGCCAATCCATCAGAGACAGAGGAGATCAGTGAGCTTCTATTTGCAGACAATCAGGCACTAATACATGGAAAAATAAAAGACCTACAATAACTCTTAAATAGACTCAATAGCACTGGCACAGATTACAACATGAAAATGAAGATCAACAAAATAGAAGTCATGAATATTGCAAAAGAGAAGCAGAACATCAACATAACTATAGACTGCATATAACTAAAACAAGTGGAAAAATTTTAATCCTAGGAAGTCTAGTGACAAACGACAATTTGCAGAAAGACTCAAGATGCAACAAAGCTTGTCAAATCATTGGACAGCTATCACCACTATTGTCCAACAAGGAAATAACTAGATGCAAAACCGACACTCTACAATACAATCTTCATCCCAATGTTGTGCTACCAATGCTAGTCCTGAACTCTAGATGCATGAGCAATAAGAAAAATAACCTCTACCAAGATGAAATGTGTTAGACGAATGACAGGAAACAGCTTGAGAGATAAGATCAGAAATGAAGAACTGAGAAAAAAGATAGGAATAACTCCCATCATAGAATATATAGAGGAGTGTATAGCTGTGCGATGAATTCCATTTTTTGCTAGCTGAAAAGACGGCGTACAGTGTTCAAAACCCACGGTAGATATATACAATTTTTCTATCAGGGTGAAATCAAAATCCTGAGTCTCACGCGTTGTGACGATTGCTTTGACCAAATAGTCTTTATCCCTCTGGTCCGGTTATAGCCTCCCAACATACACCAACAATAGTAATTTGTGTTGTAAAGAAGATAGTTTATAGAATATATAAAGAAACAATAGATAAAATGGTTTGGCCATGTGATTAGAAAGAAGGATCAAAACACAACATGAGCCTTCAATAAACGTTGCGAGAACACCATGTTCCCGTGTCCGTCTGCCTTATTGATGTCACAACAATGATCGAATGAGTAAGAGATTTCTTGTTCAATCGTTGCTGTGTTGAACATATTTCTCCCTGCGGCAATCGCCTCAATAGGGCTCTTGAATAACCGTCACTCTTTGTGACCTGTAATGTCAGCAGTTGCCAACACTTTAACAAGGCCGGTCAATTGACTTCAACCATTAGGACGCTGACCTAATTGTGTTGAAACTGGATCTGGAACTTTCCTTCGTGTGATGCAGACATGTCACCCTCGAGCAACCACTGGCTCGTGATGTACGAAATGTCTGCTCCGCAAAACTGGCCGAAACACACCTGTGTGTCTCACTGTGAATCGTGAAAAATATAGTACTTCGCGTTGGTTCTTTGATGTTCCAGTCTCATCAAGTTTGAGGCCCAGATCTAACTTTGCTCCAGCGTTCATTCGTCACTAGTCCACATATACACTGTGCCACTGATGGAATAAATTGACTGAAGGTAAACGTCACATAAAAAGGTACTCACTGTTTATTAATGAAAACTACTGTCATTATCACAGTACAGTTCATAGTTCATCAGTCACACTAAATAGTTCTTGGTGGCTTACAATCATTAGCAACATACTGTCAGCCATAATAACAGTTCTTCATGATCATGCTAAGGTCTCCTCACACATCTAGCACAAATACACTCTTGAAGCTTACTTGCTCTGTACTTGTATACGGGTCGACTACTACCCTACTCACTGGTTCTCTACTTGTTTGCTATAAGTTACTGAATACTAACTTAACACAGTGGAGGTTCAACACTACCTCCCTTCTATCATGAACTAATTAACGGTTCGCTCTCTAAGTCTAAGTACCGTTGAAACCTCTTTCTAACTATCTTCCGTCCTGAGTAATGTTCTCTACCCAACTGTCTAAGTACATTTTAATACTGAAGGAAGTTGGTACGCCTGTATTGGCTACCGCCTCACGGATCAGCTCTCAAACCGTCCATCCTGAGTAATATTCTCTACCCATACCCAAAACTGAATTGTCTTTGTGTATTTTCAAGTATAACTTTCCCCTTCAGCCAAATCACAACTTTCGTTATATTCTTTGTCCTTTACCTGACTGACGCTCACTCATACATGGGACTCTCGTGTTTTTGTCTAGAGTTCACTATTCTCTCTTTCCCATGACTCCCCTCTCGTTCACTTATTGTTACATAATCTCACCCCACTGCTACAACCAGACCCAAGGTCTGACCATGAAAAAGATGGAATAAGGGGATATTAGAAACACTAGGAAACATAACAGCAGCAGAGGCGAATAGAAAAACAAAAGATTGCAAATTATATCTCCCCTCGACGCTGAAAGGCAAATGAGGAAGAAAAAAAGAAGAATTGTCATTCTCACCAGCATTAGCCAGTTTATCAATTTTAAGGTTTGTTCTCCCATATCACTATTCTGTGCACACCCTACAAGATTAATGATTACTTACTGAAAATTTGTCATCTTGTCTTTGTAATAGTAATACATCATCATTGTTAGTTATGTGGGACTTGATAATCTTATCAGACATTATTTGATAGACATAAATGTTTCCCTCACTCACACATTTTATGCGGGGCTTTAAGAAATAAAATGTTTTATATTTGTATAAACTGCTAGAACAAAAATTCAGATAAAAGGAGTATCTTGGTCTACGCCCTATGGGCCGGCTATGGCTCGAAAGGTCAATAGATAGATAGATAGATATTTGTACAAGATGCTGATAATGCAGGAAACTAAAGACAAGTAAACAGAAAAGATAATCTCTCAATGACAGGATTAGAACTTGTTAGTGACCCACCAAAATTTCATGTGGACTTGCCTTTGAAGTTAAACATTTGCATGCAATTACATTAAAATGGCAGAACTCAATTATGGCTAGCTAATCTTCAAAGCTGATAAGGTTAATTAGACTAAAAATATGGTTGAAAACCAGTTTGAGCAGAAACAGAGATAGTGTCAGCCAATTTTGTGTCTAGACTAAAAGAAGCGGTAGTTGGTATTCAAAAAGGACTGTCTGGAGTACATTAGATCTGGAGAGAAGAAAACAAAACAGTGAGGAGAACTTTACAGTTGAGGACTTTCTCGGGATTTGAGACTCCAAGAAACATTCAGTGAGTTTTAGTAAAGGATTATTCAGAAGATTTATTTCAAGGAAAGATGTTTAGCTATAGATAGATATTTCTGGTCTCAGAAGAGATCAGTACTTACTAAGGAAATCAAGGTTATGATGATACAGAAGTCATATTATCGTGTGTGTGATTTTATGCAAAGTGCAAGAAGTTATGTGGATGTAATTACAGAACCTGGGAGAGTGTCATTTAAAAATGACAGTAGCTAAGACACAAATACAGAACTTCTACTAATGATTTAGATATTTAGACAGCCATTGCAAGCATTATATGTAACGATTAACTTTTACATACAACCAAGATATTTATTCAGATGACTTGTGAAGTGTAACCAAAGAACTGTATGAATAAACTTTTGTATAAAGTCTAGACAACCTCTTGTGTTATCATATGAAGTGTCAACACAAGTGCTGTTCAGAACAGATTGAAGGTGCAGTTTCTGTGTTGTGAATTAATCATGCTGTGTTGAGGACATGGTCAACGGTGAATTGCTGCAGCTGATCAGGATAGTTTAGATCTATTTTTCTTTATCATTTGTGCATAATTAATCACATTGTACTGTCACTAGTATAGTCTTGAGGATGCTGCCGCTCTACTTCTTTAATTATGGTATTGGTAAAAAATATCACCCCCATAGTTCTCCCAAACATGTGTCATCCGCTACATGCTCTCTTCATTTCTGTGAGGGCAAATGTATTCTTATGAAGTAGGTGTTTTTTTTTTCATCAGATGTCCTGATACAGTATTTGGTTTAGGTCAAAGTGTCTAAACTTAACTGTATGTATCAGTCCAAACATGATAAGTACATTTGTACTTTAGCCTAGAATAATTTGTATTGTTTTAATCTGAATGTTTTCTATCCATCTAATTAGAATAAAACAAATGAAATTTTTGGAGCATGTTAAAAGACACAATAGCCTACTAAAAGTAACATTGGAAGGGAAAAACAGGGTAATAGAGGCAGACTAAGACTAACATGGACAAGTAACATCAAAATATGGACAAAACAGCCTATGACAACCTGTACCATCAAAGTAAGAGACAGAATGGGATGGCACTCCATGATAGCCAACCTTAGATGCGGAGACGGCACTCGATGATGATGATGATGATTTCTATCCATTCACACTAAGTGTTGGATAGCATTAAAGTGTCCAGCCCATAATCCATCACAGACAAGATCAACTGATGGTATAATAGAGCAAGTCTTTGCTCCAACTTTGAAGCTGCCATAGTTTTTATTGCTACCATATCTCATTTAAGTGTATTAAAAGGCAATTTAGAATATTTTTGATAGACATAAGAGCATAGATGGGCGTATGTTAACATTGATAATAACTGGTGCATTGAAAAGATAAATTAAAATTGGAAAGTCAACACAAGAAACTGAAGCCTCAGAAATATGGATATCCTCAAACTGAAAAATGAGAATGTCATTAGAAACTTTAAACCTGAACTCAGTAACCATTATGCAGTGCTTGGGGAACTAGATGAGATGAAATGTATAAATTCCACAGTAAAGCTCTAATGACATCAGCTGAATCAAGTGCTGGACTGAAGAAAACTAAAAGATGGGCATGAATTTCTGAAAATATGTGGAAATACATACAAGAAAGGAAAGAAGCAAAGGCAGCTATGATGATTGTAAAGACAAGCCTTGGAAAAGACCTGCAAAAAGCAGCATACAAAGAACTAGACAACACAAAGTAAAAATCTTGACCAGAAGACACAAGAGAACTTTTGATCATCCAATACCAAAATACCCAATGCATTAAACTGATTTTACAGCCTTCACACCAGCCTCACAGTTATACATTAATATAGATGACTTTATTATGAATGAACTATAGATGATGTAATGCTCATGGCTAATAACAAGGCTGCTGGTGAAAATGATATGACATCCAAGATGCTAAAAGCAATTAATAACCTTAATTTAAAATACCCACAGAAAATGTTTGTACACTACAAATGAAAAATATATATCAACACTCTGAAAGAACTCCATGTTGTCTTGTCAAAAGCACACAAAAATATAGAACAAACAAAATCAAACTACAGATACATGATCTGCAACAACAGAAAAGAAACATGCAATGAACAGAAGAAACTGGAAATTCAGAGCAGCTGGTACAAGAAAACCCAAAATCTAAACATAGAAACAGACACAAGCGGAGACAGCAAAAGTTTAAATGATGACACAAACCAACTCACAAAAAAAAAACAGTTCTTGAAAATAGGATGGCAGGCGCTATACACAAAGGATGGTGACAAATATTCTAACAGACCACTATAAAACAGAAAAGCACAACAAAAGTGTCCAGAGTATACACCCAAGATGTATGGAAAGAAACCAAGTGGAAACAAATTAGCGAAAAATAAGATCCAAGCATGACATCCATATTCAACAACAAAAAGTTATCAGTAGCCATGGGTCGTATAGTTATAGTTAGTTGAAGGCCCCAGCATCCCTGCAAATGAATTAAAATCCATAATTGCTCAACCGCCTGTGCCAGTAGATTCATCCGAATTAGCATCTCATCTCATTGAAGGATCCAAACAAAGAAAGGCAGCTGCAGTCCCCATCATAGCAGCCTCAGCACATGCCAAAAGACATAAGGTGTAGCTGCACTGAAAGTGAGCACAACCGAACTGTCTTTTGTCATATTATATCATCATTCATTGTAAGCAATTGAAATATCAAAACACAATCCAGATGAAAAACACAGCTCATGGTGTGCACAGAGCACTAAACTCAGTAGCCATAGGTCATATGCAAACGAACAAAAGAAAGCCACAGGAAAAGACAGAATCTCAAATAAGATGATCAAAAATATGGGACTAAAGCCAGGAACAACCTCTTTGAAATCATAAAACGATCTTGAAACACTTGTAAACTTTCAGACAATTGGAAAGAAGCAATAATGATCCTATTCAGAAATGAGGGAAATGAGCCAACTTGAAAGTCCAGCTTCTGCCCAATCAGCCTCCAAAGATACACATGCAATGTGATGGAAAAATTGGTAAATGTCAGGTTACTGAAACATCTTGAAAAAGAAAAAAAGTAGCAACTACTAAACTGCTGCCAGTCAGCATTTAGAAAAAACTTCAGTACATAGAACCAACTCATACACTTAACACAAGACATAGAAAACACATTTCAAGCAAAGAGAAAAGTACTTGCAGTCTTTATTGACCTACAAAGGTGTTTGTCAAAGTATTATAACAGGGGAAAGAATACCTGTGATTGTTTTTATTTCTTCAATGATGTTTGTGCAATTTCATTGATAAGGATTGGATGGTTTTTCATTCATTTGGCGGACTCAATGTAAGTTGACCCATCTTTGATAATGTAAACAATGGGATCATTGATAGAGAGCTACAGCACTATTCACCTGCCACTCCGCATTTAGGGGTAAATAGCTTGACTTATGTCTAAACTTCTACTTCTTCCACTAGTGGAACAATTGTCAACCTCTAAATATAGAGGCATGCTGTGAATATATAATAACCAGCCAAGTACCCAAAAACAAAGTCAAGTGATAATTACGGGAGAAAGGGTGAATTAGTTGCGTGAGGTAGCTAATTTTATAAAGTGTTCCATATGCCCTATGATGTAATCATCAGAGAGTTGGAGGCACCTTAACCTCCTCCTCGGGTAGATGTGACCTGTTACTAAAAATGGGAACTCATCTAGGAGAAGGTCAACTCCACTTACTTACTAGCGGCTCTACCCATTCACGAATAGACTTTGGGAGTAAACCCTGAGGAAAAATTCAGAGATGGAGTCCCTAAGGTAGTTCAGTGTTCGGTAACTGTTCTGACCCTACTAAACTTTTGGATCTTTCGATTGCATGGAGAGAAGAAATATATTGCATAGGCAACAACTTGTCTCTTTTTTTTTTCTGCCCATGCTCGTGCCCTAGAGAGAACACTTCAGCTTTGCTATTTTGGTGTCAACACAACATGGGAAGCAGTAGTTACCGGTTATAAGTCATTCTGTCCATTTGGTGTAGGGTAAGAGAAGCCAGGGGTTGCTTTCGACAGTGGGAGAAGTCTATTGACTATTGAGAAGTCTATTCGACATATTTACTCCTCGATCTGCATCACTTCCTACATTTCCACCTCCTCCGTTTCCTTCCTAGATATTACAGTTTCTATATGTGCCTCAGCTCTACTTACCTCGGTCTTCTACAAACCTACTGACTCCCATTGTTTTCTCTGCTACAACTCTTTTCACCCGACATCTTGCAAGAACTCTCTTCCCTATTCACAATTACTCAGGCCTTGTTCTCTTTGACAGGAACATGAATAAAGATTTCCTACATAATGTCTACCTGATGCTTGACTTCTTCTGCCAATGCCTCTATCCTGATTCCACTCTTCTACCTGCTCTCCAACTGGTTCTCTGCACCTCATGCCAGGCTGTCCCCCCCACACCGACAGGGTAGTACTTGCTATAACCCTCACCACTACGCGGTAATCAGAAATCAGAATCATTCACTGCTACCTCCCCATTCTCCACTCCGACCCAACTACCCATCTTCTCTTCCCTGACACACACAAACCCCCCCCAATTAGTTGCCTTTAAGTGTGATCACAACCTCCGTAATATGCTTGTCAGGAGCCAACTTCCTGCACTCCCTCCATAGTCATTGGGGTACTATCCATGCAATCACAATCGATATAAGACTTGCAACCATGTCCTCCGGACAGGTACAGTTCTCTTTCCTAATGATCCTTTTGAAATCAGAGAAGGATTCACATGCACACTACGTAACATTATCTATGCCATCATATGTAAGCGATGCAAGATATCTAGCAGCACAGCTATCTACGATCCATCATCAACGACAAACTATCTTTCTTAATCTTGATCCTTCCAATGTCGTTAGATGTCACATAGGGCTTATAGTGTTATTTGACACCCATCTCCATTCTGGGTGTTGTGTTCAATCTCATCTAATGAGTCTATGACTGCCAACCTTGCTTCTTTATAAGTGTTCTTTTCAGTGTCTTTCTGGGTCTTCCTCTTTTTCTGTATTCAGATGTTTCCCATTGAAGAGTCTGTTTAGGAATTCTCTTGTTATCTCTTCTCAGCACGTGTGCGACATATGTCCATTTTCTCTTCCTAATTGTAGATAAGATCGTTGGTTGCATGGTCATTTCTATTATCTCAATATTAATCTTGAATTCAGTCCATTGTACACAGAGTATTCTTTTTAGGCATTTGTCTTCAAAAGCATTTAGTTTTCTCTCAATCTCCTTTGTTGTTTTTCAGCTTTCACATGTATAGGTGTTGACAAAGTGTCGATAATATGTTTGAGTTGAATAATCTAAGTTAGTTTTCTTGCTTAGTATTTTTTATTTCTATATTTTGTCCAGGTTTTAAAAATTCACTGCTGCTTTTGCTATCCTGCTTCTGATCTCTTTCTGTGATTCACCATCTTGATCTTTATTGCTACAAAATATACACAATGGTCTAATCTTTCCAGTGTCTGAGGATTAAGATATGTACAGGGGCATTAAAAAAATAATGCACCACATCAGTTTTCTCAGCTAATAATAAACATAGAAATATGAAATTTTGCACACTTTAAATATGATGTGTAAAGCAGAGATACAGAGCTTGATCGGCCGTGCTGTGGATGGCCTACCACAGCCACCAATGCAGAGATGTTGAAATGTGCTGAGGGCATTATTTTTGCTGATAGGCACATCACTACTCAACAATTAGCCTTAACATTGTCAGTCAGCATTGGTAGTACAAATGCAGTTATAAAAATTCTTGTATTTTATAAGGTTTGTGCAAGATGCATTCCACAAAATCTCACAAATGAGTACTGATTGCAAAGAAAAGCCATTTTTTTGTCTGAACTGTTATAGCATTTCAATGTTGATGTAGAGAACTTTTTGGCTAAGACTGTTACAAGTGCCAAAACCCTGCACATCATTTTGAACCTGAGACAAAAAGACAGTCAATGGCATCATCTGCTCTCACCATGAAAAAGAAAATTCAAGACATCTTCTTCAACTGGAAAGGTCATGATCACTGTCTTTTGGGACATTGAAGGTGTGATTCTTGTAGACGTTATGCCAAGAGGAGAGATAATCAAATTTTAACCCTCTGATTTTCATCTCTTTGATCCACTTCAAGATGGCCCCCCCCCCCCCTCCCGAACAAAACTTGAAGATTATGATATAGTGATTCGTACAGCGAAGAAATTGCTACACAATCAAGACAAAGACTGGTACAGTCTAGGAATATATGCACTTGTTGCATGCTGGCATAAAGCTGTACAAGTGAATGGGGATTATGTTGAATGATACCAATGTTTACATGACATATCTATATATGCGGTTCCCAAGAAAATCAATGTGGTGCATTACTTTCTGAATGCACTAAGTATATTGCCTTCTAGTGTATTGTTATTTTTCATTATTTTTGTTTTATTCCTGTTAATTTCAGGTCCTATTTTTTTGTCATGGATGATAAGGTATCTGTGATATTTTGCATTGTGTTCATATTGTCACTTAAGAGCACTAATATCATCTGCAAAATCTAGATCTTCCAAGTAGTTCTTGTCATACCATATAATGCTGTTATTGTCTTTGCAACATTTATTCATTATTTAATCAGTGGTAATACCAAATAGCAATAATGATAGTATACATCCCTGTTTTACTCCTGTTTCAATTTGAAACCAATCACTCATTCCCTGATCCGTGCGAACTGAGCAAGTATTATTATCATTTATGTCTTTTATAATGTTGGTAATTTTTGGTGATAATCCGTAATGTTTCAAAATATTCCACAAAGACAATCTATGTATGTTGTCTAACACTTTTTAAAAATCAATGAAATTGCAGATTAATGGTTGTTGTTTTTCTCTATGCTCGTCTTGTATTATGTATCTATCTATTTAACTATCTTTAGACAGAAATTTACACCCACATTAGTAAAGCTGCTACCACCTTCGCCCATCTTTCTAGGTGTGTTTGGCAAAACAGCAAACTGACAACTAAAACAAAGTTCACAGGTTACAATGCCTCCATCATTAGTATCCTTTTGTATGGCAATGAATCATGGACAACTTATTCAAAGCAAGAAAGAAGCTTAAATGCATTCCATATGCAATGTCAGCGCCGTATTCTTGGTATCACCTGCAAGAACAAAGTGACAAACATGGAGGTCCTCACTCGCACAGGCCTCCCGAAATATCTACACGCTGCGCAAACAATGTAAGTTACGCTGGCTTGGCCACTTTCACAGTATGAAAGATGGCCACATACCAAAAGATATACTTTATGGACGACTAGCAGATGGCAATAGAACTAGGAGGTGCCCAAAACTCTGATTCATAGACATGTGTATGGCATGAAGACTGAAAATAAACCCTGCAGCCTGGGAAGAAATAGCTGCAGACCACAATTTTTGAAAACACACTCTAAAGCTCCAACTCAAGGAAGAAGCTTCATCTTTAACATTTTTATCTTATTTGGTATGTGGTGGTTGTAACCAAAAGTTAAAAACTCTCTTTGAACAAATCATAAATAAACACTAACTCATGTCCCTAATTTGCTTCATTTTCTTATCCACAGTGTATTGGTACACTTACTATTGTGGATAATGTTATGGACTCACTTAAAGGCTGGATAGACAGGCATGCATGTAGTAAAATTGCTGTACATTTATTAGTTACATTTGTAGTGATGTTGGTGTCCAAAGGAATTGGCATAATTCAAACAACAAAGGTTAGTTTTTTTAATAGTTTTATTTAGTTGAAAAAATGAGTTGCACGTTTTTGTTTTTCATTCATCTTATTAACGGATTCCATCACACTGAATTTTTCACATTGTGCTCCACTACATTTATCTTCAGAATACATTTGTTTGGGACCTCTTCCCTAGACCTTGAAGCAATCAATAAAATAATAAATCAACTGATAATTGATTGAAAGAGTCAGCTCATGTTTGTCAAAATAAATAAAGAGGTGGTTATTAAAGGACACAAAATTTGATGATTTTTCTTGCCCTTTCACAATTCCCTTTCCACAATGTATCATATCAATTCAGTTGATTGTTTACTGTACTACAATACAAAGCTATCTAGTATCTTCTATCTTTGTCATTCACAATCTTTCTTTCCCTGTATTTTGCCAGTTGTAATAAAATATTCCAACTTTCCTCTTCTCATGATGTACTAAAAAGAAAATGGTGATTTTTTTTTCTTTTTTATGTTTTTTAGGTGTTTTCTTTTTGTGTTAGCCTCTTTGAGCATGTTCTTGTTGGTCTTGAACTGTCCATTTTAGCCACATTAAAAAACACAGGGATTTGGAAAGAACAATAATGGAAGCTTAATTTCAGGAAAACATAGACAAGGATGGACCAAGAAGATGGTGGTTTCAAGACAACAAAAGGACCTTAAACTTTGCAGCAGAGGAATTGGGGGATCTGGCTAAAAACAAAGATTCTTTCAGATATAGACTATGATGAGAGCAGCATTCTGTAAAGGCATGCACTAGATCAGTGCTTTTCAACTTTGTTATGCCCACCTGTGTAACTTTTTCATTGATACATTTTCTCAACCACCGACTAAAATCTAAATTGAAGAAAAACTTCCATAATTGAAGAAATAAAAATCAATATTACTTACCTTTCATTTAATCAGATCCTTGAGCCTGATGCTGAGCAACTAAATGTTGGATATTTGGTTCTATTTTTGTAAGGAATGTAGGTCTCCTCTTTCATTGACTTTCAAACAATGTCTTTATTTGGTAACAATATGATTTACTTTCCACATATTTGGAAATATATGCATATATATATATTGGAAATATTTACATATAAAGCAGACATTTTTTTGGGGCCACATTTGTAGTTGTAGTTAGTCGAAGGCCCCCGGTATCACTGCAAATGAACTAAAATCCATAATTGCTCAACTGCCTATGCCTTTGGAATCATCTGAATTAACATCTAATCTTACTGAAGGATCCAAACACAGAAAGGTAGCTGCATTCCCCATCATAGCAGCCACAGCACATGCCAAAAGACATAAGTTGTAGCCCGCACCAAAAGTGAATGCAACTATCTGTCCTTCATTGTACAATATCATCACTCATTGTGAGAAATCAGAATATCGAAATATGATCCGGATGAAAAACACAGCTCAAGCTGGCTACATTTTTAAGTATGCATCATTACTGAAAATTGGTTTGCTCTCTTTATCATATTTAAGATACAATAGTTCTTCCTGACAAGTTATATCAATCTCAACATTTACAGTAAAATAATTTACCATCCTCCCTTAAATAAACTTTCAAGTTCAAAATATTGTTAAATCGTTTCTCCATATCAGATTTAAGTTCACTCAGGTGACTACTTTATCTTTTTACTCCTCTGGAGTCACATCATCTTTTATTGACGAAAATTCTGCAAACTGGTGAAATTCTCTTTTCTGAATATTATGTTGAATGGCCAAGTTTTTCTGTAAATAATGACACAATAGTTTTACAATTGATTAATGTCATGTGTAAAAGTGTGAAAATGTAATTTAATTAAATTTAATTTCTTAAAAATTCCTTACCAAATAAAATGCATCCTGCTTTATTGTTTGTAATTGTTGACAGAGAGCAGCCACATTTTTGCTGTCAAAAAACGGTATGACACTCTCACACAATTCAACAAAACGAGTCAAGCATGTGCCTTTTGAATCTTTGAAAGCCAATGTACTTCTGTGTATTACAGTAGCTAATTATATTGCTTATTTTTTTTATTGGCACAGCTGTCAGAGCATTCTATCACTTTTGGCATTATATTTGACTTTATTAATAGCTCAAATTGTTATACATAATGGAGCCAGTAGTGGAGTGTAACGTACACTCCTGCAAGGTATGGTGACAGCTTTACAAAAAAGGAACACAATATTAAACACATATATAATGATAAATGCAGGTTTGTGCTCAAATGTTTTCCAACAAGATGTTGTCTATGTACCACACAATGAACACACAAAACATTTGGCACCTCTTCCTTCAAATAAGCAATGAACCCAATAATAGCAACCAATCATTGATAGCGCCCTGTCAGTGGCACAAGCAACAATATTGCTAAAGGGTATATTATGTTTTGCAAAGTATGATTTCATAGCAGTAAATATTGATAATCCTGTTGTATCATGGGTGGGCCGAGCAGAAGATGTCATCAGATAGGTCTGTGGGCTTACCAATATCAATGCTGGCGAGGAGTGGATACTAGTGCTTACGTCATTCAGGGACACATTCTCATGTATTGTCACACTCGTCAGGAAATGTAGGGAATAGGACTCAGTCATGGTCAATGCGGAGGTCAACGGTCTCATCTGGGATAACACTGATGAGAAAAATGCAGTCATCTATACAGACGGATCTGTAATACAACACCAAAGGAGTGCATGGGCATTTACAGAATGCTCGGCAGGCAGAATAGTTAGAATAGTTAAGGAAGATAGTGGTGTATACGTTATGACCACGAGTAGCATGACGATGGAGGTGATGGCAGTGACCAAGGCATTCATCTGGTTAGAGTCACAAGACTACACCTACACCTGTATACTGAGTGATTTGATGAGCATGATAAGAAAAGTGGAGGTGTTTTCTGTACGTATGCAACAGGTAGAGTCATTGCAGAAGTAAAAAATACATAAGATCACCTTTGTCTATGTCTCCGGACATGCAGGTGTATGTGGAAGTGAAAGAGTGGACAGGTTGGCTAGCTGCGCTATTGTTGAGGGCAGTCATCCAATGAATCAGGTGGACATCATCAATGCCCTCAGGGAAGTGCGAAGGACACAGGACTTTGACGACCATAAGTCCATGTCACTTCTTCAGATGAAAGAGATGGGAGTTAAGATGGGCACAGCCAGAAACGAGAAACTTAGTGGGCGTGTAAGAAGACTTTTTAACCAACACAGAACTGGAGTCGTCAGTCACTTGTCACTGTGAGACTTGCTGAGGAAGGGATCTGAGCACCTATGGACATGTTTGGAGTGCAATGATGATGACCTGCTTGATGCATTACAGTTAAGATAAATTGTTTGATTTATGGTAATATCAAAGTTTCTCTAATGTTATGACTTTAACCACTTCATGCAATTAATCGTGATACACAATAAGATGCATTTAATCCATCTTTGTTCTCTGCATTTTGTTTATTGAAATGTTATTGTACAACGATTTTGAAATCTTTTAAACAATTTTGGAAAATATTCCAAGAGCTTTTTTTTATCTTTTGGATGCTTTGTTGCAAGATGCTCTTGCAATCAACTTGGCTTCGGTGCTTCATTAGAAAATGTTTTGTGGCATAGTAAACACATTGGAAATTGTTTGTAATAGATTTAATGAATCCCATTTTCAGATATTCAGGTAAATACCCTCGAGCTTATTTCTTTTTTGAGACATGATTTCAGATTTGTTAAAGTCACAAATCAATAAAAATTGTATGAACAAAACATATAAATCAGAAGTCACATATAACTCACTTCAATCACATATCCAACAGCATCAGATTATGGACAGTTTATGTTGTAATCGTTTCAGAACAATCGTATACTTAATAAGAATTTTAGCTGTCAATACAGGACTAACAGAAGCAGAGAGAGAATATATAACCTTCAACAAGAGAGAGGTGCTTGTTTGGTGTTAACAGAATCATACTAACTGCAGATGTGTCAAGATAGGTCAGTTGACATTGATAAAATGCAAATATAGGTGTAATCCTTTTGACTCAAACTAGTCCGGTCCATGACCAGTCTTGCCAATTTAATTTTAGGTTACGATGAGAGACCAAATTATAAGGATATTCTGTCTATTGATGTTTTAGAAATAGAATACAGTTCCTCGATCATCCACCAAGTGTATATTTTATGTATCATTAATAAAACATGCAACTATTCTGCTATCCTAAAAGTCAAAATTACCCACTAGTGGGCGATATCTATCTATCTATCTTTTGTCCTTTCGAGCCGAAGACGGCACATAGGACAGAACCACAATCTCAAAAACAGAAACCTTGCGTGCCAAAATGGCACATATTGCAGAGATCACTGCTTCTAAAATCTATGACTCTGTTTCCATAACAATACTTTTTACAAAGACAGCATGTCAGGCCATCGATCAACCTCCTTAGTCGCCTCTTACGACATGCCTGGAAAGTCACAGTGTCACTATTCTTTACTTTCCTCATATTGAGGCCCCGGTGGGCGATAGTACCTAGGTTAAAGAGCACTGCACTTAATGATGATGATACCAGAAATTAAGCTACACCTTGGATTTGAATCCACAACCTTCTGGTCAGTGGTAAGCACTCTAACATCATAGCCACCATGTTTCACATATATAAAATCTTATGCATTTCTATCATACAGATAGAGATGATACAGGCACTAGAAGATTTTGGCATTGAAGTGATTACAGACATATGCAACAACATATACCACACAGGATACATACTCTCTCTCTCTCTCTCTCTCTCTCTCTCTCTCTCTCTCTCTCTCTCTGCGATCAGGACTCAATCATAGTAGGATTCCAGACTCTCACATGAAGTCAGCTGTCAGGTTAAGTGTGTTGATCGCCCCCACAGACAGAACAACAAAATTAGAATCTGCCAGATCCACTCTGATTGAACACCCATTAAAATGTTGCACTGTGTTCTGCGCCAGTGGCCCAGTGCATCCAATTTCAGCCAGCATTTTATTCAGGTTTGCTTTCCTTAGCCTTTGATTGTCCCCAATCTTCCTGCAAGGCAGCAGATTGTCTTTTCTGTAGGGGGATTCTGCCCTTAGATGGTCCCCAGGTTTACGAGCACCATCTGCCCGAGTCACTAGAAGTGACTAACACAGACATGCACACACAAAGATATGAGATGTGACTAACACAGACATGCACACAGCGATACGAGGCATGACTAACACTGACACACATCAAGATATGAGATATGACTAACACAGACATACATGCAAAGAAATGACACATGACTAACATAGACATGCACACAAAGATATAAGATATGACTAACATAGAGATATGTACACACAAAGATATGACACATGCCTAACATAGACATGCACACAAAGATATGAGATATGACTGACATAGATATGCACACACAAAGATATGACACATGACTAATATAGACATGCACACAAAGATATGAGATATGACCGACATAGACATGTACACACAAAGATATGACACATGCCTAACATAGAAATGCACACAAAAATATGAGATATGACTAACATAAACATACACACAAAGATATGAGATATCACTAACCCAGACATGCACACACAAGGATATGACACATGACTAACACAGATACACACTAAGATATGAGATATGACTAAACACAGACACACATAAAGATATGAGACATGATTAACACGAACACACCAAGATATTTGATATGACTAACATGACACACACCAAGATATGAGCCATGGCTAGCACACACACACACAAGCTAAGATATGAACCATGTCTAGCACAGAAACACATTAAGATATGAGCCATGGCTAGCATGGAAATACACTAAGATATGAACCATGGCCAGCACAGACACACACTAAGATATGAACCCTAGCCAGCACAGACACCCATCAAGATATGAGCCATGGCTAGCACGGATATACACCAAGATACGAACCATGGCCAGCACAGACGCACATTAAGATATGAATCATGGCCAGCCCAGACACGCACTAAGATATGAGCCATGGTGAGCACATGCACTGACTAAGATATCAGCCATGGCTATCACAGACACCCACTAAGATATGAGCTACAGCTAGCACCGATAGATACATACCAAATGAACTAAAACATCAAGTTTCATTGCATTGCCTAAAAAGAATGGTGCAGTTTAATGTAGTGACTTTAGAACAATAAGCCTAATGAGCCATGTTACAAAAATCTTGCTAAAAGTTATACAAGGAAGGATTCAGAATAAAATCAATACTGAATTAGATGAGCAACAATTTGGATTTAGGAAAAATAGCGGAGCAAAAGAAGCCATATTCTGCATGAGTACATTAATAGAAAAATACACAGAAGTAAACAAACCAATATATGCCTGCTTCATAGACTACACCAAAGGATAGAGTACACCACAAACAACTTGTTGTTGTTGTTGTTGTTGTGTTCACCAGCTTTCATCTCTGATGAAGTCCCTAGAGACTAGGAACTGAATTTTGCGTGTTAATCCATTTTTCCCTGGCAGCCGTGTGCACAGGGGTCCCTCGCCGCACAGGCAGATAACTCCGACTTCGGAGGTACTCATGTTTTTTCCATCAATGAGTAACTGACGTTTCAAGCCAGGTCTCGCTGCTAAGACCAGGGGTGGTTGCCGCAGACAGAAATCATAAATAAAAATCCTAACTGGTGTAGCGAAGATTTGAGCCTACAACCTCTCTGCCCCGAGGCCGGCGTCTTGCCTCGAGACCAACAAGTCCCCCATGGAATGGGAATATGAGGAAACTGCAACAAGGAACACTTTTCATGCATAGCCTTCAATGGTTCCCGCTGCCTATCCACCATATACCTCGAAGCCCATGTCCTCCCAAAAAATTATGACCGTCATACTTCTTTAAAAATGTATAGTGCTTGATGATGTTAGGCCATCGTTGTTGACTCCAATTTCGAACAGATCATCCCCGTCACACATCAAACAACAGACCATAAGATTAGCGTAAGGCCGGTCTAGGGATTTACGATGGGCCATTATGATGACGTAGCACACATAGCAATGTCGCAAGCACAGCAATGACGCGCCCTTTAGATTCTTGATTACTCTAGTGAATGCAGCCTACGACGAACAAAACACAGTGCAAATTCCCTGAAAGGATAAAACTGCAGCTGATATAGAATGACTAAAAGAGATACATCTAGGTGACATGGACATACAACTAATATGTAATCTATACTGGGAGCAAACAGCAATAATAAAATATAACAAAGAGAACTCTACACCCATTGATATAAAAAGAGGAATAAGACAGGGATTTGGTTATGGAAGGCCCCGGTATCACTGCAAACGAATCAAAATCCATAATTGCTCAACCCCCCATGCCAGCGTAATCATCCGAATCTCATCTCCAAAACAAAGAAAGGCAACTGTAGTCCCCATCATAGCAGTCTCAGCACACGCCAAAAGACATAAGGCGAAACTGCACAGAAAGTGAACACAGCCAACTGTTCCCTGTCATACGATATCATCATTCATCGAAAGCATTTGGAATATCAAAACATGATCAAAACAGATGAGACACACAGCTCACGGTGTGCATAGAGCACTCAACTCAGTAGCTCCTGCAACAAGCCGGACTTGGAATATGAGGAAACTGCAACAAGGAACACTTTTCATGCATAGCCTTCAATTGTTCCCACCGCCTATCCACCATATACCGGGAGTTCACATCCTCCTGAAAATGATGATCGTCATATTTTTAAAAATGTAGAGCGCTTGATGATGTTAGGCCATCGTTGTTGACTCCAATTCTGAACATATAGACACACAGTTAGTCGTCAGATTATCCTCGTTGCATATCAAACAACCGACCATAAGATTAGTGTACGGCCGGTCTAGAGTCTAGGGATGTACAATGAACAATTACGATGACGTAGCACACTAAAAATGTCATACACACAATTTCGCTCCCTTTCGATTTCTGATTACTCTAGTAAAAGCAGCCTAAGACGAACAAAACACTGTGCAAATTCCGTAAAGAGATGAAACTGCAGCTGACAAAGTAGTTTACATTGATAAGTAACATGGAAATAACTTGTGTCAAGGAATTCCAACAACGGCCATGAACAGCACCAATGTGACGTAAAGCGCAGATCAAGTCTAGACGTTGGAAGGTCGCATTCACAACTACAACTACCTGGGACATACTATAACCAGTGTTGGAAAATGTACAACTGAAATAAACAAAAGAATAGGAATGGCAAAAAGTAATTTAATGTCATGAAGAACATACTAACATCAAAACAAATAACACCAGGGCTAAAACTAAGAGTAGCAAAATGTTACATCTTCTCAATATTCCTATATGGTGCAGAAACATGGACATTAGACAAGAAAACAGAACAGAGAATTGAAGCCTTTAAAATGTGGATATATAGAAGAATAGGTAGAATTGGATGGAAGGAAAAGAAAACAAACGATGAGGTCTTAAAACAACTAAAAATGAAAAGAGAACTACTAAGCACAATTCAAACAAGACAACAGCGATTTTTGGGCCATGTTAAAAGACACAACAGCCTACTAAAAGTAATCCTGGAGGGGAAAATACAAGGTAAAAGAGGCAGAGGCAGACCAAGACTAATATGGACGAGTAACATCAAAAGATGGACAAATCAGCCTATGACAACCTGCACCATCAAAGCAAGAGACAGAGCAGAATGGCGCTCCATGGTAGCCAACCTTCGTTGCGGAGAAGACACTCGATGATGATGATGATGATTTATATCATCAGAGAAAGTTCAAACAGCTGAGTACTATCTTGTGGTTGACTCAGTCAACAAAAATTATTGAAAACCGTTTACCAAAGAATCTTAAAAGTAATGATAATGTATATTTTCAACTATCAAGGTAGTTAAAGCACCAGTTTTTTTTTTTTTAATTATAATGGTTTATTACTGTATCATCATCAGGTTGCATGTTCCACAGCTGTCTGAAAGAATCTTTGTCTCTAGTCAGATCTCCCAATTCTACTGTTTCCATGTTCAAGGTTTATTTTATGTCTTGAAACCACCTTCTTCTTGGTCTGTTCCTGATGCATCATCCAGGAACCATCATGCCTTCCATTGTTGATCTTTCCAGCACACTGTGTCTTTTGACATGGCCATAGTATTTTAATTTTCTGAACATTACCCTATATTTTCCTTTAAAATATACTTTAAGGTATTTATTATCCATCTGTTCTTAAACTCTTAGAGGAGATAAGCACAGATATAAAATATATAAAATATTAAATAATATGCGGGATCACAAGTAGAGCTGAAGAAAATAATGTAAAATAAACACAAAATGGTATTAAGTAGCTAAACTTAAGCACCTAACTAAATAGAGAGACAAGACAAACTATGACATTTCTGCAAAAGAGTTCATCAAGTATAAAACAAAAATATATAAAGATTAACAAATACTATTCTAAAATAAAGTAATCAAGAATCTAAAGGGTGCGTCATTGCTGTGCTTGCGACATTGTTATATGTGCCACCTCATCGTAATGGCTCATCGTAAATCCCTAGACCGGCCGTACGCTAATCTTACGGTCCGTTGTTTGATGTGCGACAGGGATAATCTGACAACTAACTGTGTGTTTATATGTTCGAAATTGGAGTCAACAACAATGGCCTAACATCATCAAGTGCTATATATTTTTAAAGAAATATGACGATCATCACTTTCGGGAGGACGTGAACTTCTGGTATATGGTGGATAGGCGGCAGGAACCATTGCAGGCTATGCATGAAAAGTGTTCTTTGTTGCAGTTTCCTCATATTCCAAGTTCATGGGAAACTGGTTGGTCTCGAGGCAAGACGCCGGCCTCAGGACAGAGAGGTTGTGAGTTCAAATCTCAGCTACACCGGTTGGGATTTTTATTTATGATTTCTCTCTGCGACAACAACCCCTGGTCTCAGCAGCGAGGCCTGGCTTGAAACGTCAGTTACTCATCGATGGAAAAAACATGAGTACTTCCGAAGTCGGAGTTATCTGCCTGTGCGGCGAGGGACCTCTGTGCACATGGCTGCCAGGGAAATATGGATTAACACGCAAAATTCAGTTCCTAGTCTCTAGGGACTTCGTCAGAGTTGAAAGCTGGCGAACGCAACAACAACAAATAAACACAGAAATGTAAACACTAAAGTCAAACACTGATCTGAAAAATGGTAGAAAGAAATGGTGGCCAAGATTTATGTAGTTGTACTTGAATTCTAAGTACTTAAATTGTATTCAAATTCTTACCTTAGGGTTTTGAGATTTTGAAATACATGTAAGCATACATAAGTTTAAATCATGTTACACTGCCAGTCTTTGTTAAGTAGAACAGTATTTTATTTAATTTTTCAGTAAATTTTAGCTTTGCTTTAAAATTATTAATACTAATTAAAATAAGTTCTTTCATTCTCATGAAATTGTATTTTCAGATAGTGAAGACTTATGGTTATAGTTTGTTATGAATTTTAATAACAGTGTTCATCACAAAAGTACTTTTTATTGAAAACGTGCTGGATTGAGCTATTAGCGGGTCATCATCATTGCACTCCGAACTTGTCCATAGGTGCTCAGATCCCCTCCTCAGCAAGTCTTGCAGTGTCCAGCGACTGATGACTCCAGTTCATTGTTGGTTGATTGTCTTCTTACACGCCCACTAACGTGCTGCATGAAAGTTTGAATGCTGTGCAGTAGTTTTAAATTTGAAATATTTTTGCACGTTTTCAAGAGACAGTAAAGATTTTCTCATGATTCCTATTATGTCTTCATTAAGTTCTGATATTTTATATTTCCCGTGGGGAGTCATACAGGATAGGATTATGGGTTTTGGCATTGTTTGTACTGGATCGCTAGTCATCATTTCTTTGGAGATTGCCTTAAAGTTGCTCCTCTTTAGTCTTGTTTTTGGACTTTCGTTTCCAAGATAGTGAAACTAGTTCACGTTCTTTCGATCGCTGCAGAAGTTGCATTTGGAGTCTGATTAATTTCGGCTCTCCATTGCAATTTTCTGCGTTGTCAAAATGATGTTCTACTGTACACATCTGCGCCGATGAAGCAGAGTAGTACGCACGGCAATATTCCTATTTGACAAATTAAGTGTTGTGAATGATGTGACCTTCCACCATCTAGAGTTGATCTGTGGTTTATGTCACATTGAGTGCTGTTCAATGACCGCTGTTGGAATTGTTTGACACAAGTCATTTACATGGTACAACTCATTAATGTGGATTGCTCTGTCAAGTCAGCCGAAGTTTTATCTCTTTAGGGAATTTGCACCGTGTTTAGTTCGTTGTAGGCTGCATTCACTAGAGTAATCAGGAATTTATGGGCGCAGCCAT
The DNA here is from genome assembly GCA_032433765.1 of Megaustenia siamemsis. Classification (NCBI taxonomy): domain Eukaryota; kingdom Metazoa; phylum Mollusca; class Gastropoda; order Stylommatophora; family Ariophantidae; genus Megaustenia; species Megaustenia siamemsis. Next base: position 48,489,965 of record JAVIAB010000126.1, read on the forward strand.
TGTTGTGTGTGCTACATCATCATAGTGGCTCATCGTATATCCCTAGACCAGCCATAGGCTAATCTTACGGTCTGTTGTTTGATGTGCGACGGGGATAATCTGATGTCTGTGTTTTATATGTTCAGAATTGGAGTCAAAAACGATGTCCTAACAACAAGCACTATACATTTTAAAAAATATGACGATCATCATTTTCAGGAGGACGTGAACTTCCGGTCAATATGGTGGATAGGCGGCAAGAACATTGAAGGTTATGTATGAAAGTGTTCCTTGTTGCAGTTTCTTCATATTCCAAGTCCGGCTTGTTGCAGGAGCTACTGAGTTTGGTGCTCTGTGCACACCACGAGCTGTGTGTTTCATCTGTTTTGATCATGTTAAATATTCCATGAATGATGATATCGTATGACAGGGAACAGTTGGCTGTGTTCACATTCTGTGCAGTTTCACCTTATGTCTTTTGACGTGTGCTGAGATACTATGATGGGAACTACAGCTACCTTTCTTTGTTTGGGAGATGTGTTAGTAATGCGAATGATTCCACTGGCACAAGCAATTATGGATTTTGATTCGTTTGCAGTGATACCGGGGCCTTCCATAACCAAAGAACCAAATAGTCTTGTTTTTCCAAGGCTGGTTTTTCTTTGGTGCATGGGGTGGTTAGGGAGCCTTTTGTATTTCTCCGCTTGTTGCATTACTTTAGTTTTCTATCTTCCAAAGGTTTAAAGCCTGCTACTGTTTCTAGAGTCTATATAGGTGTGGATTTCATAGCACCAATGAGGATACTGACAGTCTGGTTTTGTGTTCTGTTAACTTTGCTAAGCTGTGATTTGGATGCTGAAGCCAAGCTGTGACTTCAAACTCAAGTACTGGTCTTACTCTTTCTGTGTATAGTTGTTTCAAGATATTACTGTCTGCTCCCCAGTCTGTTCCTGCTAATTTCTTCATATCTGTTCACTTTCTGGCTCTTTTATTTGCTTTGTCTATCTGATTTATCCATGTTATTCTGCAATCCATGGTGATGCCAAGTTATGTTGAATTTTGGACATTAGGAAGTGTGTGGTCTTTTATCTTCAAAATTTGCAGAGAGTGTGTTTCTTGATAGGCTGAAAATTGTGTAAGTAGTTCGTCCATCTTTCAAGTTTTCCTAGGGCATGTTGCATTCTGGAACTGGCCAATGACATAGATTCTTCTCGTATCCATATTGCCAGGTCATCTGCATACATTGCAGAGTGTATTCTGGGTGGAATGTCCTCTACAATATCATTTATGAAGATTAGGAAAAGCATTTGGGATAGTACTCCACCTTGTGGGACACCTTGTTTGATTTTGGTTTTCTTATTTAGTTTTCCTTGTACTTGTACTCTGGCCAATCTGTCTTGTAGGAATTCAGATATCCAGTTAAATAATCTGGCCTTAGATTCCCAGTCAAAGAAGCTTGTTCTTTAATCCTTCTCTCCAAACCCTATCAAAAACCTTCTACATGTCGACCCACACTGTCAATGTGTTTTTCCTCTCTTGTAGAGCATCCTCAATTTGTTGTGGCATAATTAATGTTTTGTCTCCAGATACCACATGAGTCTTCTGTTGACCAACCTTTCCATGAGCTTGTTCAGGCAGCTCAGTAGGCTAATTGGTTTGTAACTGCTTGGGTCCAGTGGGTCTTTTCCATGTTTGAGTATGGGCACCATAATGGCTTCTTTCCAGGTTGCCGGCATTTGTCCCCTCTTCTAGCTGGTATTTATTATCCTTAGGAGCTGACCCTTGGCTTTCTGCCCCAGTTTTATGAGCATCTTTTTGGTGATTCCATCTTTTCCAGGGTAACTCTCGAGTTTCAATCCTTTGAGTGCTACATCTAGTTGTCAGTGTAAAGATGGTCGTCTGGTGTTTTTCTGGTACTAAAGGTATGTTTTGTATCTTGGTTTTTCATTCTCGCAGCTTTCTGTTGGTCTTTTGGAATGTTTATTCTACTTATGTTTTTGTGAGTTTCTATCAGTATGTTTGCTGCCCTTTTGGCCTGTGTGGGTGTTCTGATTGTGTGCTAATGTTATTGTAGGTCAGCTGTTGTTTTCATTGCTCAGAGTGAAGTTTCCACAGGTTGTGTCCGCTTTTATCTAGGCTGAGGCTCTCTGTTTAGTCTTTCCAACTCTGTCTTGCTAATATCTTGACCTCTCTTCTGTATTTGGCAAAGACTGCTTTATAGGCTATTTTGTTCTGTGTACTTTGTGATGTTTCAGCTAGTTCTCTGGCAGAGTTCTAGTTTTTGTATTTCCTTGCTCTAATTTGGCTTGTAATTTCTTCTTGCTCCTCTAGTAATTGATTCTTTAGCAGCTCTCAGGATTGCCTTTGTTAACTCCTATATCATATTATTGGCTTTCCTTTGATGGGTGCAGTGTAGGCATCTGTGAGTTTGGCAAGCCTTTGTTACCAGTCGGCTCTCTTTTGAAGTTCCAGCAAGGGAGTGGTGTTTGCATCTCCTGTTTGTGAGCATGATCTACTGAAAGTTTGACTGGTCTGTGGTCACAGTCTCCAAGAGTTGGTTCAGAATTATTCTGGTTATTTTGTTAGATATGTCTCCTGTTGCGAATGCTAGGTGGGTAGTTGATGTTGTTTTCCATCTTCTTGAGTGGAAGGTTGGGGGTCCTCTCTAGATTTATGTGGAATAGGTTGTTGTCTATTTCCCATTCTTCCACTTCTTCACCTTGAGCATTGGTTTCCTTATATCCCTATCTTTTAGAGTGGCTGTTGAAGTCTCCTACTAACAGACACTGTGATGGTGTTATTTCCATTTACTCCAGCTTGAGTAATCTATCGTTAGAGCAGTACATATTAAATATCCTTGTGCTATTGAAGTTGATGTATAAGTCTGTGTTGATGATCTCTGCCTCCCCATTTGTGACTACTTCTATCTGTTTTACTGGGATGATATTTCTTATTAATATATAAGGTTTTCACCCTTGTGGCCTTCCCTTTCTGTCTAAATATCTGGTAGCCCCCAGATCATAAATATATTTTGAGGATTAATGCGTTTCTTGGATGCAGGACACGTCTATCTTCTTTACTAGTATTACTGCTAGGACTTGTTTTTTGTGGTATATCCCCTACACATTCCAATGCATTATAGTCAGATATGTCTTGAAATTATTTTGAACCATAGTAGTTTCCCTCAGGTTCCATTTCCTGACTCTCCAAAATGGATCAGAGTGACCACCAGTAGCTTGGGGTGGACCCCTTCAAAGGTGGGGCCTGGCACTACACCTGCCTGGGGAACTCTACAGACAGAACACCATAACTAGAGTCTGTTAGGTCCACTCTGATTGAGTACATGTTAGAATATTGGACTATGTTCTGCGCCAATGGTCCAGTGCATCCGATTTCTGCCAGCATTTTATTTGGGTTTGCTTTCCTTAGCCTTTGATTGTCCTAAATCTTCCTGCAAGGCAGCAGTTTGTCTTTTATGTATGGTGGATTCTGCCCTTAGATAGTTGGTCCTTCTAGGTTTACATGCATTATCTTCCTGTGCTTTGTGTAGAGTTTTCTCTGTCAGGGGTGGTCTGGTCTTTGGAGTTCTTGAGCACCAACTGTCCGCTTGATAGAAGACAGAAAAAAGGGAAAAGACAGAGAGACATTTAACCCTTGAAGGGGGGAAGTTCAGACTAAAGTGTGTACTACTCACTGGTGGGTTCTGCATCTTCACCTAAAGGGTTCCATCTACTCCTGGCTTCTTTGTCTGCCCCCTCACCAAGGATCTGTCCAGCTTGGATAACCTTGCCAGGAGCTAAGCTCCTCCACTGGCATAGCACCTTGGATCCCGGGGACAAAAAAGTGTTTGACAACATACAAAGATTGTCCTTGTGGAATATCTTGAAACACTACTGAATACCACCAAAAATTACCAACATTATAAAAGAAATATGACTGCTATACTTGCGCAGTTCACACAGAGGAGTTAATGAGTGATTGGTTTTTAATTAAAACAGGAGTCAAGCAGGAATGCATACTATCACCTATTTGAAGTTACCATTGATTACATAATGAGTAAATGTTGCAAAGGCAATAATGGCATTAAATTGTACATCAAGAATTACCTAGAATTCCGGATTTTGCAGATGATATAGTGCTTCTAAGTCACAATGTCAATCAGGTGCAAAATATCACAGAGGCCCTATCATTCATGACGGAAATAATAGGACTTGAAATCAACAAAGATAAAACAAAAATTATGAAAAATAAAAATACACCAGAAGGCAATATACATCATAATCCTCAGACATTGGAAAGAGTAGACCTCTGTGTAGCAATACAGATCAAGAAGGTGAAACGCTGAAAGAAATGCAAAGCAGAATAGCAAAAGCAGCAGTGAATTTTAAAAACCTGGACAAAATATAGAAATAAAAAAATACTAAGCAAGAAAATCAAACTTAGAATTTTCAACTCAAACATATTATCAACCCTTACCTACGGATGTACAAAAGACCACAAATTATATCTCCCCTCGATGCTGAAAAGCAAATGAGGAAGGAAAGAAGGAGAAGACCTATGGATGTAAAAGCTGGAAAACAACAAAAGAGATTGAGACTAAACACTTTTGAAGACAAATGCCTTAGAAAAAGTACTGTACAATAGAATGAATTCAAGATTAAAATTGAGATAAGAGAAATGGCCATGCAACCAATAATCTCATCTACAATTAGAAAGAGAAGATGGACATATGTTGAAGAGAATTCCAAAACAGGCTCCTCTATGGGAATCATCAGGATACAGGAAAAAAGGAAGACCTAGACACTAAAAAGAACACTTACAAGAGAAGCAAAGTTGACAGGCATAGACTTATTAGATAAGATCGAACATCTCACCAAGAATAGAAATGGATGGGGAAAAATACTATGAGCCCTATATGGTATCTAGCTGCACTAGAAGGATAAAAAATCAAGAACGGTGACAAGGACAATTGTAACAATTACAAAGGCATTTCGCTCTGTACCAGTCTTCATCTAACAACACCAAATGTATTCTGTTCATGTGTGGTAGGTGTATTGAGTTGTTTGGGGGTCATCATCATTGCACTCCGAATATGTCCATAGTTGCTCAGATCCGCTCCTCAGCAAGTCCCACAGTGTCCAGTGACTGATGACTCCAGTTCTGTGTTGGTTGATAAGTCTTCTTATATGCCCACTAAGTTTCTCGTTTCTGGTTGTGCCCATCTTAACTCCCATCTCTTTCATCCTAAGGAGTGACGTGGACTGATGGTTGTCGAAGTTCTGTGCCCTTCCCACATCTCGGAATCCATTGATGACGTCCGCCCAATCCATTGATTGACCATCTTCGGCGACAGCACAGCTAGCCAACCTGTTCGCTCTTTCATTTTCCTGTACTCCCACATGTCTAGGGACATAGACAAAGGTGACGCATTTCTGACTTCTGCAATGACTCTACCAATTGCCTGCATACAGAGCCCACCTCCACTTTTCTTATTATGCTCATTAAATCACATAGTATGCAGTCGTGAGTGTGGTCTTGTGATTCTAACCAAATGAATGCTCTGGTCACTGCCATCACCTCCATCATCATGTAACTCATGGTCATTACATATGCACCATTGTCTTCTTTGACTATTCTGCCTGCCAAACGTGCTGTAAATGCCTATGCACTCCCTTGATGTTGTATTACGGATCCATCTGTATAAATGACTGCATCTTCCTCATCTATGTTATCCCAGATGAGACCGTTGACTTCCATATTGACCACAACTGAGTTCTTTCTGTTCCCTACATTTCCTGTCGAGTGTGACTATATGAGAATGTCCCCCTGAATGATGTAGGCACCTGTATCTACTCCTTATCATCAAGCACTATACATTTTTTTTTCTCAATATGACGATCATCATTTTTGGGAGGACGTGAACTTCCGGTATATGGTGGATAGGCAGCAGGAACCATTGAAGGCTATGTCTGAAAAGTGTTCCTTGTTGCAGGAGCTACCGAGTTAAGTGCTCTGTGCACACCGTGAGCTGTATGTCTCATCCGTTTTGATCATGTTTCGATGTTCCAATTGTTTACGATGAATGATGATATCGTATGACAGGGAACAGTTGGCTGTGTTCACTTTCTGCGCGGTTTTGCCTTATGTCTTTTGGCGTGTGCTGAGACTGCTATGATGGGGACTACAGTTACCTTTCTTTGTTTGGGAGATGAGTTAGTAATTTGGATGATTCCACTGGCACGGGGGTTTGAGCGATTATGGATTTTAATTCGTTTGCAGTGATACCGAGCCTTCCGTAACCAATAACCAATCTACTCCTTGCCAACGTTGATATTGGTAAGCCCACAGACCTGTTTGATGACATCTTCTGCTCAGCCCACTCATGATTTGCCTCTTTTTAGTCTGACACCTTTTCCTGTCTTCAACAAACACTGTGTTTGTTTGTTGAAGACCTATGCTCCACTGGGAGCTAAAAAGGTAGAAGAAGAAGAAGAAGACCTTTTCCTGTGCTGAGCTCATGGTGCAATGTTGGCACTCTTTATCTTCACTGATCTTCAGTTTTACTCATGTCCTTCAGATCTTGATCTTGCCATCCATGGTTGAAAAGTCTAGAAGATACCTCATTGCTTCAAAAGTAGTGTCCCTAGTACACCCCAAGATAATGCGTATAGCTTCATTCTGTATTTTCTCCAGCCTCTCAATTTGCATCCTACTGACAGTAAGAATTGCTCAGGAATACTCGACTGGTGTGAGGAACAGAAGGGTAAGTAGCCTCTGCTTGATGTCAGCGGCTGCCATAAATGTCATGGCAGCTAATCCTTTGTGGGATTTTGTTATCACCTGGTCTATGTGGCCCCTAAAATACAGGCTGTGATCAAATTTAACTCTGAGGTACGTCATCAACCTTTCTATGGTCACCTCATCAGCTCAATCGCCTACAGTGCCTCCACGTGCCGTAGAACTGACTGACTGGAGTTGGTCAGTCTGTAACATGGAAACAGGTGCTGGACCATGCGACTGAGTAAGTGCACATGAGTCTAGACCATCCACAGCATCGACGTTCAGCGACCATATAAGTCATGACGGCAGTAAGTATTCAGATGAAGTCCAAAAGACTACAACGAAGGAGGAAAACTAGAAAAGATAAAAGAGGTAGTTTGAAATTGTCGAGTGTGAGAGGCTAGCCCTAAAGTATGTGCGCGTTACATATTGGAATTGTACATCTATAAATCAACGACGTCCCATTCTTGATAAGCTACTGTGCGGCGCAGATATAATGATTTTGCAAGAAACACTTCTTGGCGCTTTTATTAGAGCATAAATGGCACAACACGACACAAGGGCATACCAGACTTCCAGAACACAGGCCAGATATGGCACAAATCTGATGAGAGCAAAGGGAAGGCCCTGCTACATTGAGCAGACTGACCAAAGAAATGAGGCTGTAAGAATGAGGATACGGAGGTCCCTTTCAGAATTGTGTAAGGATGTAGTGCTGGGGGATCATCTCACAATCACAACCGATACCATTCATACAACACTTAAAAGGTCACACAACACTGCTCCTGGTCCAGATGGTGTTCGGTACGTCGACATAGGCGATTTAGCTGACGATGACTTGTAAAGACTGGCCAAAAAGTTTAATACCAGCATTCAGAGTGGCCAGGTTAAGAAGGAGTGGCTTCACAGCTACATACTACCGCTACCGAAGCCAAACAAGGACCATTCTCAGATCAGTGCCTACAGAATCATCACGATGCAGAACACCGTGGACAAGCTACTGGAGAAAACAGTTGCCCGTGTCCTCACCTGTCACTTTGAACAGAAACGCGCATTCCTACCCACACTCGAAGGTTATAGATATAACAAAGAGACATGGCTCAATGTGGCAGTCTTCACCTATGACGTGTTCGAAGGCTTCCATAGACGAGAGGAGACATGCTGCTGCTAGAGATCTGGAGGATGAATACAACAGAGTACCATTTGAATACCTCATGCTTATGTTCCGCAAACTGGCGGTGCACCCTTCCTCATTAGATGATCGCTGCTGCACTGTTTCAGAGGAAGGTGATACTCAGATGTGGAAGTTGGTCATCCTAGCCAACATCCATTTGTTTAGAGCTGCCACAAGGCTCAACATTGTCACTAGTTCTATTTAATTTGTACACAATAACGATCACGGAAGAACAGCTGGTTGGGAGGGGAAGAACTATGACTTTTGCTGATGATATTCTGGTATATCGACAGGAAAGAGACAAGTGAAATCGCCTCCACAATGCAAAACAAACTTGATCGCATCTCTTCCTGATGTGGAGTATCAGGTGCATTAGTTAATCCTAATAAAGCATCAGTTTCATGGTTCTGCCTTGTAAGTTGAGTTGCGTGGTTCTCAATTATCATTAACAACATAAATAAAAAATAAAACAATCATATCATTAACACGGATACACCGGTGATACAAATGGGAGCTGATGAGGTGACCAGGGACAGGGTCATGACATACCTCGGAGTTAAGTTTGATCACAGCCTATGTTTTCATGACCACGTTGACCATGTGATAACAAAATCCCGCAAAGGATTGGCTGCTTTGAAGGTCATGGCAGCTGCCAATATCAAGTAGAGACTACTTACCCTTCTGTTTCAGGGACTATTCCTCGCACTAATCGAGTATGCTCTGGCAACTCTTACTGTCAGTAAGACGCAAATTGACAAGCTGGAGAAAATACAGAATGAAGCTATGCGCATTATCTTGGGGTGTACTAGGGACACTCCCTGTGTAGCAATGAGGTATCTTCTTGCCTTTCCAACCATGGATGACAGGATCAAGATCTGGAGGGCACAGGCATACCTGAAGATTAGTGCAGATAAAGAGCATCCATTGCATCATGAGCTCAACACAAGGAAGGGTGTCAGGCTAAAAAGAGGCATTCATGGGTGGGCCGAGCAGATGTCATCAAACAGGTCTGTGGGCTTACCGATAAAAACGCTGGCGAGGAGTGGATACCGGTGCCTACATCATTCAAGGGGATATTCTCGTGTATTGTCCATACTTGACAGGAAATGTAGGGAGCGGAACTCAGTCATGGTCAATGCAGAGGTCAGCGGTCTCGTCTGGGATAACACCAATGAGAAAGATGCAGTCATCTATACAGACGGATCTCTTATACGACACTAAAGAAGTACATGGGCATTTACAGCACGCTCGGCATGCAGAATTGTCAAGGAGGACAGTGGTGCATATGTTATGACCACAATTAACATGACAATGGAGGTGATGGCAGTGACCAAGACATTTATCTGGTTAGAGTCACAAGACTACACCCTCGCCTGTTTACTGAGTGATTCGATGAGCATGATAAGAAAAGTGGAGGTGGGCTCTGTACGTAATGGTTAGAGTCATTGCAGAAGTCAAAAATATGTACAGTTACCTTTGTCTACATCCCAGGAAGTGCCATGGCTCATATCTTAGCTTGTGTGTGTGTGTGCTGGCCATGTCTCATATCTTGGTGTGTGTCATGTTGGTCATATCTCGTGTCTTGGTGTGTCCATGTTGGTCATGTCACATATCTTTATGTGTGTCTGTGTTTGGTCATATCTCATGTCTTAGTGTGTATCTGTGTTGGTCATGTGTCATATCTTTGTGTGTGCATGTATGGGTTAGTGATGTCTCATATCTTTGTGTGCATGTTTATGTTAGTCATATAGCGTGTCTTTGTGTGTGCATGTCTGTGTTGGTCACATCTCGTGTCTCTGTGTGTGCATGTCTGTGTTAGTCACCTCTAGTGACTCGGGTAGATGCTGCTCGTCAACCTAGGAGGGCCGACCATCTAAGGGCAGAATCCCCCTACAGAAAAGACAATCTGCTACCTTGCAGGAAGATTGGGGACAATCAAAGGCTAAGGAAAGCAAAACTGAATAAAATGCTGGCTGAAATCGGATGCACTGGGCCACTGGCGCAGAACACAGTGCAACGTTTTAATGGGTGTTCAATCAGAGTGGATCTGGCAGATTCTAATTGTGATGTTCTGTCTGTGGGGGCGATCAACACCCTTAGCCTGACAGCTGACTTCATGTGAGAGTCTGGAATCCTACTCTGATTGAGTCCTGATCACAGAGAGAGAGAGAGAAAAGGTCCTACTGCGCCAGAGTGTCCCACATGGTGGGGTATAACAGTTTTTCTAGTCTACATCAATGACCTAGTTACTGAACTACCACATGGTATGTGGCAATGTGTACAGATGACCTGGTAATGTGGTGCACAGAGGAGTATGCAACAGTGGCCTCCAAATTGCTGCAAAGCGCTATGAATGCACTGAACTCAAGGATCAATAAATGGTGTATCAGCATCAAATATAGACAAATGTAGTATTTTTCACTCTCTCCCCTAAACAAAAAGCAGGAGCCATCTACATAAATAATGAGCCTGTGAAAGAAGGCATACAAGCTACTTATCTTGGAGTTACATTTGACAACAAACTATCTTCGAAACAGCTAAGCCACCCAAAAAGCAATGTGGAAATTGGCTATTCTAAGAAAGCTTTGTGGAACCATGTGGAGTGCGAGTGGGAAAATACTCAGTAATGTGTAGCAACAAAGTATATGCCCACATCTAAAATATGGATCATCTACATCCTGCTCTGGGAGCTGCGATAGCTCAGTGGTTAGTGAACTGGACTACAAAGGACAAGAGGTAGGGTTCGATCCCAACCGACGGCTTCCGGTTCACCCAGCCTTTAATGGGTACCGGATTTTTTTTCTGGGAAAGTTAAGTGGCACGGGCGTAATACCGACCACATTACCCCAAAAATCATGTGCCGAAGGTCTGTAAAATTTATAGTCACTAACACCATATTCCCTATATGCCACTTGGCATATAGGGGGTACTTGGGAGAACTTGGCATGGTGCTCTGCAACAAACACCACAATGCAAGAGCTGGATAAAGTACAAAGCCAAGCACTTATGGTCACCACAGGAGCAATGAAATCAACACCAATATTGGAGATGGAGAAATTTGGGAGTATACTAGCACTGAGAGAACGGAGGGACACAAAGGTGCTGATACAGGTAGAAATATTCTTTTGCATGCCAAGAAATCCAATGAATGACCGATTCCAAAATCTTACTTTGGGATGGCTTAAGAGAATTAGTTTTATCCACCAAGCCAAACAAACTGTAGACAGACATCAGAAATACCAAGAGGTGTCAGCCTTCTACTGCCCATACCAGAACAGACCCCTGGACTGAGGAATCCGAGTTATCAATACAAATACGAACGAAGTGAATGGGATACTTGACAAGGAGGAACAGAATAGACTACAGCATAAAACAATCAACTCTCATTTTCTTGGATGAACACCTACAAGATCTATGAGTTTGTGTGTACACAGATGGATCAGCACAAAATGCAGTAAAGAATGGGAGAACAGGAGCGTACATAAATTACCCAAATAACACTAGGGATATGATAAAATAGCAACAGGGAAATATTGTCACAATTACAATGCAGAAATCCAAGCAATAAAATTGGTAATAGAAAAACTGCTGAACAGAAATCTTAGCCCACAGCCTGTAGTGTTATTGACAGATGCAAGATCAGCACTCCAGACACTACAATCCAGAAAATTGCCACATCTACAGACCTTATTGACTGAACTCTGCAAGCACCACAGGGTTGTCCTACAGTGGATCCCATCTCACTGTGAAATACCAGGAAACGGGAGAGCAGACCAGCTGCCAAAGGAAGGCACAACAGGCACACAACCAGATGCACCGGTTACATACCATCAGAAGACACAGATAATCAAATCAATCAGAAGACCACAAGCCCCAAATCAGGATGCCTTTGTTAATATGAAGCGATAGGAATAAGTTATCATTATACACTTCAGAACAGGACACAATCAACTCCACAGTCATATGTATACAAAATTAAAGACCTGCATCTCAACTACATGTACACGTGGACAAGCACCCCAGACTACTGAACACATGCTCCAAGACTGTACTGAATATAGTAGACAGGAAAATCCATTGGCCCATAGATGGGTCACTACAAACAAAAATTATATGGGCTACTATAGAAATACAAAAACAATAACATTTACAGGAAATGACATTGCAGATATAGACAATACTTCAGGCGAACAAAAGATAGATAAATAGATCAGTCTTGTTGACAATTTCATTAGTGTCTCATAGAAATCTTTCATTGTTTTGTTCATTGTTGCATGCTACATAGATATCTATGTAAGTTCTTTTTCAATCTCCTTTTAGTAATCTGGTTGCGATTATTCTTTCTGAGTAGTATTTTATTTCTAAAATATTCTTTGCGTGTTCTGGGTCTATGATCTCTCTCTCTCCCTGCGATCAGGACTCAATCAGAGTAGGATTCCAGACTCTCACATGAAGTCAGCTGTCAAGTTAAGTGTTTGATCGCCCCCACAGACAGAACATCACAATTAGAGTCTGCCAGATCCACTCTGATTGAACACCCGTTAAAATGTTGCACTGTGTTCTGCGCCAGTGGCCCAGTGCATCCGATTTCAACCAGTATTTTATTCAGTTTTGCTTTCCTTAGCCTTTGATTGTCCCCAATCTTCCTGCAGGCAGCAGATTGTCTTTTCTGTAGGGGGATTCTGCCCTTAGATAGTCGGCCCTACCAGGTTTACGAGCACCATCTACCCGAGTCACTAGAGGTGACTAACACAGACATGCACACACAAAGATATGAGATGTGACTAACACAGACATGCACACAGTGATATGAGACATGACTAACACTGACACACATCAAGATATATGACACATGACTAGCATAGACATGCACATAAAGATATGAGATATGACTGACATAGACATGTACACACTAAGATATGACACATACCTAACATAGACATACACACAAAGATATGAGATATGACTAACATAGGCATGCACACACAAAGATATGAGATGTGACTAACATAGCCATGCACACACAAGGATATGAGATGTGACAAACACAGATATGCACACACAAAGATATGAGATATGACTAACATAAACATGCACACAAAGATATGAGATATCACTAACTCAGACATGCACACACAAAGATATGACACTAAACTCAGACGCACATAAAGATATGAGATATGACTAACATGACACACACCAAGATATGAGCCATGACTAGCACACACACACACAAGCTAAGATTTGAGCCATGTCTAACACAGAAACACACCAAGATATGAGCCATGGCTAGCACAGAAACACATTAAGATATGAGCCATGGCTTCACGGAAAAACACCAAGAAATGAGCCATGGCTTCACAGAAAAACATCAAGAAATGAACCAAGTCTAGCACAGAAACACATTGAGGTGTCCATACGCTTGGGTTTGTTGTAGTCGGCAGACTCTTCTTAACGCAGGAATCATCGACATACGAGATGCAGACCCCGATTAACTGTTCACAGGTTTCGTTCAAACAGTTGTCCGGAGATTTGAGAGTGCAGTCTGACCCGTAGAACATTCCCTTGCATGCACAGATCCCGGTTGACTGTTCACAGGTGTTGTTGAAACAGTTGTCCGGACATTTGAGAGTGCAGTCTGACCTGTAGTACGTTTCCTTGCACGTGCAGTCTGCACTTTCCGGGTCACATATGATGTCACAGCCATCAGAACATGTCTGTTCGCACTGTAGCCCAAAATTACCATCGAGACAAGTGTCATTACAGGTATAGCCAGGATGTTTACATTGTAGGCATTTTCCAGATTTTTCCCACATAAAGGACAGACACTGAGACAAGACCTGGAGCAGTCGTGTCCATAGATCCCATGTGAACAGTTGACGTGACACGTACCTATGATGACGTCGCAGCTTTTGCTACACCCACTACACACTGCACAAAATGACCAAGAATACCCGTCCAGACAATAGGTGTCTGTAAATGTTTGCACCTCACACACCGTCAGTGCATTGCCGGCCTGTGAAATGGTCGGTGAGAACTCAGTCTTAATGCGTGCCATTGGCGTTTGTGTGGTGACTACAATAGTGTTCACAGAAACATTAGGGTATGATATATCATTATTCCGGAACACTACGCCGCCACTGTCAGAGAAAGCCTTTAGAGTGGCATTCTTTACCCGAATCATAGTGCTAGCTCGATGATAGATTCGAATGGTGTGAATCTTCTGGGCGCGTGGCAAAGTTCAGATACCAGTAAACAGGACTGGTTCCACTTCTCAATTTTGTGTGTGTGCAGTCATTGTCATAGAGATTGGTCTTTGTTTTGCCATTAACTACAGCCTCTGGTCCACATCCATCTCCTGTATAACAAGCATTAAATGTGTCGGTCTGGTTTGTGTTCTGTTTGAGAGCCACATTCCGACCCCCTCCAATGTAGATGGAGCAGATATTTGCAACTATCACCCCTTCAATCCGTAACTTGTTGATCAGCCCATCCCCAAAGCAAAAGACATCAATCTCGTGCTGACTAACTACAAAACTTGAATCATTGTTACATGAGGCGAACCATTTAGTTTTACTGTGAAACTGTCCGGATATGTTAAGTCATTCACATAAATTCTAAACCAGGAGAACAGCAAAGATGATTGAGAGTTGGCTCAACTGATGTAGAATTTGTGTCCGATTTACATGTGGTGTTGTTGTTATCAAACAGGAAAGTAGGTTCAGATTTTGGGCGTATTTGTACACGAGAACCAAGTACTGACACTGGGGTCCAAAATATTCGTGCTGACAACTGTCATTGTTTGGGCATGTCCCTGTAGTTTTGTCACAACCTCTCTCTCTCTTTCTCTCTCTGCAATCAAGACTCAATCAGAGTAGGATTCCAGACTCTCTCATGAAGTCAGCTGTCTGTTTAAGTGAATCGATCGCCCCATATAATTTCTACTCCAGGGAGGTGGGCGTGGACCACATTGCTCTTCTCAGGTCCGTATACTGGGGGCAATCCTGTAGAACATGATTTGTAGTCATATTGTCCAGTGTACAGTGGCATAGGCTGGTAGTTCCTATTTTGAATTTGGTGAACATGTGATTTCTCATTCTATTGTGGCCTGTGCGTAGGCGAAGTATGATGACTTGATCCCTCCTTGATAGTTGGTGGTATCCGTCACTCTCGTTATGCTTTGGGTGTTCACGTTTCCATTTTTCATGGAACTGACCCTTGAGGATGGATTTGGCCTTATCATAGCTGAGCGGATGGTTCTCTTATGGTAATCTTCCTGCCTCTTTAGCTAATTTGTCTGCGTGTTCGTTCCCGTGTATATTACAGTGTGATGGTATCCACTGAATGATTACTCTCTGGAAGTTATTGCATAGTTGGTCCAGGGTTCTCAATTCATCTAGTTCATTGTTCTTGGGGCTTTTTAGAGCTGATAGTAATGACAGTGCATCAGTCAGAATCACCAATTTATTGTGCATGTTATTTTTGTGTTGAGTAGCCAGTGTTGCAGCATCTCTGATGGCCATAGCTTCTGCTTTAAAGTTGTTTGAGAATTTTCCAGTAGCTATTGACTTAGTGATCACGTCCTGATTGTTCAGCGTCAAGAACACACCTCCCCTTCCATTTCTGGTGGCATTTGTAGCAGAGCCATCTGTATATATCAACCTGTATATACCTATATATCTGTATATAGGACCAAGAGTCCTGTGGGTAGGTATTGTGTATATGTTTTCTGCTACGTGTTTTCTTTCTGTGTCTGATTGGGTGCCTTTTTTCATGATCCCTGTTATGTTTTCCTGAAGTTCTGGTATTTTATGTTTTCCATGAGGAGACATATCAGATGGGCCCAAAGGTTTCGATATTGTTTGGGAAAGAACTGGGTCTCCAGTAGTTAGTTCATTGGCAATTGCAGCGAAGTTGCTCCTCTTTAGTCGTACAATTCCAGAACAAGTTATTCTTTGGTGCATGGGGTGGCTAAGGAGCCTTCTATATTTATCCGCTTGTTGCAATACTTTAGTGACCCGTCTGTCATCTAAGGGTTGTTACTATTTCTAGAGTCAGGTTGTTACCTGTTACTATTTCTAGAGTCTTGATAGGTGTAGATTTCATAGCACCAGTGATGATATGGGCAGCTTGATTCTGTGTTCTGTTAATTTTGCTAAGGTGTGATTTGGAAGCCATAGCCCAGGCTGTGACTCCATATTCTAGAATTGGTCTGACTCTTCCTACGTATAGACTTTTCAAAATATTGCTGTCTGCTCCCCCAGTCCGTTCCTGCCAATTTCTTCATAATATTTGTTCAAAAGCAGGAGCCATCTACATAAACAATGAGCCTGTGAAAGAAGACATACAAGCTACATATCTCGGAGTTACATTTGATAACAAACTATTTTGGAAACAGCAGATAAATAAGGCAACCCAAAAAGCAAGGAGGAAATTGGCTATTCTAAGAAAGTTGTGTGGAACCACATGGGGTGCGAGTGGGAAAATACTCAGTAAAGTTTACCAACAGAGTATACGCCCACATTTAGAATATGGAGCATCCGCATGGTGCTCAGCATCAAACACCACATTGCAAGAACTGGATAAAGTACAAAACCAGGCACTTAGGGTCATCACAAGAGCAATGAAATCAACACCAATATTGGAGATGGAGAAATTGTGGAGGATACCAGCACTGAGAGAACGGAGAGACACAAAGGTGCTGATACAGGCAGAAAAATTTGTATGCATGCCGAGACATCCAATGAAGGACCGATTCCAAAATCTTGCATTGGGACGACTTAAGAGAAGCAGTTTTATCCACCAAGCCAAGCGTATTAGTAGACAAACAACAGACATGCCAAGAGTTGTTAACCCCCTACTGCCCATACCAGAACAGACTCCCTGGACAGATGAATCAGGATTATCAGTTCAAATACGGACAGAAGTGAAAGGAATAGTTGACAAAGAGGAACAGAATAGTCTACAGCGAAAAACAATAACTCTCAGTTTCCTGGATGAAGAATACCCACAAGACCTATGCATCCGTGTGTACACAGATGGATCAGCATAGAATGCAGTAAAGAATGGGGGAGCAGGTGCATATATAGAGTACTCAAATAACACTAGGGATATGAATAAAATAGCAACAGGGAAATATTGTCACAATTATGATGCAGAAATACAAGCCATAAAGTTGGCAATAGAAAAACTGCTGAACAGTAATCTTAGCCCACAGCCTGTAGTGTTTTTGGCAGATGCAAGATCAGTACTCCAGGCACTACAATCCAGAAAATTACCACATCTGCAGACCTTATTGACTGAACTCTGCAAGCACCACAGGGTTGCCCTGCAGTGGATCCCGTCTCACTGTGGAATACCAGGAAATGAGAAAGCAGATCAGTTGGTAAAGGAAGGTTCAACAGACACACAACTAGATACACCGGTTACATACCATCATAAGAAACAGATAATCAAATCAATCAGAGGACCACAAGCCCAAAATCAGGATGCCTTTCATAATATGAATAGATATGAACAAGTTATCATTATACACCTAAGAACAGGACACAATCAACTCCATAGTCACATGTATACAAAATTCAAGATCGGCACATCAACTACTTGTACATGTGGACAGGCACCCCAGACTGCTGAACACATACTTCAAGACTGCACTGAATATAGTAGACTGAGGAAAATCCATTGGCCCATAGATACAACACTACAGACAAAACTATATGGGCCACTGCAAGAATTACAAAAGACAGTAAAATTCATACAGGAAACGACATTGCTGATATATACAATACTTCGAGCGAACGAAAGATAGATAGATAGATAGATAATATTTGTTAGTTTTCTTGCTTTCATCCTTACTCTGTCTATCTGATTTTTCCAAGTCATTCTGCGATTCATGGTGACACCAAGATATGTTGGGTTGTGCTCAATAGAGAGTGTATGATCCTTTAACTTCAAATTTGCAGAGAGTGTTTTTCTTGATAGGCTGAAAATTGTGTATGAAGTTTTCCTTTCGTTGATTGGTAAGAACCAGGTGTTCGTCCACTTTTCAAGTTCACCTAGGGCATCTTGCATCCTGGGTTCAGCTACTGACATACTTTCCTCGCGAGCCCATAACGCCAGATCATCTGTGTATATTGCTGAGTGTATTCTGGATGGAATGTCCAGGACGATGTCATTTATGAAAATTAAAAAGAGTGTTGGGGACAAGACTCCGCCTGTGGGACACCTTGCTCGATAGAGACCTTCTTACTTAGTTGACCTTGAACTTGTACTCTGGCCGTTCTATCCTGAATGTATTGAGAGACCCAATTGAATAAACGACCCTGGATACCAAGTCTAAAAAGCTTGTTCTTTAAACCCTCTCGCCATACCCTATCAAAAGCCTTTTCCATGTCGACCCACACTGCCAGTGTGTGTTTCTTTTCTTGTAGAGCATCCTCTATTTTCTGTGCAATGTAGGTGACCAGATCTTCAGTTGATATGTGCTTACGGAAACCACTTTGTTGTGGTACGATTTGTTGTTTTGTCTCCAAATGCCACATAAGTCTTCTGTTAACCAGCCTTTCCATGAGTTTACTCAAGCAGCTCAGTAGGCTAATTGGTCTATAGCTACTGGGGTCTAGTGGGACTTTTCCACACTTGAGGATGGGCACCATAATAGCTTCTTTCCAGATTGCCGGCACATGACCGCTCTTCCAGCTAGCATTTAGTACCCTTAGAAGCTGGCTCTTGGGGCTTTCTGCCCCAGATTTAGAAGCATTTCGTCGGAGATTCCATCTTTACCAGGAGAACTTTTGAGCTTCAATCCTTTGAGGGCAACATCTAATTCAGTTGGGGTAAAGATGGTCATCTGATGTTCTTCTGATGCTAAAGGCATGTGTTTTGCATCTTGGTTTTCCCGCCTTGCAGCTTTCTGTTTGTCTATTGGAATGTTTATTCTACTAATGTTTTTATAAGTCTCTATTAGTAGATTTGCTTCTTTTTTGCCTGTGAGGGTGTTCTGATTATGTGTTAATGAAATTGGAGGTCGGCAAGTGTTTTCGTCACTCAGAGCTTTCGCAAGTTTCCATAGTTTTTGACCATTTTTGTCTAGATTAAGGCTTTCTGTTTTGTCTATCCAGCTCTGTCTGGCTGATGTCATGACCTCATGTCTGTATTTGGCCGAGGCTGCTTTGTAGGCAATGTTGCTCTCTGTGGTGTGTGATGTTTCAGCTAGTTCTCTGGCAGAGTCCAGTTCCTCTTCCAGTCGTTGTAATTCCTTACTCCAGTATGGCTTGTAGTTTCTTCTTGCTCCTCTAGGAATGGATTCTTTAGCAGCTCTCAGGATGCCATTTGTTAACCGCTCTATCATATTATTGACCTTCTTTACTCATTTTGTGTTTAACTCAAAAGCATATGTGCTTTTTAACCAAAGACCTTTTTTTTGGGGACTCAAGGAAGATATCCCAGATGGAAGAATAAATTTTACTATTAGTCCCATAAATGATTCGCTTCCAGAGGTTTATGATGTAAACAAAGCAGTTTTGTCATTGCAAGTGAATAATGTCCACACCTATAATTGGTCAGGATTGTGTAGCAGCAGCAGCTTTATAGCGAACACAGAAAACATCATAGGATTGTGCTGTTCTGAAACAGCTATGCCATACTACCCTAGAATTGCCTTTAATGGGATTACTGTGACCACAAACCACTCTCCATGTGTGTGCCACATATTTACACCCCAGAAAGAAATACTGAATATAACAACATCATATGCCGTCTGTGATATTAATGACCACAGACCAGGAGCCTCCAGTATGATTGATACAACTGTTGCACCAAGCACTTCATCAGCAGAGCCAGATCTATGGAATGTTAATCTGACATTGTTCTTGAATGATGTCCAAGTTAATGAGACAGCAGAATCGTGTGGCAGCAGCTACAAGAGGGGAGCAGAGAACATCATCAATTTCTGCTGCTATAAAGGAGACTTGCCTTGCTATCCCAGAATTGCCTTAAATGGGATCACTGTAGTTGAAAACTTCTCCTCTTGTGTAAACTACACATTCACATCCAAGAGTGAATCAGTGAAGGTCACAAAATCATATTCTCTCTCTGTGGTTTTACTAACTACAGGTCATGTGGCTTCTGTTGGATTGGAAATGATAACTTACCACCACTGTGTGTCTATATGTTTGGAATTGGAGTCATTAACGATGGCCTAACATCATCAAGTGCTACGACGATCATCATTTTCGGGAGGATGCGAACTCCCATGGTATATGGTGGATAGGAGGCAGGAACCATTGAAGGCTATATCTGAAAAGTGTTCCTTCTTGCAGTTTCCTCATATTCCAAGTCCGGCTTGTTGCAGGAGCTACTGAGTTAAGTGCTCTGTGCACACCGTGAGCTGTGTGTCTCATCCGTTTTGATCCTGTTTCGATATCCCGCTTGTTTACGATGAATGATGATATCGTATGACAGGGAACAGTTGGCTGTGTTCACTTTCTGCGCGGTTTCGCCTTATGTATTTTGGCGTGTGCTGAGACTGCTACGATGGGGACTACAGTTACCTTTCTTTGTTTGGGAGATGAGTTAGTAATTTGGATGATTCCACTGGCACGGGCAGTTGAGCAATTATGGATTTTAATTCGTTTGCAGTGATACCGAGGCCTTCCATAACCAATGACCTTCTTTTCGTGGGTGTTGATAGGCGCAGTATATGCATCAGTGAGCCTTGCAAACTTTTCCCAATCTGCTCTCTTATAGTTCCAGCTTGGAAGAGGTATTTGCAACTCCTGTTTGTGAGCAAGATCCACTGAAAGTTTGACTGGTCTATGGTCACTATCTCCAAGTTGGTTCAGCACTTTTCTGGTTATTTTGACAGATATGTCTCCAGTTGCAAACACTAGGTCAGGGGTGGAAGTTGTTTTCCTCCTTCTTGAGTAGAAGGTTGGGGGGTCCTCCCTAGAGTTTATGAGGAATAGGTTGTTGTCTATGTCCCATTCTTCCACTTCTTCACCTCGCACATTGGTCTCCTTATATCCCCATCTTTCAGAGTGGCTGTCTCCTACTACCAGACACTTTGATGGTGTTAATTCCATTGACTCTAGCTTCAGTAATTTGTCATTTGGACAGTATATATTATATATCCTTATACAAGCGGAGTTAATATATAGATCTGTACCAATGATCTCTGCCTCTCCATTTGTGATTACATCTATCAGCTTTACTGGGATGGAATTTTTAATAAGAATAAGAATTCCACCCTTGTGACCTTCCCTGTCTTGTCTAAATGTTTGATAGCCCCTGATCATAAATCTGTGCTGAGGATTAAGATGAGATTCCTGGACGCAGGCAACGTCTATCTCCTCCTCTGCTAGTCTGATTGTTAGAGCTTGTTTTTTGTGGTATATGCCCTCTGCATTCCAGTGTATTATATTCAGTTGTTTCTTGAAGCCTTTCCGGTCAGCGGTAGTTTATATCATAATTAGAGTCTGTTAGATCCAGTCTGAAATTGATTTCTTGTCACAAACTGAGTCAATTATGGCAGTGACATTGTAACATATAATTTGCCCCAAACCAACCGTCTATGATAAAGCCCACTTCATGTTTTGCTCATTCTGTGATGTTGACTTCTGAGAATATTATCATGTAGTTCATATGTGTTTTATGTACTTGTCTTTTTACACTCTGGTTTCTGCTAATCCTAGTATTTTAATTTTTCTCTTGGTTATTTCTTCAATAAGTTTTACATCTTTGTTCAATATTTTGCATATATTGATGGTGGCTACTTTATATTTGTTATCTATCTCCAACTTTTGTAGTTTCTCTGAGCATAAAATATTTAATTTATGTTTCAGTTGATCATATGTGTATGAAGAAATGAATATGAATACCACAGTACAATTCAATATGGTATCACATCTGAATGCTTTGAAGTCAAGAGTGGGGTTATGGAGGGTTGTGTTCTTGCTACTGCCATCTTATATCAAGCATTCTGAACAGCCTCTGGTGACATCTATATTTGTTCAAAATCTGTTGACTCCTGATTCAGTTTAGCTCACAAAAATGAAAACAACTGAAGCCCTAGTAATAGATCTCCTCTTTGCTCATGATGCAGCTCTTGTTTCTCACAGCAAAAATAATTTGCAAAAATAAATTGCAATTGATAGCTTGGCCTTATCATATGACTTATTCTCTTTAGCAATAAGTGTCAAGAAAATATTTTATTATAGCACAAGAAGACACCAAACCCACTATCATAACCTTGAACAGACAGAAGTCCACTTAAATCAGTACAATGACTCAGCTTCTTTAGATTTAGTGTTATGGCAGCCCTCTCCTTCAAGGAAGAAATAACTATACAATTTGACAAGATAGCCACAATATTTAATAAACTAACACAACAGGATTGGAGTAACATAAAGTGAACATTAACCAGCAAAGGTTTTAATATATCAAGGAAAAAAGTTCTTTCTTTATATATTCTGTTGCAGGCGTTACTTCTAGCTTTTTGCTTAATTCTTCACTTGTTATATATTCTCAGGTTGTTTTCAGCTATGTGTCTGACTCATTGAATTTCAGTCTTATTGTTCTTTGTTCTAGGATCCAGGAATGGCTCTCATAGTACAATGTTAGGATGAAGATAGTGTTGTAGAGTGTCGTTAGGATTATTTCCTTTGTTGAACCATAGTGGTGACATCTTTTCACTAGTTTTACAAGTTTTATTGTATCTTGAATTATTCTTTCTCCTAGTGTGCAGAAATTGTAATAATACATAGTACAAGTTGTAGAAAATGTTTTGTAAAAAGAAATGAACAGGAAAAAATCATCAAACATACCATTTCTCCAGTTCTGTTACATGGGCTGCCAACACTAGGGCAAGACAAGTATTACTCCCCCAATCTGCTATTTTTAATATATTGTATTAACAATACTTTTTCTTTCTTTTGAATTTTTGCACCCCTAAGAATTTTGTATTCAGAGCAACTGTCCATCAGGCCCTGCCTATACTATGCTATTGCATCTCTCTATCTACAAGAAAATTAGTAATAATGGATATATAATGGGTACTGTAAAGTCAGTTTTGCTACCACATGTGAGAATCTTTGCACAACATGATGATGATAAAAATCATATGTTAATAACAGTAATAAACAAACAGTGAAATAATCACCTTTATTAAATAATTGCATTTATGTTCTTTTATTTTCTCATTTTTCAGGCTGGTCATTATTATTATTTATTGTTCACTCAGTCTATGGATAAATTGAGATTCCTGTTAATTATTTTGTTGGCACTTGGATTATTGGTTGTATATGGTAAGTACTGTTTTCTTTATATCAGCACTCTTAATCAATAGAGTTGGCTAATGTTCTATAAAATTTCATACACAATTTTATAATTTTTACTAAATAGTGCTTGCTTTTGAAGGTATATTCTCCAAATGGCAAAATAATTTTTAATATGTTTTTTTTTTGTATACGATGGTAGCTAATTAGATTCAATTTTTATTTATATTCTGTCTTTTCTAGTGACAGCAATGTTTTTTTTTTAAGTTTGTATGATCTCTCTTTCTTATGCCTTAGACCATCTATGTGTAGATAACAAAAGGATGGCAGAAATACTATTTATAAATTTGTGTGTGTGTTTGAATAGTGGCAACAGCTATATGTCACTGTGTTGACCTTTTGACATATTGAATGATATTGTTTTGATTCTTTATCTCATTGTCATCCTCTATGAAAATACCTCCCAGATACCTGAAAAGTGAAAATTTGTGAACAGATTGCAGGTGCATTGAGAAAGTAATGTAGAGATGTTGAACAGACACACTGTAAACAAAAAGAAAAATAAGCTTATATATTTTTGTGGATATACTTTTTCATTTTAGAAGATGCACAGATTACCATGGGAATCACCAAAGACATAAGAAAAATCAGAACATTTAATTGTTAATAGCATATGAAGACACTTGCTGCAATATACAAGAGCTATGAGGCCAGAAATATCAAAGCAAAAAAATGTTTTATAGATAACCTGCAGGACTCAACTACTATAACTACATTTATAATATACAGAGACAAAACCATGAAGCGAAAAGATAAAAGAGTTGATTGTTGAAGCTATAAATAAAAAACTTGTATGTTTAATCTTATTCATATAAAGAAATAGAGTAGTGAAACAGGTCTAGTATTCTGAGAAATCAAAATACAAGATTGAGTAAACTCCTGAACACTGACAACCATAGAAAAAAAAGTAGGAGAATGGAAGCAAAGTCATCTCTGCAGAAAGAGTAATACAGTAAACCATACTGCCATATTAATAAAGCTGTAAATATATGATTAAAAGAAGCCGACCCAGAGAGACATTGAGAAGAACATTGATTAGAGAGACAAGAGCAGCAGGAATCAGCTCCCTCAATGAGATAGAGTTGTTTGCACAGAACAGAGACAAGTGGCAAGATTTGATAAAAGATTTTTACAAGGACTGAAAACTGCTAGAATAAAAATTTAGATTAGAGAAAGAGTATCTGGGTCTATGCCCTATGGGCCGGCTACAGCTCGAAGTCAATATACAGATAGATAGAAATATATGATTTGAAAAAATAAAAGAACATTCATGAATGACCATGCTAAACAAGTAGAAAAACAACATAAAAATAGGAAAAGCAGCCTGACCAAATACAAAACACAGTGCAACACAATCCACTCATTAGTAAATAGAGAACTAGAATGATGAAAAGAAAGATGAACAGAACACTTAGAGAAACACTCAATAACAAACCACCTCCGATGTTACTAAATATTTGTTAAACTGAAAAAGATTTTGACATAAAAACAGATATTCCACAGAAAGAAAAAATTAAAAGCCATCAAGGGTTTGAAGAATGAAAAAAAGCACTGGCCGTGACAATCTAATGCAGAACTATTCAGCTTTAGAAACATGTGTATCATCCAAATACAGTTTTTGATACCATACCATTACTGAAAAGAAACACAGTCATCTTTACTAATTCCATATGAGCTCTTCGGGCTCTAGGAAGTAACATATATAAACCAGAACTCACACAACTCACCTTAGGCATTTACAGCTTCATTAAAGCACATGTCATATGGCTAGTGTTGCAATGGATCCTAGGACACTCCAACACACCAGGAAATGGTACAGCTAAGAGAAGCACCAGACAGATACAGTTTCACACCACCATAAATTAATTTAATTTAATTTAAATACAGCCAAATAAAATCATGCCATGGATTTTAGAAGTGATTTCTGCAATATATGCCATTTTGGCACGCAAGGGTTCTGTTTTTTAGATTGTGGTTCTGCCCTATGTGCCGACTTTGGCTCGAAAGGACAATAGATAGATAGAAATAAAATCATAAACTCCATCAGTAGAGAAGACCAGGCCTTGCCCTGGGATGGAATGTATGAATTGTCTCTTTTCAACTGTAAATTTGCCACCAAGCTGGACTGTGGTCAGTCAAATCAAGTGTCCCACCAAAGTGGAGATTTGACTTCATTTGTTGGGACAGCAATTATTGTTGTGGCATGCTCATAAAATTCAAGCATCTTGGTGGAAAAAAAGAGTGTAAGGACTGGAGATAGTGGAAAACAAACTAATCATACTACAACTCCATATTTCTGGCCTTGAGAACAAGAAAACAGAGTTAGCTAGAATCATGCATAAACATCACATTCATATTGCCCTATTGCATGAGACATTACACAAGAACATAGGCAAACACATAACAGGCTTTAACAGCTAGCCATGTAAATTCCTCATCAAATGTAGGGTCACTTATTTCAGAAATAATTTATAAGGAGATATAGTTTAAAACTTAGTTTAATAGGACTGCTTAGTTTAGTAGGACTGAGCGAATGTTTCCCAATAGAAACTGGGGTTAAACAAGGATGTATTTTATCGCCCTTGTTATTTGGAATTGTTATGGACTTCATAATGAAGAAATGCTGCACTGGTAATAAAGGCATCGAATGGATACAAGGAGACCATTTGGAGGACCTGGACTTTGCTGATGACATAGTTCTCATCAGCAATCAGATAAAAACGATGCAGGAAAACACAAATGAACTATCATCAATAGCCAGCAAAATTGGGCTTGAGGTCAATCATGAAAAGACTAAAGTCATGAAAAGTTTAATTCCAACAAGTGACAAAATATACATGGAAAACAAACCAGTAGAAGAGATCGATCACTTCATCTATCTTGGAAGTCACATTGATCGAGAAGGGGATACGAGCAAAGAAATTAGAATCAGACTGGCTAAAGCAGCAATGTCTTTCAGAAGCCTTGAAAAGTTGTGGAAATCAAAACTCATTAGCACAAACACAAAACTTAGGCTATTCAAATCAAATGTACTATCAACCCTTACGTATGCGTGTGAAAGCTGGAAAACAACAAGAGATATAGAAACAAAGTTGAACGCATTCGAAAATAAATGTCTAAGGAAAATACTTGGTATAGAATGGAACGAATTCAAAACAAACGAGGAAATTAGAGAAATCGCCAATCAACCACTAATATCTTCAGTAATAAAGAAAAGACGATGGTCATACGTTGGACATGTGATGAGAAGAGATAATAATCGAATAGCAAAGCAAGCCCTCATATGGGAAACAACAGGTAAAAGAAAAAGAGGAAGACCCAGGGAGACACTGAGAAGAACATTGATGAGAGAGGCAAGAGCAGCAGGAATCGGCTCCCTCAATGAGATAGAACTGCTTGCACAGAACAGAGACAGATGGCGAGATTTGATAAAATATCTTTAAAAGAAAACTGCTAGAACAAAAATTCATATAGGAGAAGGTGTATCTTGGTCTACGCCCTATGGGCCGGTTACGGCTCGAAAGGTCATTAGATAGATAGATAGTTTAAAAAATAATGTGAAACCGACAGATGTTCAGAAAGCCAAAATTTGGTACACATTCAGCATGTATAGCATCTATAATATCAACAGCCCACCAGTTACACAATGTTATATAACAGGACTGGATAGGTTAATTTACCATAAAACTGTTTAGCTAGGGACTTAAATGGACATTTGCCACAATGGGATACTCTTGACCCAAACTCTACAAGACAATACTTAGAAGATTTTTGTTTATAAACTAATCTCACAGTCATGCAGGATACAGAGTTTACACTGAGCCTACTTCATAGAACCCATATACTATTATTTTAATATATAAGATAATACTGCTTATAGATACCTTTTTTATTGTCTATCAGCACAACTATTATTATCAATATACAACACTGACTATATAAATGGTGCTATAATTCTGAATGAACACGCACCAGTACTACAGTTTATAGACGTCATTATTAAACAGCTCTAGCATTGTTTATAGACGTCATTTAAATAACTTATTTATAAATATCAACGCTATTGTTTGTAGAAACCAGAATTACAAGCCGTAGATGCCAAAATTATTGTTTATATATACCACTTTTATCACTCATTTATAAAACATAAATTTGTATTTTCTGATCCATTATTATTGTTTATAGACATCTTTGTTAATGTTTTTAAATAACATTATTATTGCCTTTTTTCATACTCCTCTATTATTATTTGTTTACTGGCATCTCTACTATCAAGCAAGGTGTCCTTTTGCAGACTGTTCCATTCACCACAGCCCCTCCAACGGAACCTTTGTCTTTAGCCAGATCTCCCACAGAACTTCCGGTCAATATGGCAGATAGGTGGCGGGAACTATTAAAGGCTGTGTCAAAAAAATGTTCTCTTCTGCAGTTTCCTCATATTCCAAGTCTGGTTTGCTGCCAGAGTTAAGTGCTCTGTGCACACCTTGAGCTGTGCATTTCATCCGTTTTGGTCATGTTTCGATATTCTGATATAAAAAAAGTAAAGTGACATTAAGTGGCGTATAGGGAATATGGTGTTAGTGACCATATATTTTACAGACCTTCGGCACATGATTTTTGGGGTAATGTGGTCGGTATTACGCCTGTGCCGCTTT
The DNA here is from genome assembly GCA_032433765.1 of Megaustenia siamemsis. Classification (NCBI taxonomy): domain Eukaryota; kingdom Metazoa; phylum Mollusca; class Gastropoda; order Stylommatophora; family Ariophantidae; genus Megaustenia; species Megaustenia siamemsis. The sequence goes on from JAVIAB010000126.1 coordinate 48,517,888, forward strand.
ACTTTCCAAAAAAAAATCAGGTTCCCATTAAAGCTGGGTGAACCCGGAAGCCGTCGGTTGGGTCAAACCCAACCTCTTGTCCTTTGTAGTCCAGTTCACTAACCACTGAGCTATCACGGCACCCCATATTCCAATTGCTTGCGCTGAATGATGATATCGTATACAGGGAACAGATAGCTGTGTTCACTTTCTGTGCGGTTTCGCCTTATGTCTTTTGGCATATGATGAGACTGTTATGATGGGGATTGCAGCTATCTTTCTTTGTTTGGGAGATAGATATTAATTCGGATGATTCCACTGGCATGGGCGGTTGAGCAGTTATAGATTTTAATACATTTGCAGTGATACAGAGGCCTTCCATGACCATAACCATAGAACCCATCTCTCTCTTAGTAGACCTGACTTGATCATTTTCTCTGCTGATCTCATAAACTCCTGCCACATCCAAGTAATTGAAGACATAGGCAGCTATCACACACCCATTATAACCAACAAAAAACACTAAAACACAACAAATCCAGACAAAGTAGAACAAATCCAGACAAAGTAGAGGACATAATTAAATTTCAAGATAGCTGACAGGAATCAATACCTGGAAATAATTGACCAACCACTGAAAAACGTAGGGAGCTGTGATAGCTCAGTGGTTTGGACAGTGAAATGTCCAAACTCACATGAATTTCTCTATATGTGTACAATGCATTTTCAAATTGGGGATCTGTCTTCTCAACTCAGGAAGAAATTCACACCCACTTCATTCTCTCACAGCTTCCCTCCATGGCACACTATGGCTCTGCCTCTATCGACATGTCAGCATCCATGTGTTTATTCCTTCAGGCCCAAAGTGAAGCAGGAATCTCATTGGCTAATTCCACCCAACTACTGTCTACCAGCATTTGCTCTGCTATTTCATATGTGTGCCAAAATTTATCGACAGAGGATTGTCAAGTACCATAGGCCTGTTGGAAGTAATGCGTGATGGTCTTCTCGTCAAACTGAAGCTGTTGATCCTCTGTGTGCCAGTTGGGGGTCTTACTGTGAGTTAGGAACTACAAACTCCACAGAGGCTTTTTAATGAAGTAGTAATAAGACAGAAGAAAAGGACATTCACTCAAGAGAGAATGAGGGTGAATGGATAAAGACCATGGCGTATACCACGCACCTGTGGGCCTGGTCCTGTATCTATAAGAGCTCACCTCCTCCCTGCCCAGTTATACTGCCAGGAGCTTGATCATACCCAAGATCAACTTTGTGATAACAGAGGGGACCACATGTAAGTGTGGTTTTGAGCACAGTGATACCAAATTGAGGGCTACCAGAATCACAGCATCCGATTCATTAGAGGCTATGAATGCTTCATTTACCTTTATGCTGTGTCATGAGCACACACCACAACAATCACTCCCACTTCCTAAATGATCCTTCTTTCATATCTGTTAATCAGTTATGAAAAAGTTGTGAATTTTTAAGTGAATTGTTATTTTAGAGGAGTTTTCAAAAAGGCTGATGTTTTCTGCTAACAATAAACCTCTAGATCAATAAGGTTATGACTGGCTATGGTGTAGGAAAAACATCTGCATTATGTTATTATGGTGTCTCATCATTTATTTCAAAATCACATAGCGCAACTATTCTGATCACTGTCAAATTACACACAATTAAGAAAAACTTCAAAAATCATAATAACATTGCTTTACTCAAACTTCACTATTGACACCACCTATTAATTGACACATATACGCAGAGACGCACAAGGCACTGTAAGTTGCCATTATGAGATTGCGGTTCTCAACATGAGGGATCTCATTTAAATTGCTAGTTATTGAGTTATGTGTGGGTTATCATCACTACACTCCAAACATGTCCATAGTTGCTCAGATCCTCAGCAAGTCCTGTAGTGTCCAGTGACTGACGACTCCAGTTCTGTGTTGGTTGATAAGTCCTCTCATCCACCCACTAAGCCTCATGTTTTTGGCCAAAACCATCTTTACTCCCATCTCTATCCTCTGAAGGAGAGACATGGACTCATGGTTGTCGAAGTCCTGTGCCCTTCCCACATCTCATTAATGATGTCTGCCTGGCCCTTTGGTTGAGCATCTTTGATGACAGCACAGCTAGCCAACTTGTCCACTTTTTCATTGTCCCATATTCCCACAACATGTCCAGGGACATAGACAAAGGTTAATGTGTATATCGTTGACTTCTATTGACATGACCCATTGCTCGTGTATGTAGTCCGCCTCCACTTTTCTTATCATACTCATTGAATCACTTACTATACATGCATGGGTGTTGTTGTTGTTGTTGACGGATTGCCACAAGTTGATGCGGGCAGGTTGCCCTTTGACTCATAAGATGTGGCGGGTCGTAATGGCTTTCTTGACATTCCCGGCTCTTACTGGAGAAGTTGGAGTTCGTCTGTCCCAGGCTATGCTGGGAAACTACTAGTCCAGCCCAGAGGTACTGCGATACTGGGTCCTCTATATCAGTAATAGCCACCACTACAGGGAACACTGCGATCCTAGCTTCTGTTAGCCAGTCTGTTTTGATGCAGACTGTTACCAGGGGAGACCATGAGTAAGTAGAACTGCTAGGTCTTGGTCAGCTGATGGTGCGCCAACCCTGCTATTGCGACCACAGGTCGCAGGCGCTTCTGCTCCCCCTACAGGCATGGGTGTAGTTTTGTGACTCCAACAAGATGAATGCCCTGGTCACTGCCATCACCTCCATTGTCATGCTTCCTGTGGTCATAACATATGTATCGCTGTCTTCTTTGGCTGTTCTACCTGCAGATTATGCTGTGAATGCCCATGCACTCCTTTGGTATCATATTATGGATCCATCTGTATAGATGACTGCATTGACCATGACTGGATTCTGCCCCCTGCACTCCTTTTGGATGTGACAATACATGAGAATGTATCTCTGAATGGCATAGGCTCCAGTATCCACTTCTCACCAGCATTGATATTGATAAGCCCACACACCTGTTTGATGACATCTTCTGTGTGGCCTACCCATGATTTGCCTTTACTTAGCCTGTCACCTTTCCCTGTGTTGAGGTCTTGGTGCAATGGGTGCTCTTTATCTGCACTTATCTTAAGGTATGCTTGCGCCTTCTAGATCTTGATCCTTCCATTCATAGTTAGAAAATAAAGAAGATACCTCATTGCTACACAGATAGTGTCTCTCGTACACCCCAAGATGATGTGCATCAGCATCAATTTGTATTTTCTCTAGCCTGTCAATCTGTGCTGTACTGACAGTGAGGATTGCTAGGGGGCCTCAGTAGCATAGTTGTGAAAACCACTCAACTGGACTATCGACTTTCGGACAACCTGTGTTCGATTCCTGCCGGAAACAGTGTGAATTGTACTCGTGGATGGAAAAAAAAAATAACCCCGTGGTTGACCCAGCTACTGGCATAAATTGGTACTAGGGTAGTACTCTGGGAAAATGAGGAATGCCACCTCGTATTGTGAGTTTCAATGCTTAAAGCGACACTATCCAGGTCTCCAAACACTTCATGGATATGCGGCCGAGCACATATGGGTGAAAACTCACGTGCTAAGATGCCAATTCAAGTCTTGTACTTTACCTTTACTCAATTGGTGCGAGGACCAGATCTGAACAGAAATATAAGTAGCCTCTGCTCAATATTGGCAGCTGCCATGACCTTCATGGCAGCTAATTCTTTGTGGACTTTTATCACATTGTCGACATGGTCCCTAAAACACAAACTGTGATCAAGCTTAACACCTATGTATGTCATTAACCTGTCCCTGGTCACATTGTCTGCCCCCATTTGCACCACAGGTGTTTCCATGTTGACAATATGATTGTAATATCATAATGTGATGGGCAGCCATTTTCTCCAGTAGTTTGCCTGTGGTGTTCTGCATCTTGATTATTCTGTAGGCACTGATCTGAGAGTGGTCTTTGTTTGGCTTCAACAGGAATAGTAAGTAACTGCAGCCACTCTTCCCTAATCTGCCCACCTTAAATGCAGGCATTAAACTCATTGGCCAGTTCCTCCGAGTCATAGTCAGCTAAATCACTTATGTCATCATATCAAACACCATCTGGACTAGGAACAGTGTTGCATTGCCTTTTAAAGTATTGTGTGAATGCTACAATAAAACTAATGAAAATTTCACACACTTATGATGAAAGGCACAATAATTCAAATCTGAACAATCTTATGGATATAATTGCCATATAATGTATAAAATCCTTGCCTATACTGCATACAAGTTGCTATAACCTGAAAACCGCTTCGCCTATTTTATTGTGGTAAAGTTTTTAGACCTCAAGGATTCACAGAATTTGATTTTGATGTATAAATAGTAACATAACCACAAGATAACTTTTGGAAGAGCTTGTTAATTTGCAAACATCCATATTAGGTCTTATAAAATTGTTTGGCAACCCCATTGCAAAATGAAAAAAAAAAAAACTAACCTTGAACAATTGTTTTCAGTTTCTCGAATGCGTTTCTCAAAATACATACATAGGTCATATTTTAACTTCATAATCATAAAAAAGCAGTGTTAAAAATAAATTATAGAAGTTTTAAAATAAATTTTGCTTCTAAAAAGACTTTCTTGTGTCCAAGCCATGTAAACAATGTTGACTTTCCTTGTCTCCAACGGTTTATCTCATTGTATTAGAGAATTTCACGCTATCTGTTACCACAGTGAGATGGCGGATTTTTAAAAAATGTAATGACGGGTTTGATAATAAATGTGTGTACACAGTTCGTTAACCATCGCTGTAGTCTTTATTCGCTGGCTTCGTTAGCAACCATGGAAGCTAATGACCTTACTTGTGCCGACGGTTGGTTTGGGGCAAATTGTACGTTACAATGTCACTGCTATAATGGCTTAGTTTGTGACAAAACTACAGGGACATGCTCAAACAATGACAGTTGTCAGCACAAAATTTTCAGACCCCAATGTCAGTACTTTTATTTGCAAATATACCCAAAAATCTGAACCTACTTTCCTGTTTGATAACAACGACACCTCATGTAATCCGGACACAGATTCTACATCAGTTGAGGCAACTCTCAATCAATCTTTGCCGTGCTCCTGGTTTAGGATTTATGCGAATGACTTAAAATATCCGGACAGTTTCACGGTAAAACTGAATGGTTCTGCCTCATGTAACAATGTATCAAAGTTTGTAGTTAGTCCGCACGAGATTGATGCCTTCTGCTCTGGGGCTGGTCTGATCAACAAGTTATGGATTGAAAGGGCGATAGTTGCAAATATCTGCTCCATCTACATTGGCGGGGGTCGGAAAGTGGCTCTCAAACAGATCACAAACCAGACCGACAAATTTGATGATTGTTATACAGGAGACGGATGTGGACCAGAGGCCGCAGTTAATAGCAAAATAAAGACCAATCTCTATGACAATGACTGTACACACACACAATGGAGAAGTGGAACCAATTCTGTTTACTGGTATCTGAACTTTGCAACGCCCCTGAAGATTCACATCATTCGAATCTATCATCGAGCTAGCACTATGATTCGGGTAAAGAATGCCACTCTAAAGGCTTTCTCTGACAGTGGCGGAGTAGTGTTCCAGTATAATGATATATCATACCCTAATTTATCTGTGAACACTATTGTAGTCAAAACACAAACGTCAATGGCACACATTAAGATTGAGTTCTCACCGACCATTTCGCAGGCCGACAGTGCACTGACGGTATGTGAGGTGCAAACATTTACAGACACCTATTGTCTGGACGAGCATTCTTGGTCATTTTGTGCAGTGTGTAGTGGGTGTAGTAAAGACTGCAATGTCATCAACAGTACTTGTCATGGCAACTGTTCACATGGGATCTATGGACACGACTGTTCCGGGTCTTGTCTCAGTGTCTGTCCTTTATTTGAGGAAAAATCCGGAAAATGCCTACAATGTAAACATCTTGGCTATACCTGTAATGGCACTTGTTCCAATGGTAATTTTGGGCTACAGTGCGAACAGATGTGTTCTGATGGCTGTGACATCATATGTACTCTCAAATGTCCGGACAACTGTTTCAACGACACCTGTCAACAGTCGATCGGAAATCTGTGCATGCAAGAGAACGTTCTATGGGACAGACTGCACTCTCAAATCTCCGGACAACTGTTTAACGAAACCTGTGATTCCAACGTTCAGAAGAGTCTGCCGACTACAACAAGTCCAAGCATATGGGCACTTTAATGTGTTTCTGTGCTAGACATGGTTCATTTTTTGGTGTTTTTTAGTGAAGCCATGGCTCATATCTTGCTGTGTTTCTGTCCTAGCCATGGCTCATATCTTAGCTTGTGTGTGCTGGCCATGGCTCATATCTTGGTGTGTGTCATGTTAGTCATATCTCATATCTCGGTGTGTCCGTGTTAATCATGTCTCATATATCTTTATGTGTGTCTGTGTTTAGTCATATCTCATATCTTAGTGTGTACCAGTGTTAGTCATATGTCATATCTTTGTGTGTGCATGTCTGGGTTAGTGATATCTCATATCTTTGTGTACATGTTTATGTTAGTCATATCTCATATCTTTGTGTGTGCATGTCTGTGTTTGTCACATATCATATCCTTGTGTGTGCATGGCTATGTTAGTCCCATCTCATATCTTTGTGTGTGCATATCTATGTTAGTCATATCTCTTATCTTTGTGTGCATATATATGTTAGGCATGTGTCATATCTTTGTGTGTGCATGTCAATGTCAGTTATATCTCATATCTTTATGTGCATGTTTATGTTAGTCATGTGTCATATATCTTGATGTGTGTCAGTGTTAGTCATGCCTTGTATCGCTGTGTGCATGTCTGTGTTAGTCACATCTCACATCTTTGTGTGTCCGTGTCTGTGTTAGTCACATCTCACATCTTTGTGTGTGCATGTCTGTGTTAGTCACCTCTAGTGACTCGGACAGATGGTGCTCATAAACCTGGGAGGGCCGACCATCTAAGGGCAGAATCCCCCTACAGAAAAGACAATCTGCTGCCTTGCAGGAAGATTGGGGACAATCAAAGGCTAGGGAAAGCAAACCCAAATAAAATGCTGGCTGAAATCGGATGCACTGGGCCACTGGCGCAGAACACAGTCCAACGTATTAACGGGTGTTCAGTCAGAGTGGATCTGACAGACTCTAATTGTGATGTTCTGTCTGTGGGGGCGATCAACACACTTAGCCTGACAGCTGACTTCATGTGAGAGTCTGGAATCCTTACTCTGATTGAGTCCTGAACGCAGAGAGAGAGAGAGAGAGAAAAAGACTTTTAACATATATACTTTGCTTTCTTTTTTAAAGAAAATCTTACCAGAACTCTTTCTTCCCATCTAATAGATTGAGAAAATTTTAATGTACCAGGCCTCTGAAGCTCCAGTGTACATACATCTGTATATTTCTTGACAATGTCCATAACACTGATAATGTAAAGGGGCGGCAATTCTATAATTCAATTACTTATTAAATATTTATCTTGGGACCATTAAAGTAATAAAAGTTTACCGGAACATGATCTGGGCAGTTTCCGCTGAATAAGAGCCCTGATATATATATATCTATCTATCTATCTATTGTCCTTTCGAGCCGAAGCCGGCACATAGAGCAGAACCACAATCTCAAAAACAGAAACCTTGCGTGCCAAAGTGGCACATATTGCAGAGATCACTGCTTCTAAAATCTATGGTCTGTTTCCATAACAATGCTTTTTACAATGATAGCTTGTCAAGCCATCGATCAACCTCCCTAGTTGCCTCTTACGATATGCCTGGAAGGTCACAGTGTCACTATTCTTTACTTCCCACATAATGAGGCCCCGGTAACACACGGGAGGATATATATATATATATATAGATATATAGGTGGGACATTATTTCCACACAAAAATATTCACAAAACAACATGGATATCTCCTGATGATAAAACATCAAATCAAATTGACCACCTATGTATCAAACAACAATTCAGATCATCATTAATAGATGTAAGAGCATACAGAGGTGCTGATGTTAATAGTGACCACAACCTGTGCAATGGGAAAATAAGATTAAAATTTAGAAGCCAACAGAAGAGGTCAATGACACATAAAATTGATAGTCATAAATTGAAAGATGAAGCCATAAAGGAAAAGTTTAACATAGAGCTAAGTAATTGTTATACAGCACTCGGTGAAATAGACTTAGATATCAATGAAATGTGGGACTCACAGAGCAAAATACTAATGACAGCAGCCGAAGCAAGTGCCGGACTGCAGAAAATGGAAAAACTAGCTTGGATCTCAGACACCACATGGAAATACATCAAAGAAAGAAGAGAAGCGAAGAGAGCCATGACTAATGTAAAGGCAGATCTTGGAAAGGTTCTGGCAAAAGCAACATACAAAGAATTAGACAACAAAGTGAAAAGTTCAGCAAGAAGAGATACAAGAGCTTATATAAACAATTTGGCAGAGAAAGCAGAAACAGCTGCAATTACAGGAGACAGCAGAACTCTTTATACTGTACAAAAGATGCTGACAAACACCTATACATCCAGTGGAACACCAATTCTAGACAAATCTGGATTAATGCTAACAACAAGCGCAGACATAAAAGCCCGTTGGGCGGAACACTTCAAAGAAATTCTTAACCGTCCACTACCCCAAAGTTTAATAGATTTTGAAGCTGAAACACCAGCAACAGAATTAGATGTAAATTTAGATGACTTCACCTTGAGCAAAATAGAAACCACCTTAAAGCTTATGACCAATAACAAGGCTGCTGGAGAGGATAAGTTAACAGCTGAGATCCTCAAGGCAATTGATAGCCATAATCTAATACATCTCCAAAAAATGTTCAACATCATTTGGAAAACAGAGAAGACGCCTCATAAATGGAAAAAAGGAATCATTGTTAAGATTCCAAAAAAGGGCAATCTTAGAGATTGTAACAACTGGACGGGCGTGACACTTTTGTCAGTTGCCTCAAAGTTATTCTGCAAAATCATCCTAAATAGAATAAAGGATTCAATAGATACAGTAATGCGGGAAGAACAGGCTGGGTTTAGAAAAGGGAGAAGCTGCCTTGACCACATTTTCACTCTACGACTTATATTGGAGGAACACATTGAAAAGCAAAAACCTTTTGTACTTAACTTCATCGATTTCAAAAAAGCATTTGATAGTATTCATAGAGATTCTTTGTGGAAAATTCTGAAGCAATATGGCTTACCATAAAAAATCATAAATATTATCAGACATGTATGATGGTTACACATGTGCAGTTCGAACAGAGGAAGGACTGAGCGAACGTTTCTCAATAGAAACTGGGGTTAAACAAGGATGTATTTTATCGCCCTTGTTATTTGGAATTGTTGTGGACTTCATAATGAAGAAATGCTGCACTGGTAATAAAGGCATTGAATGGATACAAGGAGACCATTTGGAGGACCTCGACTTTGCTGATGACATAGTCCCCATCAGCAGTCAGATAAAAATGATGCAGGAAAACACAAATGAACTATCAGCAATAGCCAGCAAAATTGGGCTTGAGATCAATCAAGAAAAGACTATAAAGTCATGAAAAGTTTAATTCCAACAGATGACAAAATATACATGGAAAACAAACCAGTAGAAGAGATCGATCACTTTATCTATCTTGTAAGTCACATTGATCGAGAAGGGGATACAAGAAATTAGAATCAGAATAGCTATAGCAGCAATGTCTTTCAGAAGCCTTGAAAAGTTGTGAAAATCAAAACTAATCAGCACAAACACAAAACTTAGGCTATTCAAATCAAATGTACTATCAACCCTTACGTATGCATGTGAAAGCTGGAAAACAATAAGAGATATAGAAACAAAGTTGAACGCATTCGAAAATAAATGTCTAAGGAAAATACTTGGTATAGTGTGGAACGAATTCAAAACAAATGAGGAAATTAGAGAAATCGCCTATCAACCACTAATATCTTCAGTAATAAAGAAAAGACGATGGTCATATGTTGGACATGTGATGAGAAGAGATAATAACCGAATAGCAAAGCAGGCCCTCATATGGGAAACAACAGGTAAGAGAAAAAGAGGAAGACCCTGAGAGACACTGAGAAGAACATTGATGAGAGAGGCAAGAGCAACAGGATTTGGCTCCCTCAATGAGATAGAGCTGCTTGCACAGAACAGAGACAAATGGCGAGATTTGATAAAATATCTTTAAAAGAAAACTGCTAGAACAAAAATTCAGATATGAGAAGGTGTATCTTGGTCTACGCCCTATGGGCCGGCAGCGACTCGAAAGGTCAATAGATAGATATATATATAAATATATATGTGGTTAGTCGAAGGCCCCGGTATCATTGCAAATGAATTAAAATCCATAATTGCTCAACCGCCCGTGCCAGTGGAATCATCCAAATTAACATCTCATCTCATTGAAGGATCCAAACATATAAAGGCAGTTGCAGTCCCCGTCATAGCAGCTACAGCACACGCCAAAAGACATAAGGCTAAGCGGCACCGAAAGTGAACCCAGCTGAATTATCCCTCTTCATACGATATCATCATTCATCGTAAGCTATTGGAATATTGAAACACAATCCAGATGAAACATACAGCTCATGGTGTACACAGAGCACTAAACTCAGTAGCCCTGGTAGCAAGCCAGACTTGGAATATGAGGAAACTGCAACAAGGAACACTTTTCAGACTATGCCTCAATGGTTCATGCTGCCTATCTGCCATATTGATCGGTATTCCAATGATGACATATATTGCAATCAACACAGAACACAATATTGCGGACACTGAAGAGGATTTCAGATCACATGCCTGTAATCCGCTTCACTCACGAAGATCCCAGCAGTGGAACTTCTGATCTATACACTTATCTGCAATGTAAAGATAGAATTAACCATTTATATATATATATTATCATCATCATCATCAGGTACCAGGCCTGCTGGCGTAGGTGATCATGTCTCTCCACAACTTTCGATCTCGGCAGCTATTTATCATTTCTGTTGTTGACCTTCTGCCAAGCCATTCTCTTAAGCTGTCTGTTATTTTTTCTCTTTGCTTCCCTCTTTCCCAAAAAATGATGATTGTTTCTTCCTAATATTGGAAATTAGCTCTCTTTTTGCTTTGACCTCTCTCAGAACATCTTCATTACTCTTCTTAGCTGTCCATGGTATTCTCAACATTCTTCTGTAAAACCACATTTCTACAGACTCCAGTGATTTTCTTGTCTGTTGTCCCATTGTCCATGATTCGCACCCGTATGTTAAGACTGGCTCTATGTAACATTTAAGAACTCTTTTTCTTGTTTCTATTGTCAAAAATGGATTGCATAGTATCTTCCTCATTTTTTGGAAAGCTGCTTTTGCCTGAGCCATTCTGCATCTCACCTCTTTTGTACATCTTCCGTCTGAGGTTAACAAAGTTCCCAAATATTTAAATTCATTGTTTTAATATTGTTCCACTTGTCTTTATTTTGCACTAAGGTGATGTCTTTTTCTTTGTTGTTTACCATTACCTCTGTCTTTTTGCTATTAAGGCTGAGTCCTTTATCTTTGCTTTCTTTCACTATAATGTCCAACATTTCTTGTAACTCGTTTTCACTCTTAGCGATTAAGACTGTATCAAAAGCATTCCTTAGATTATTTATATTATGACCTCCATATATATATATATATATATATATATATATATATATATATATATATATATATAGATATATATATAAAGATGAAAATGACTGACCACCACGGAAGTTATTGAAGCCTCATAAAATATCACTGCTAAGAAAGCCATAGAAAGCAATTCAGAGAGTAAAACAATAAAGGAAGATCTAAAACTATGTACATGAAATGTTAGATTTCTGTACCAGAGTGGAAAACTTGATCATCTTATTTTAGGTAAAAGGAAAAAAAAGTGGTATAGTTACAACTAAATGTAGGTGACGAAAAACACAAAATCAAACAACATTGCAGCTCAGTAGGCCTTCAGCAGGAACAATGGACATTCACACACACAGATTTGTATACAAATAAAACTAACACTACATAGTTAGATAATGAAATATCTGAAAAAAAGATAATAATTTTAAAAATGAATGAAAAGACACTTCTCTGCAGTGCTTGCTGTGACCTGATAAGAAAACAAATGAGTCTTGTGGGGTGTGCCTAAGTGATACACTCATACAGGAAGCACAGGTGAATTCTACTGGAAGGGATCTCAAATTATATGGAAAGAATGGTAGCCACCAGAGTTTGACCCACATAGATGCCCTAAACTTTAATACCACCAGCAATGCCTATACATACATCCTTAAAAACACCCATACAAGAACAGACATGACCTTTGACATCTTGACAGACAGTTGGTAGCGAGCAGTCATGATAGTCAGTAGTTTAATTTAATAGTGTTTTATCCTGGATGCTGTTTTTGCTGAACAACTTCTCTCGTGGGTGAATCTGCCAATATTGGATAGACAGATTCGACCACATAATGAACAAGATGTATTCATGGTGCCAAGCTTCATCTCCTTTCTCCTGCACCTTTTGTCTTCTGAGCTTGATATCAACGCTGCCTCGAATGTTGCTGTGCCATTTTTTTATTTTTGTTCTCCATGTACTATGATCTGCAGTGAGATCCCAGTTTCTTTCACTGATAGAGAATTTACTTAAGAAAGCCCTATAAACATCCTTTATATATCAGGACTGGTCTGCTCTTTGGTCTCTTTCTGTCCCTAAGTTCACCATACAATATTTGTTTAGGAGTATGATTGTTTGCCATTCTTCTTACATAGCTCAACCACCCCTTAATATCTGACTCCTTAGTGTTGACATGATGGGAGTTTGGCATTCATATATTTATGTATGTATCTCTCTCTCTCTCTCTATATATATATATATATATATATATATATTATATTGATAATTATATATATATATATATATATATATATATATATTATATTGATAATTATATATATATAATAACATATGGTGAACTAATGCTCAGAAAAAGACAAATCGGCAGACCTAAACTACGATATAGTAAAAAAAAAAAAAAAAGTAAAGTACCCCCGTCACGCCAAGTTGCGGCGTATAGGGAATATGGTGTTAGTGACCATAAATTTTACAGACCTTCGGCACATGCTTTTTGGGGCATTGTGGTCGGTATTACGCCTGTGCCGCTTTACTTTCCCAGAAAAAAATCTGGTATCCATATAAGGCTGGATGAACCCGGAAGCCGTCGGTTGGGATCAAACCCTACCCCTTGTCCTTTGTAGTCCAGTTCACTAACCACTGAGCTATCGCGGCTCCTTAACTACGATATAGGGATATCTATAAATCATCTCTGAATGACTTCTCCATCTGTGAAAATGACTGGGAACATCTGGCCAGTGATTGCACATCATGGAGAGCATGTATAAGGAATGGTATAATATTATTTGAGACTGTGGCAAAGCTTAGAAGAGAAAAGACTCATGAAAAAGGATGGAAAACCCTGTGGATCAGTGGGCCTGACTTGTTAATTTTGAGACATTGTATGTTTGTCAAACATTGGTAGAATTAGCCATGAGAAAAGCTGTTCGACAAAAACAAAACCTAAAAAAAATACACAATAGCCTCCACTAGACCATCTGACAAGATGAAAAGGGCCTTACCATATATATTAATACACACAAACACACACACATACACACGCACACATATATATATATATACACACATACATACATACAAACTTCTTTTTCTTTTTCTTTTCTCTTTTCACTGATACCTAAAAGGTGTCATGGTTTATATCGTTTGTCGTTCTTGAGCTGCTCGAACTGTCTGAATTAGTGATTTTCCTTTGTTATTGAGTTATTTGCGGGTCATCATCATTGCACTCCGAACATGTCCATAGGTGCTCAAATCCCCTCCTCAGCAACTCCCTCAGTGTCCAGCGACTGATGACTCCTGTTCTATGTTGGTTCATAAGTCTTCTTACACTGCCACTAAGTTTCTCATTTCTGGCTGTGCCCATCTTAACTCCCATTTCCATCATCCGAAGAAGTGACGTGGATCTGTGTTTGTCGAAGTCCTGTGCTCTTCCCACATCTCAGAGGACATTGATGATGTCCGCCCGATCCAATGGTTGCCCGTCCTCAACGACAGTGCAGCTAGCCAACCTGTCTGCCCTTTCATTTCCCCGTACTCCCGCATGTCCAGGGACATAGACAAAGGTGACCTTACGTGTTTTGGATTTCTGCAACGACTCTACCCATTGCATGCGTACAGAGCCTGCCTCCACTTTTTTTTATCATGCTCATCGAATAACTCAGTATACTCAGGAAGATGCAGTCATCTATACAGACGGACCTGTAAGACGACACCAAAGAAGTGCATGGGCATTTACAGCACGCTCGGCAGGCAGAATAGTCTAAGAAGACAGTGGTGCATACGTCGTGACCACAAGTAGTATGACAATGGAGACGATGGCAGTGACCAAGACATTAAAATGGTTAGAGTCACAAGACTACACCCACATGAAATTATTATAGGTAACACCTGGTTCAAACCGTAGGCGATTATGGACATGGCAAAGCCCACCCAGACAAAAAAGTACACAATCAAATTGATTTTATACTGGTACAGAGAAGATTCAGGAATGGGCTAATATCTGTTAAAACAAGGCCAGGAGAAAATTGCAATAGTGACCATGTACCAGTAGTTGGAAAGATAAGAAAAAAACTGCGGAAGACACAGAAATCCCCACGAAATATAAAATTAGATATGCTTAGAGTAAATAGACAGGTGAGTGATAATTACAGTAAGATAGTACAAAATAAATATAATGCTATTGAGAAAATACAGGACATCGAGGAACAGTGGGAAATGCTCAAACAATCGATTCAACAAACTTCAAATGAAGTAATACCTGTCACTAAAAGAATCAACAAAAAGAAATGGATGACAGAAGAAATATTAGAACTAATGGACGAAAAACGAAAACATAAGAAAGAAGAACATATATACAAAATATTGCACAAAGAGATCCAAAACAAATACTAAGAAGCAAAGGAAGGATGGTTTAAGCAGAAATGTGAAGAAATGGAAAAACAACAAAAGAAAGACTCAAAATTTATGCACAATCAGTTAAATGAATTAACAGGAAGAAAAGAAGTTTCAGGATGTGTGAAATCAAATGGAAGGAAGTATAATAATGGGACAGGAGAAGACAATGGAAAGATGGACAGAATATATCAGTCAACTCTAGGATGATGAAAGACCAGAGCTAAACAATTCAAACAAAGACACAGGACCACCAATAATGCAGAGTGAAGTGGAGGAGGCAATTCAACACATGAAAAGAGGCAAAGCTCCAGGTTTCGACAATATAACAATCGAAGAGATAAATGCATTAGAAGAGCTGGGAATACAAGTCATAACAAAACCACTCATTGACATATATAACACTGGACACAACCCGAAGATCTACTAAAATCTATCTTTGTAACCATACCGAAGAAGTCAGGCACCACTGATTTTGAAGACCATCGCACTATTAGTCTCTTGAGCCATATGACAAAAATATTACTAAGAATCATCATATGAAGGGTAAGGAAGAAAAAAGAACAGAAATAAGTGAGGAACAATGTGGTTTTGTGGAAGGAAAGGGCACCAATAATGCAATATGCATCTTAAGAACATTGATAGAATGAGCTATAGAGGTAAAGAAAGATATGTATATGTGCTTTATCTATCTATTGACCTTTCGAGCCGTAACCGGCCCATAGGGCGTAGACCAAGATACACCTTCTCCTATATGAATTTTTGTTCTAGCAGTTTTCTTTTAAAGATATTTTATTAAATCTCGCCATCTGTCTCTGTTCTGTGCAAGCAGTTCTATCTCATTGAGGGAGCCGATTCCTGCTGCTCTTGCCTCTCTCATCAATGTTCTTCTCAGTGTCTCCCTGGGTCTTCCTCTTTTTCTTTTACCTGTTGTTTCCCATATGAGGGCTTGCTTTGCTATTCGATTATTATCTCTTCTCATCACATGTCCAACGTATGACCATCGTCTTTTCTTTATTACTGAAGATATTAGTGGTTGATTGGCGATTTCTCTAATTTCCTCGTTTGTTTTGAATTCGTTCCATTCTATACCAAGTATTTTCCTTAGACATTTATTTTCGAATGCGTTCAACTTTGTTTCTATATCTCTTGTTGTTTTCCAGCTTTCACACGCATACGTAAGGGTTGATAGTACATTTGATTTGAATAGCCTAAGTTTTGTGTTTGTGCTAATGAGTTTTGATTTCCACAACTTTTCAAGGCTTCTGAAAGACATTGCTGCTTTAGCCAGTCTGATTCTAATTTCTTTGCTCGTATCCCCTTCTCGATCAATGTGACTTCCAAGATAGATAAAGTGATCGATCTCTTCTACTGGTTTGTTTTCCATGTATATTTTGTCACTTGTTGGAATTAAACTTTTCATGACTTTAGTCTTTTCATGATTGACCTCAAGCCCAATTTTGCTGGCTATTGATGATAGTTCATTTGTGTTTTCCTGCATCGTTTTTATCTGACTGCTGATGAGAACTATGTCATCAGCAAAGTCGAGGTCCTCCAAATGGTCTCCTTGTATCCATTCGATGCCTTTATTACCAGTGCAGCATTTCTTCATTATGAAGTCCATAACAATTCCAAATAACAAGGGCGATAAAATACATCCTTGTTTAACCCCAGTTTCTATTGGGAAACATTCGCTCAGTCCTTCCTCTGTTCGAACTGCACATGTGTAACCATCATACATGTCTTTGATAATATTTATGATTTTTGATGGTAAACCATATTGCTTCAGAATTTTCCACAAAGAATCTCTATGAATACTATCAAATGCTTTTTTGAAGTCGATGAAGTTAAGTACAAAAGGTTTTTGCTTTTCAATATGTTCCTCCAATATAAGTCGTAGAGTGAAAATGTGGTCAAGACAGCTTCTCCCTTTTCTAAACCCAGCCTGTTCTTCACGCATTACTGTATCTATTGAATCTTTTATTCTATTTAGGATGATTTTACAGAATAACTTTGAGGCAACTGACAAAAGTGTCACGCCTCTCCAGTTGTTACAATCTCTAAGATTGCCCTTTTTTGGGGCACAAAAGCATTTGACAAAGTAAAGCATGTGGAAATAATCAATATGCTGGAGAAATTAAACATTGATGGCAAGGATCTGCGAATCATAAAAAACATGTACTGGCAACAAACAGCAGCTATATGAATTAGCAACCAAACAGCACAATTTCCAATATATAACACAAAGAGTCATACAAGGCTATGTTCTGTCGCTGGATTTGTTTTCACTTTACGGCGAACATATTGTGAGATCAAAAGTAGACATAAAAGGAATTGAAGTCAATGGTCACAACATAAATAATTTGCGATATGCAGATGATACAGTCTTAGTAGCAAAGACTGAGAATGAACTACAAGAAATGATAGACATAATAGTAAAAGAAAGCAACAAGAAAGATCTCAGTCTGAATAGTAAGAAAACAGAAGTAATGATCATATCAAAGAAACAATCATCACCATCATGCAGCATAAAAATAAAAAGAACAAATCTGAAACAAGTGCAACGCATCAAATACTAGGGCACAATAATATCAGATGGAAGATGCACCACAGAAATAAAAAGCAGAATAGCTCAGGCCAAAATAGCATTTCAGAGAATGAAAAATATCTTATGCAACAAATCAATGTTAATAGAAGTGAGAAAGAGAGTTCATTGGTGCTATATAGAACCAATTCTGATCTATGGAAGCGAATCAAGGACAGTAGACAAACAAATAAAAAGACGGTTAGAGGCCACAGAGATGAGATTTCACAGAAAAATGTAGAAATTTCCATGGACAGCTAAAAAGACCAATGAGAAAATTCTCAAAGAAGCCAACACAAAAAGGGAGCTCCTAAAAAACATCAGAAGGAAGCAATCAACATTTTTCAGGCACATCATGAGAAGAGGAAAGTTGGAATACTTGGTTACAACTGGCAAAATAAAAGGAAAGAGAGATCATGGACGACAAAGAGAGAAAATACTGGATAGCTTGGTGTCATGGCATAGAAAACAGTCAACAACAGAACTGATACGATGCACTGTAGATAGAAGATTGTGGAACGACATGATCGCCTACGCCAACCAGTCATGGCACATGATGATGCACCCATCAAGAACTACACAGATGAATAAATAGAAGAATACAGATACTGTGAGATTTAAAGAAAGTTATGAAATAAATGAAGTCCTCTGACATTTTTATTGTAATGGGTGGCACGAATGCTAAAGTAGGAAAAGGAAGATTTATGCGTATAATATATAAAAGAATATATAACATGTAACATCTATTTTGAGCGACAGAATTTCTATTCTATTCATGGAATCAGTTTCATTGCAGTTAGGGCATCCCTATTTCTGCTCCACCGCCTGTCCCAACATTTCTTGAATCATATGCAGACTGATAATTCTTGTAAGGTGTTCATCTGCTTTACCACTAAGCACTCCAAATTGACCAGACCCCTTTTCCACCTTAAAACTCATGTCTCTCAATATATACATCATTGTACCACCCATTCTCCTCCTCTTCTCCTAAGGAATAAAAAACAAATTTGGTGATGTCCTTTTTGCCCAGAGTAAGTCCACACTCAGTGCCAAAGCTGCCAGTCAACTTAATGGCTATTTCACTGCCATGTACACTAGCATGCTCTGGAGAGCGACAGAAAAGCTCTGGTGATAAAAAGAGGAACTAAATAGACAACATCAAAGATAGAAATTGCATCATACAAGTCAAGACATATACAGGAGCTGATATTAATTCAGATCACATCCCTGTTATAGTCAAAATGAAAATAAAACTAAAGGGAAACAGACAGAAAAATAATACACAGATATACCACTAGATATAGCAACTTTGGGACATTTAGAATTTCAATATACCTACACAATACAAATAAAGTATACATATCAAAAGTTGCTGGAAGAAGGATATAGCAGTACAGTAGGGAAAATCGAAAAAAGTTATAACTAAATGGCAAATCATAAAGCAAAGCATACAAGAAGTCAACAACATTGTGCCTTAAAAAAAAATATCAGATGAAAAATAAATAGATGACTGAAGCTATCTTTAAACAAAAATGGAAGAAGGAACTCAGGCAAATAACATTAGCCAATATAACAAAACAGATAGTTTAATCCATTATAAGTTTAGGTAAAAGAAGTCTGGCTCGATCACAAATGTTGAAATGTAGAAACCTTGGAATTGAAATAAGATCTAAATGGGATGCACACATAAATAACAAGAATGACTATTAACAATAAAAAAAGTCACAAAGGGATGGTGTATTGTAGCAAAAAAAAAAAAGAGAAATGCTAACAGATAAGTGGGAGCGGCGATAGCTCAGTGGTTAGTGAACTGGACTGCAAAGGACAAGGGGTAGGGTTCGATCCCAACCGACGGCTTCCGGGATCACCCAGCCTTAAATGTGTACCGGATTTTTTTCTGGGAAAGTAGAGCGGCACGGGCATAATACTGATCACATTACCTCAAAAATCATGTGCCGAAGGTCTGTAAAATTTATGGCCACTAACACCACATTCCCTATATGCCACTTGGCGTGATGGGGGCTCTTTACTTTTTTTACTAACAGATAATAAAGATATAATCAACTGATGGCAGAACTCTTTGAAGGTGAAAGGGAGAAGAAGCCAACCAGAGAGTGTATATCAGGATATAAAATCTCAAAATCTGAAGTAAAGAAAATTATAACAAGATATTCTAAATGGAAAAGTTCTAAGGCCAGACATACAGAATGATATGATGAATGCACTAGAATATTTTTGGCATAGAAATCATCAATATCTATAGCCTTTCCAAAGAAGAATAGTGCTGTAGAATGCAGTGACTTTAAACAATAAGTTTGATGAACCAAAAATTTTGCTTAATGTTATACATATAAGAATTCATAATAAAATCAGTATGGAATTAGCAGAACAGGGATTTGGATTGAGAAAAAACATTGGGTCTAGAGAAGCCATCTTCTGTATCTCTCTCTCTCTCTCTGCGTTCAGGACTCAATCAGAGTAAGGATTCCAGACTCTCACATGAAGTCAGCTGTCAGGCTAAGTGTGTTGATCGCCCCCACAGACAGAACATCACAATTAGAGTCTGTCAGATCCACTCTGACTGAACACCTGTTAATACGTTGCACTGTGTTCTGCGCCAGTGGCCCAGTGCATCCGATTTCAGCCAGCATTTTATTTGGGTTTGCTTTCCCTAGCCTTTGATTGTCCCCAATCTTCCTGCAAGGCAGCAGATTGTCTTTTCTGTAGGGGGATTCTGCCCTTAGATGGTAGGCCCTCCCAGGTTTACGAGCACCATCTGCCCGAGTCACTAGAGGTGACTAACACAGACATGCACACACAAAGATGTGAGATGTGACTAACACAGACACGGACACACAAAGATGTGAGATGTGACTAACACAGACATACACACACAAGGATGTGAGATGTGACTAACACATACATGCACACACAAAGATATGAGATGTGACTAATACAGACATGCACACAGCGATACGAGGCATGACTAACACTGACACACATCAAGATATATGACACATGACTAACATAAACATGCACATAAAGATATGAGATATAACTGACATTGACATGCACACACAAAGATATGACACATGCCTAACATAGACATGCACACAAAGATAAGAGATATGACTAACATAGATATGCACACACAAAGATATGAGATGGGACTAACATAGCGATGCACACACAAAGATATGAGATATGACTAACATAAACATGCACACAAAGATATGAGATATCACTAACCCAGACATGCACACACAAAGATATGACATATGACTAACACTGGTACACACTAAGATATGAGATATGACTAAACACACACACACATAAAGATATGAGACATGATTAACACAGACACACCGAGATATGAGATATGACTAACATGACACACACCAAGATATGAGCCATGGCCAGCACACACAAGCTAAGATATGAGCCATGGCTAGGACAGAAACACAGCAAGATATGAGCCATGGCTTCACTAAAAAACACCAAAAAATGAACCATGTCTAGCACAGAAACACATTAAAGTGCCATTATGCTTGGGCTTGTTGTAGTCAGCAGACTCTTCTGAACGTGGGAATCACAGGTTTCGTTAAACAGTTGTCCGGAGATTTGAGAGAGCAGTCTGACCTATAGAACGTTCTCTTGCATGTACAGATTCCCGATCGACTGTTGACAGGTGTCGTTGAAACAGTTGTCCGGACATTTGAGAGTACATATGATGTCACAGCCATCAGAATATGTCTGTTTGCACTGTAGCCCAAAATTACCATCGGAACAAGTGTCATTACAGGTGTAGCCAGGACATTTACATTGTAGGCAATTTCCGGATTTATCCTCACATAAAGGACAGACACTAAGACAAGACCCAGAGCAGTCATGTCCATAGATCCCATATGAACAGTTGCCGTGACACATACCGATGATGACGTTGTAGCCTTTGAAGCACCCACTACACACTGCACAAAACGACCAAGAATACCCGTCCAGACAATAGGTGTCTGTAAATGTTTGCACCTCACTCACCGTCAGTGCACTGTCAGCCTGCGAAATGGTTGGTGAGAACTCAATCTGAATGTGTGCCATTGACGCTTGTGTGATGACTACAATAGTGTTCACAGAAATGTTTGGGTATGATATATCATTATACTGGAACACTACACCGCCACTGTCAGAGAAAGCCTTTAGAGTGGCATTCTTTACCCGAATCATAGTGCTAGCTCGATGATAAATTCAAATGGTGTGAGTCTTCTGGGGCATGGCATAGTTCAGATACCAGTAAACAGAATTGGTTCCACTTCTCAATTGTGTGTGTGTGCAGTCATTGTCTTGGATATTGGTCTTTGTTTTGCCATTAACTGCAGCCTCTGGTCCACATCCACCTCCTGTATAACAAGCATTAAATGTGTCGGTCTGGTTTGTGTTCTGTTTGAGAGCCACATTCTGACTCCCGCCAATGTAGATGGAGCAGATATTTGCAACTATCGCCCCTTCAATCCGTAACTTGTTGATCAGACCAGCCCCAGAGCAAAAGACATCAATCTTGTGCGAACTAACTACAAACCGTGATTCATTGTTACATGAGGCAGAACCATTTAGTTTTACTGTGAAACTGTCCAGATCTGTTAAGTCATTCACATAAATCCTAAACCAGGAGAACGGCAAAGATTTATTGAGAGTTGCCTCAACTGATGTAGAATCTGTGTCCGGATTACATGTGGTGTCGTTGTTATCAAACAGGAAAGTAGGTTCAGATTTTTGGGCGTTTTTGTAAATGAGATCCAAGTACTGACACTGGGGTCCGAAATATTTGTGCTGACAACTGTCATTGTTTGGGCATGTCCCTGTAGTTTTGTCACAAACTGAGTCATTATAGCAGTGACATTGTAACGTACAATTCGCCCCAAACCAACCGGCTGCACAAATTAGGTCATTAACTTCCAAGGTCGCGAACGAAGCCAACAGAATAAAGACTTGATCTACAGCGGTGGTTAACGAACTGTATACAAACATTTATTATCAAACCCGTGGTTACATTTCTAAAAATCCGCCAACTCGCTGTGATAACAGATAGCATGATGTTCAAAGTCAACATTGTTTAAACCATGGCTCGGACGCGAACAAGCTTTCATCTTGGTGTGTCCCATGACGTCATCCAACTTGGAATAAGATGCATCCTAGGTGTAGATCTTGTTACATCTTATTTGTTACATCTTATTATTGCTGCATGCTCCCTGTATAAATTACTGTAATTACACATATTAGTCATATTTGTGTGTCATCTAGAGCTATATCTTTTAGGCAGCATATAAGTTGTTTATGGTGTATTCTATGGTTATATGGTCAAAAACTTTGGTGTTGTCTATGAAGCAGGCTTAAGCAGGGGTTTCTTTGCTTCCATGTTTTTTTTTTAATTAACATCCTCATATAGATTATGGCTTCTTTTGTCCCACTGTCTTTTCTAAATCCAAATTGTTATTGTTCTAATTACATACTGAATTTTATTATGAATTGTTCCTTGTATAACTTTTAGCAAGATTTTTGTTAACATGGCTCATTAAGTTTATTGTTCTAAAATCACTGCATTCATTCTCTCATTTCACTTTTGCTAATGTGTTTTTATATACTGTATAAAATTCTATTGCAAATAATGCATTTATTAATAATAATATTAATAAATTTTCGGTTTCTTTTCTTGCAGTGAAGCAAAACTTTGGCTTGATTGAACGCATGGTTATGGGATTCTGGTTTACTATTTCAGCTATAGTTTGTTCTGTAAGTTAAATATTCTTGTTATGTTTTGGTTTTAATTTGTGTTAAAATTGATTTCCACTTCTATAATATTTATTTTTACTTTCAATAGTATTTTTTATTATATGATGACAAAACTATTATTGTTTTACCATTTTAGGTCAATTAGGTTTGTTAATGTTTTTTTTTTGTTATTTACACAGGGTCTATGGCTGTATAACCTTTATTATCAAATAGACAAGAATTCAACAAGTATTAAGTATGACATCTTAAGCTCACCAGTCAGCGGAGATTTTCCATCTGAGTGGACACTGGTCAGCTGGGCTCTTGCTGGATTTCCTTTTATTGGTGTCGTACTTGGAGCTATTCATGCCTGCTTTTCAGCTTGTAAAGACCCATCAAATGTAAGAAAAAGTTATATCTAAACTAAATTTTCCATCGCCAGTACTTTGATTAACTCAGAATTTGGTTATTTGGTTATGGAAACCCCGGTATCACTGCAAACGAATTAAAATCCATAATTGCTCAACCGCCCGTGCCAGTGGAATCATCCGAATTAATAACTCATCTCCCAAACAAAGAAAGGTAGCTGTAGTCCCCATCATAGCAGTCTCAGCACACACCAAAAGACATAAGGCGAAACCGCACAGAAAGTGAACACAGCCAACTGTTCCCTGTCATACGATATTAGTATTCATCGTAAACAATTGGAATATCGGAACATGATCAAAACGGATGAAACGCACAGCTCACGGTGTGCACAGAGCACTTAACTCAGTAGCTCCTGCAACAAGCTGGACTTGGAATATGAAGAAACTGCAACAAGGAACACTTTTCAGACATAGCCTTCAATGGTTCCTGCCGCCTATCCACCATATTGCCCGGAAGTTCACATCCTCCTGAAAATGATGATCGTCATAGTATTTAAATGTATGCAGCTTTGCATTTTTATGCCTTAACTATTTAAATGTATAGCGCTTGATGATGTTAGGACATCGTGTTTGACTCCAACTACGAACATACAAAACACAGTCCGTCGTCAGATCATCCTCGTTGCACACCAAACAACAGATCGCAAGATTAGCGCATGGTCGGTCTTGGGACACACGATGAGCCATTATGATGACATAGTACGCACAAAATGGCTGCGCCCATGGGTTCATGATTACTCTAGTGAATGCAGTCTACAACGAACGAAGCAATATCACTTCTTACTGTTGAAAATAAAATTGCTAACATTAAATTTGATTGGTCAAAATGTCTAGTTCAATGTCTAGTTCAAAAATCTAGTTATTAAGAACATATTGTTAGTAATTTGTGTTATTTCTTGACCATGTTGTCTTCACATAATCTTCCACATGAAAATTTTTTTTTTTTTAAGAAATGTAGCAAGCTGTGTTGTGGAGTGACAGAACGAGTTAGAGAGCAGAATGGTGAAGAATTTCTACCTCCAACACTACTAACATCAGAACCGAGTGCTCCACCCTACATGTATAGTTACATGGACAGGACCCTGAATGGAAGTGGAAGACGAGATGATTATCACCTCGACCATTATAAGCTTGACTATGACCCACCAGAAACTGAACCCTTAACTCGTCATGACAGATCCACTCGCATCTGAAAAGCTTGTGGGTCAGTTTAGTTTATGTCATAAGTTGTTTTAAAGTTTTTTTTTAAAATTATGTATGAATGATCACATCTTGCAGCATCAAAAGAATGTTTAGTTATTTAGAACCAATTGTAATGTAATTTAAAATTATTTATGAAAAAAATTTCTTTATTTTCCAAATTACAAGAACTTTGTTATGAGTTAATACATAATATATTGAAAATCTTGCATAAAAGCAGGTTTTTAATAATAAAATTAAGTAATGAAACTATTTTAAATATATCAAAACTTTTTGCATTCATTAAATTACAAATTATGCTTTTTTAGGTGTATCTACTTTTTTTTAACCCTTTCACTGCTAATGCAGTGTATATCCATTTGTACCCTGACTGCCAATGATGTGTATATAAATTTGTACCCTAGCTGCTAACAATGTGTATATCCGTTTTGTATTGAACTACCTAATCCATCTAACATGCAGGTAACCTGTGTGAAAGTCAACCAACAGTGAAAAAATACAACAAAAACAGCTGAAATTTGAACCACTTTCATCACTGTGAACGTCTGAAACTAAAATCTTCTTCTTACCATTCATCCTTTAAGTAGACATGGTTGCATTGTGTTGCTAGTTTACAGTAAAGCTGTGATATCTGTGCCTTTCGAGTGAAATATCCGTCTTCAATAGGAGTAGATTTGCTAATAGTTTATGGCCCACTCTTTTCAACTTTAACTGCCAAGCGTTCTTTACCGTGTGTGACCTCCTGTTTTTTTTTCACCATTATCCACAAGTGCTGGACATTGGATCTCACTACGCAGAGACCAGGGAAGGGTAAAGTTATGAAGAAACCACAAATTGTTTTTTTTTTTTATTTTCCACCACCTTTGATGGGAATCAAATCCGGGACTTTCTTGTTCAGAAACCAACATCCTACCTCCCAGTCCCACTAAAACTAAAATTAAACTGAATGTGCCAACAAAAAACCAATTAGCACGTGTTGGAGTCCAAGCAAAAGTATTAGCACTACAGGATAAGGTTTTCACTTCTTAGCAGCGAAAGGGTTAAGGTGATCCAAAAGATGTTTCATCTTTATTCATTTTGCCATTTCATTATAAGGATATTTAAAATAATTTGTGTACCAGTATGTCTACGTAGAAGAGCCAGTTTTCATATTTTTGTGTTAAATTGATACAGATCCACATTCCTTTTATTGATCTACAATAGGGATTAGTAAAATTTTGTTATTTCTCTTTGGTTCCATATATCCTAAGACATAATTTTACAGTTATATTGATATTGTCTAGGTTCTGCAGAAAACTAATAATGCCATTTTCATTGTGTAATTAGAGTTTGGGGTTAAACAAGGATGTATTTTATCGCCCTTGTTATTTGGAGTTGTTATGGACTTCATTATGAAGAAATGCTGCACTGGTAATAAAGGCATCGAATGGATACAAGGAGACCATTTGGAGGACCTCGACTTTGCTGATGACATAGTTCTCATCAGCAGTCAAATAAAAACGATGCAGGAAAACACAAATGAACTACCATCAATAGCCAGCAAAATTGGGCTTGAGATCAATCATGAAAAGACTAAAGTCATGAAAAGCTTAATTCCAACAGATGACAAAATATACATGGAAAACAAACCAGTGGAAGAGATCGATCACTTTATCTATCTTGGAAGTCACATTGATCGAGAAGGGGATACAAGCAAAGAAATTAGAATCAGATTAGCTAAAGCAGCAATGTCTTTCAGAAGCCTTGAAAAGTTGTGGAAATCAAAACTCATCAGCACAAACACAAAACTTAGACTATTCAAATCAAATGTACTATCAACCCTTACGTATGCGTGTGAAAGCTGGAAAACAACAAGAGACATAGAAACAAAGTTGAATGCATTTGAAAAT
Organism: Megaustenia siamemsis; assembly: GCA_032433765.1. Lineage (NCBI taxonomy): Eukaryota > Metazoa > Mollusca > Gastropoda > Stylommatophora > Ariophantidae > Megaustenia > Megaustenia siamemsis. The sequence goes on from JAVIAB010000126.1 coordinate 48,544,802, forward strand.
AAATGTCTAAGGAAAATACTTAAGAGGAGTAAGACAAGGATGCATCCTATCACCAAGCTTGTTCAATCTATACACTGAGCAAATCTTTAGAAACATCTCAGAGATGCCGGGCCTAAACATTAATGGAAAGATAATCAATAACCTAAGATATGCTGATGATACTGTTCTACTAGCAGAAAATCCTAAATACCTACAACAATTGCTTAATGTGATAAACATAACAAGTAAAAAATATGGACTAGAAATGAATATCAAAAAGACTAAAACTATGATCATATACAAAGAAAATTCTCAAGACCTACAATTAAATATCACAGTTGAGGGAATACATCTGGAGAGAGTCCAGAGCTACAACTACCTGGGACATACTAACCAATGATGGAAAATGTAAAATTGAAATAAACAAAAGAATAGGTATGGCAAAAAGTAATTTTAATGCCATGAAAAATATACTAACAACAAAACAAATATCAACAGGGCTAAAACTAAGAATGGCAAAATGTTACATCTTCTCAATATTCCTGTATGGTGCAGAAACATGAACATTAGACAAGAAAACAGAACAGAAAATTGAAGCCTTTGAAATGTGGATTTATAGAAGAATAGGTAGAATTGGATGGAAAGAAAAGATAACAAACGATGAAGTTTTAAAACAGCTGAAAATAAAAAGAGAACTACTAAATACAATTAAGACAAGACAAATGAAATTTTTTGGTCATGTTAAAAGACACAACAGCCTACTAAAAGTAATATTGGAAGGGAAAATACAAGGTAAAAGAGGCAGAGGCAGACCAAGACTAACACGGACGAGTAACATCAAAAGATGGACAAGTCATTCTATGATAGCCTGCACCATCAAAGCAAGAAACAGAGTAGAATGGCGATCCATGGTAGCCAACCTTCGTTGCGGAGAAGGAACTCACATGATGAAGGAAAATACTTGGTATAGCATGGAACGAATTCAAAACAAACGAGGAAATTAGAGAAATTGCCAATCAACCACTAATATCTTCAGTAATAAAGAAAAGACGATGGTCATAAGTTGGACATGTGATGAGAAGAGATAATAACCGAATAGCAAAGCAAGACCTCATGTGGGAAACAACAGGTAAGAGGAAAAGAGGCCGACCCAGAGAGACACAGAAGAACATTGATGAGAGAGGCAAGAGCAGCAGGAATCAGCTTCCTCAATTGAGATAGAGCTGCTTGCACAGAATAGATACAAATGGCGAGATTTGATAAAATATCTTTAAAAGAATTGAAAACTGCTAGAACAAAAATTCAGATAAGAGAGGGAGTATCTTGACCTAAGCCCTATGGGCCAGCCACGGCTCGAAAGGTCAATAGATAGAAAGATAGAATTAGAGTTTGTACTTCCAGCTAGATTTTAAGCTTACCTGGCTATACATTGGGGGGGGGGGGGGGGTTGTGTGTGTTCAGTGGTGGTTGGAACAACTAAACACAAAAACTATCCAGCATAAATCTGGAAAGTTGCTAATTCCATTGCCTTTAATTATACGTAGTAATCAAGGTCATGCAATACCTGATTCCATGAAATAATGACTATAAATTTAAACAAAGTGCTGCTTCAGTTACGCTGTTAAACAGCTGTTAGTACAGGTTACATATCAGCTTTTATACATTTTGTGGCAATTGCTATCCGAGATAATTATTGGTATCTAATCAAGGAGCGTAAATGCTGAATTGATAATACGTTTTGATAAATCCGCTAAAGCAGGGTAAAGTAGTATGTTTATTTACATTCAGCGTAAATATTTACATAATCACATGAAATTTCAAGATTTATCTAAGAATAAGCATTTTTTTTTTTTAGCATAATTGTAGTCACCAGTGTAGTGTTGGCATCAAGATGTTAATGCCGAATGACCTTTTACAGCTGGGTATTCAAGGTTTCCCAGCAACTGATTTGTCAAATTGCCATTAAAATATCATTACAAAATAATGCAGCGATTGTTTATCTCACTTCATATTCTTATGCTCATGGTGTTTTTCTTTGATTATGTAATCCAATCAGCTGTTATGACAAACTCTCTTTATCTTAACAATAATTTTTATAATTGATATAAAGTGAATGAAGAGAAGATTAAAGAAGAAAACATTGTATTTCTCACAGATGCTCTGCTGTAGTTACAGCACTGAGGAGTATTGAAACGAAGACTAAGAGAAATACTCTACAAGCTCTGCCAGAGATGCAGAACTGTGATTTAGTGGATTCCATCTCACTGCAATATGCCTGAAGTGATAAGGCTGACAGGTTGGCAAAGGAAGGTGGCAAATTACACCAGCCATGTACAAGTACAATTTATGAGGAGTCAAAGAGGTTTTCTAGAAACAAATGCTTGAAGATGTGGAATACAGAGCACCAGGCCCTCCAGAAAATAATGTCTATTACCAGCTCTACTGAAAAGAACAAATAACAATTTTTTAGACTTCGAACAGGCCTCAACAGATTAAAGTACCACCTTTATAACTCCCTAAGGATAGGAACCTCTGATGAGTGTGACTATGAGAAGGTTCCTCTGCCCATCATCAGTACCATAACAGGACATTCTGTATGGTGGTTTCACCAGCCTTTTTTAAAATTTATTAATATTGACGTCTTGAGGTGTACGCAGATGAAAAAGAAGAATGAAGTTTTTTTTTTTATTTCTACGGTCATGTGCTATGTAGCTATGATGTTTTTAATTAAGAAAAAATTGCTTGCAATTTTTAATTAAAGTACCTATATTAATTGTGTAAAATGCTTAGCGTTGTATATTACCAAGCAACTCTTATCACAATGGGAGTACGGGGAAATGAAAGAGCGGACCGGTTGACTAGCTGCGCTATTGTTGAGGATGGTCAACCAATGGATTATGCGGACATTATTAATGCCCTCCAGGAAGTGGGAATGACACAGGACTTCGACAACCATGAGTCCTCGTCACTCCTTCGGATGAAAGAGATGGAAGTTAAGATGGGAACAGCCAGAAACGACAGACTTAGTGGGCATGTGAGAAGACTAATCAACCAACACAGAACTGGAGTCATCAGTCGCTGGACACTGCAAGACTTGTTGAGGAGGGGATCTAAGCACCTACGAACATGTTCGGAGTGCAATGATGATGACCCATAAATAACTCAATAACTCTTATCACAAATCACTCAGAGTGAGGGAGAGAAGGAAAGGAGAAAAAGAAGGTTGAGATCAGTTGTCCATTCTTTTGACAACTCCAGTTCAGGCCAACATGCCTAGAAAACAAAAATAGTCAATAAAAAGTGTACTAACTGGATATTATATATTTAACTGATGGACTGTTTTTGTTGCAAATCTGTCTCTAATTAAAATAACTAAATTACATTTTTTTTTAATACTACAAAAGTTCTACTTAAAGTATTTAATAAAATATTAAAAACGTCTCAACTGCTAATGACAAATAAACATAACTAAAAAATGTAAATTAAATGTAAAGCTAGCTTTTACTTAACTTTTTGAATGATTGAAATATACACATAACAGAAAGTGCAGGTTTTATTTTTTTTTTTATTTAATACAGAATCTTTGTCTGTGAACTGATATTAACATTTTTTTAAAAACATTTTAACTTTTTTTTATCTGAAAATTGTTTGAGTAGTAAAAAAAAGTTTTAATTTCTATAAATTCTATTTGCAGAAACTTTATTGCATTCATAAATAATTTATTTTGATTACTCAATTTTCTCAATATTTTAATTCGTGGCCATAAATTAAAAAATTTTGATTTTTTTTTAAATAAACATTTTTTCAAAAAAGAGGATTTTTTGCATTTATGATTCATAATACTTATAAATAAATGTTTACGTGTTAAGGATTAATATCTGAAGACTTTTTGTGACAATAGAAATTGTTGTTGCATGAGCACAATTTTATTTTTCTTTATGTATAGCACAATTTTTGTTGTACAGTTAAATTATTGTGTATTGTAAATTGTTCTTTTAAATAGAAATTTAAGCACACTTTATTAGTTTTTCACTTAGTGTAAATTTCATTTACATCTTTAAGCTAGACTGCATGCTTCAGGATCAGTGAACAAAGTTGATCAAGACTCTGCTCCACCTCCCAGTGTTGCTACTGGAAACAGATTATCCAGTCTGGCCAAGCAAGTAGGGATCAAAGAGACATCCTGGTACCCAAAAATGCTCTGCTGAAGTCAGATGTTTTGGGCCAGAAGGCATAAATATTACAGCCTAGCAACAAATCACAACATAGCACATCTACGCCTACTTTATGTCCTTTTAAGGATGGATGGACTTTTCATTTCTTAGTAGTCGTTGAGTGAATGCCAGAAATTTAAGCAAATGAAATTCTAAGCTAGTTTCATCATCTAACATCTTTATGCATCCTCTTAAAATTGCTTCAACTCTCTAAATAAAGTTTGCAATCTATCTCAAACTTATCTCCTTGATAAATAAAAGGTTGGATAAGATTCATCAGACTTCAGTCCTGGAGGAATTGGTCTACTGTTTGTTATTTTATCATGTCATATCTTATGCATGCAATAAATCATGGGGAGCTGCAATTTGCTATCATTAATTAGGTTTTTCACACTGACCACCGTAGGCCATGGCAGAAGTTATATGATGTCTATTCATCAGACTCTTGGTCTGTTTGTGTGTTCTGAAGCCAGATTGTCAGCTGGTGGGTGGAATTTTTTTCAGGGGAATAAATAGTGCATGCAAAGTGCAGTTCCCATGAAATATATAGGTTAGGCCTATTTATTTGACATGCACATCATTAAACACACACACAAATCACATTTGGATTTTTTTAAAATTAATTAATTTTAATTTACCAGAAGTCAGAGATAGCAGTTGAACATTTTAATACACTCCTTCATCTGTGTCACTATATTTTATTTTTATGCTTATTTTTTAGGTTTATGTTTAATTACAATTACAGTAGAATATATAAAGAAGTAGCAGATTGAATGGTTTGGTCATGTAAAAAGACAAAAACAACTAAATACAAATTCACATAGCTACAAACTACAAATACAACTGAAATGATATCTTAAAAAATGATAGAATACTATAAACATTTAGAAATGTGACAGCATAAGAGGTTAACCAAAGAGCAAAAGACCACAAACAATCTCATTACCGTTCACCAAAAGGTAAAATTAGGAAGGAAAAGAGAAGAAAAAGGTGTTTAATTAATCCAATTTTTGTATGCTTCGTACAGTTTTTACTTTCAACAATTGACTTTATTTCAAACTGCTGCTGCGTGTGAAATTAGCATGCAAGCTTTTTGTAGTTGCTTAATACTATTTTTATTGGGATTAAACCATTGTATTTATTACAAGCTGTCATTACAAATATTGTCACATACCTTCCATTTGGTATGGGTTCCACGTTAATCGTATAGAATTGTATACAAATAAAATTTTATGCTGCATAATCAAAATTTTATGGGAAACGGACCATATGTGTGACTTTCTGCATTTTTTTCTTCTTAAAATTAATCTACACATAAAAGTTTACTAAATAAAGTATATGCAGAATTGCAAAAGTGGCTTTCCTTACACATGAGCTAGTAATTAAAATCATACTAACTTACATTTGAACCGTTATAAATACCGCCTTTGTCCACTCACGCTGGTGGACAATATCTTATGGCAATATTTGTTTAGACAGCATGGTAACATTCAGGCAACTTCACAGGGACAATGGCTGGTTTAAGTTTGAACTGACTGTGCCTTCCATGAAGTATGAAAAATTCCTAAAACAGCAGCTCACTTGGGTGGTGAGAGGAATGGGTGCTCATTTATCATGCATTACTGCCAACAATGAGGTGAACGACACAAGTCAATGACCATCAGGTCTTGACCAAGCTTTATTTCATTGTTTAACTGCAGTGAGAAATTCCAATTTACAAAAGGATTATTGCTTATGCTTAAGTATTTCTAATCACTTGTTATTTTTGCTTGTTTTTTTTTATGATATAGTAATTTAGCATTCTTATATAATCTGAAATTAACTGCTGCCTAATTACCAAACTCACATTTCCATTTAAGTGAGAATTCAATTAATTCTAAACATTTTCATTTACAGAAAATGCAAGTAAGGTCTTGTTACTTTTATTAATAATATTTAATATTGAATTATAACTAATACGAACTATTAACCCATTCTCCAAAGCTGTGTATTCTTTGGTGCATAGAGTGGTTAGGGAGCCTTTTGTTTTTCTCCGCTTGTTGCATTACTTTAGTTTTCTATCTATCTTCCAAAGATTGAAGGCCTGTTACTGTTTCTAGAGTCTATATAGGTGTAGATTTCATAGTACCAGATGATACAGGCAGCCTAGTTTTGTGTTCCGTTAATTTTGCTACTAAGCTGTGATTTGGAAGCTCTAGTCCAGATTGTGACTCCATACTCTAGGACTGGTCTTTACTCTTTCTGCATATAGTAATTTCAAGATATTGCTGTCAGTTCATGCTAATTTGTTCATAATATCTGTTAATTTTCTGGCTCTTTTCTTTGCATTCTCTATTTGATTTATCTATGTCATTCTGTGATCCATGTTGACACCAAGATATGTTGGGTTTTGGTCAATAGGAAGTGTGTGGTCTTTTATCTTCAAAATTTGCAGAGAGTGTGTTTCTAGATAGGCTGAAAATCATGTATGTAGTTTCTTTTTATTAATTGGTAGCATCCAGGTGTTCGTCCATCTTTCAGGTTTTCCATCTTGTATTCTGGAACTGGCCAATGACATAGATTCTTCTCGTGCCCATATCGCCAGGTCATCTGGGTATATTGCAGAGTGTATTCTGGGTGGAATGTCCTCTATGATGTCATTTATGAAGATTAGAAAAAGCATTGGGAATAGTACTTCGCCTTGTGTGACACATTGTTTAATTCTGGTTTTCTTACTTAGTTTTCCTTGTACTTGTACTCTGACTGTTGTGTCTTGTAGGAATTGAGATATCCAGTTTAATAAACTGCCTGAGATACCAAGTCTGAGAGGCTTGTTCTTTCATCCTTCTCTCCAAACCCTGTTAAAAAACCTTCTCTATATTAACACATACTGTCAATGTGTGTTTCTTTTATAGTAGAGCATCCTCAATTTCCTGTGCTATGTAGGTAATCATGTCTTCACTTGATCAGTGCTGGTGGAAACCACTTTGTTGTGGCATAATTAGTTGTTTTGTCTCCAGATGCCATGTGAGTCTTCTGTTGACCAACCTTTCCATGAGTTTGCTCAGGCAGCTCAGCAGGTTAATTGGTATGTAGCTGCTTGGATCCAGTGGGTCTTTTCCATTTTTGAGGATAAGCACCAAAATGACTTCTTTCCAGGTTGCCTACAGTTGTCCTTTCTTCAAGCTGGCAAAAAATGGTGTCAGGACATTATATATAATTATGGCGCCTTTATATCAACCAGTAGATTAATTATTAATATATTGAAAAAAAATCCAAGCTATTACACTTAAAATGTGGATATCTTACACATTTTTTTTTTGGTCGATTGAAAAAGTATTTTCTGACTTTCTTCTTTTTTCCTTCCTCATTTGCCTTTCAGCAACAAGGGGAGATATTATTTATGGTCTTTTGCTCTTCTGTTTGCTTCTGCTGTTATGTTTCCTAGTGTTTCTAATATTCTGTCAATCCATCTTTTTTGTGGTCGGCCCTTGGTCTGGTGTTCTTGCAACATTTGTTGAAGGCTCGTTGTGTTGTGTTTTGATCTTTCTGCCATTATCATGTGACCAAACATGTTATATTATGTGTTGTTTCTTTAAATATTATATGGCGGGGATTATTCCTACCTTTTTTCTCAGTAATTTCTGATCTTATTTCTCAGGCTGTTTCCTGTCATTTGTCACATTTCATCTCAGTAGAGGTTATTTTTCTTATTGTTCTTGCATCTAGGGTTCAGGACTGGCATTGGTAGCACAATGGTAGGAAGAAGATTGTATTGTAGCCCATTTTGCCTCTGGAGTTTTTTCCTTGTTGGACAATAGTGAGGATAACTGTCCAATGATTTGACAAGCTTTGTTACATCTTGAGTCTATTTCTGCTGTTTGTGAATTGTCGTTTGTCACTAAACTTCCTAGGTATTTTAATTCCTCTACTTGTTTTAGTTGCCTGCCTTCCATAGCTATGTTAATGTTCTGTTTATCTTTGGCGACATTCATAACTTCTGTTTTGTTTATGTTGATTTTCATGTTGTATTTTGTGCCTGTGCTGTTTGTTGAGCCTATTTTAGTGTTCTCGTAGAGCTTCTATTTTTCCATGTATTAGTGCCTGATCGTCTGCAAATAGAAGCTTGTTGATCTCATTTATCTTTGATGGGTTGACTAACTTACATATATAGTCCATGCAAGTAATAAACAATGGTTGGGGGGAAGGGGGGGGGGGGGGTAGAACGCCCTTCTGTCTTACTCCTGATCTAACTTCGAAGTGGTCTGTGTTGCCTGCTGCTGTCGTGACTGTGCAGCTGTCATTGATGTAGAGACTTTTAATTAGGTTGGTTAGGTGTTGACTTACTCTGTATGTCGTTAGTATCTCCCACAGTTGTTCTCTGTTTGCTCGGTCGAATGCTTTTTCTTGGTCAATGAAAGCTATGTACAAATTTTGATTGTGTTCTGTCTTTTCTGCTAGCTGTTTTAGGGTGAATAGAGCGTCAGTACTTCCTCTGCTTTTTCAGAACACCCATTGAGAATTGCTTAACTGTAGTTCTATTATTGGTTTGGTTTCTTTTATTGAAAGAGATATGTGCTGCTGCTATAGATCTGGAGGATGCATACATCAGAGTACTATTTGAATAACTCCAGGCACATGCTCCTCAAACTGACAGTGCACGCCTTCCTCATCAGATGGATCGCTGCAGCACTATTTCAGAGGAAGGTGATACTCAAATATGGAAGTTGGTCGTCCGAGCCAACATCAATTTGTCCACGGCAGCCACAAGGCTCATCATTGTCACCAGTTCTGTTTAACATGTACACAATAATGATCATGGAACAACAGCTGGATGGGAGCCATGTAACTCCCATTTCTTCTACTGCTGCTATTATTTTTATTGGTATGTTATCTATCTGAGAGAGGCAAGAGCAGCAGGAATCGGCTCCCTCAATGAGATAGAGCTGCTTGCACAGAACAGAGACAAATGGCAAGATTTGATCAAATATCTTTAAAAGAATTGAAAACTGCTAGAACAAAAATTCAGATAAGAGTGGGAGTATCTTGGTCTACGCCCTATGGGCTGGCTACGGCTCGAAAGGTCAATAGATAGATGTTATCTATCCCCTCTGCTTTATTTCTTGGTGCAAATTTGATTACTTCTTTGATTTTCTCTTTCATAATGTTGGGGTTCAGTGTTTGTGCATTCTTGCATGGTTTTTGTTGTATTATTGATAGTTGGTGTCATGGTCTTCAAAATATTCTTTCCATCTCTGTTTTCATTTTCTGAAAATTGCCAATCCACCCTTTATGATAAACGGTAAAAACCCACATCAATATTTTATTTCATCAGTTTAATTCATTATTCGGGCACAGAGTTAATAATGCACAGAGCTAGCAGTCATTAAAGCATATAATGGAATATATTTTACAGCAGAAAAAGCAAAGGGGTACATGATAATGTACATATTCCTGGAAGTTTCAGTTGGACACAAGATTGTCTAATATCATTCAAATTTTGTAGTTGCTAAAAATTTAATTCAAAACTCTTTTGAAAAAACACTATCCAGTAAATTAACTATTAAAGTATGTATTTTTAAAGCACAGCTACTGCACCTAAGGTGTGATTAAAAAAGTTTTTTTATTCTATATAACAATAAATTCTGGACTTTTATTCAATATATAAGTAGTAAATAACTGCATACCATCCACTATTGGAGACATTCCTATCTTAAGTACGGTTTCAGTTGGGCAAGATCTTAATTAAAATGAGCAGTAGAGTTAAAGCATGTTTTAGAGTTATTTTCATAGCAAGCACACATTATAATTAACAAATGTGCAGCAAAAGCTGAAAAAAGCAGCAGCTTAGAAACTTCAAACCTAATAGTTTACTATATATTCAATATTAAATATTATTAATAAAAATACTATTTTTTTTTACTTGTGTTTTCCATAAAAGTTTGCAATTCATGAATTCATTGAATTCTCAATTAATGAAATGTGGTTTTTGGTATTAAAATTTTTTTTTAATTAAGTAAATGTTTCCTTGCTATGCATATGGGGAATATAGTGTTAGGAACCAAATTTCATGACCGTGGCACATTTTTGGGTCATGAGGTCAGTATCATGCCAAGCCACCTTTACTTCCAATAAAAAAAAGAAAAATTGTTGGTACCCAATTTTAGAGACTAGGTGAACCTCTGGGCCCTGTAGGTCTGAAAAAAATCTGCCAGTTCTGGAAATTGAACTCATATCACGAAGCAAAAATACTAACCACTCAGGTACTAAAATTGTTAATAGGCATTAGTTAATTTTTAAATGTATTAGAATACTAAATTGTTGTCACTTTTTTTTTTTTTTAAATATTGTTCACTTGGAGTTTCGCCATTGTTATTAGTTGAGATGCACAATAAATGTGGTTGAACAGTCGGACTGACCATCTGCTCCCTTGTCTTGGGGCTTTGCATGATCGTTTGATCACGAGGTATGATCTGTTCAGCCTCAGACTATATCTTCTAGATTATATTAGACTGCAAGTGACATTCAAAAATGAAAGTCAAAATTACTTTGGGCTGGTGGTCATGTGCAGGTGACCACAGGTCACAGTACGACCAGTGAATACACTTTAATTTTTATTGTCCATCTGGTCTTCTCTATGTGGATGAAAGTTTATAGAAAGAATGAAAGGAAATGAAAAGAAAGAAAGAACGAGGGATGTGGGAAAGAAGGAAAGAATGAAGGGGGAGGCTGGCAGGAAGAAAGGAAGGGAGGGAGGGAGGAAGTTCTGTACAAATTGCAAGAAAACTGTACCATATGGAAGGTATGTGTTGTCCTCTTTAGGGTTAGAGTACTGACTCTCCCACTGCAGCTGTTATCTCTCCGGTTTTTTTTTTTTTTCAAATTTTAGTTTACTTATTTCATATATTCTGTTTTTTGCTTTAATCTTTCCTCTCGTTCTTAGGTTTTACAGTCAACTAGCTTATTATGCCTTGCTGTTGGAACATATATTAATTTTGTGCCAGTGTCTTACTGACAGGTTTACAATAAAGTGCAAGACCACTTGCTTCAATGTCAGCCCTGTGGCAAAATTGAATCGTGTATATAGTTGTTAGTACAAAGTTTTCGCTATTTGCTTAGAATTTATTTTTAAATGTTCATGTATTTACCTGTTTAGCTATTTTTTCAGGAAATTTTACTATATGTGAGAGTGAGACAAAATTTGTTTAAAATAACCCTTCAAGCCTTCAGTTTTACAAAAATAGCACTGCTTTTAAATCTGCTATAAGTAGTCAAATCATACTAAACCAATCTTTAAAACAGACCATTAATATTGAGTTCTCCTGTGCGACGCCTCAATTTCATTGACAATTCAACTCAGTAAAAAAAAAGTAAAGTACCCCCATCACGCCAAGTGGCGTATATGGTATTGGTATTAGTGACCATAAATTTTACAGACCTTCGGCACATGATTTTTGGGGTAATGTGGTAATGGTATTAGTGACCATAAATTTTACAGACCTTCGGCACATGATTTTTGGGGTAATATGGTAATGTTTGTAATATGGACCATAAGTGCTTGGCTTTGTACTTTATCCAGCTCTTGCATTGTGGTGTTTGTTGCAGAGCACCATGCCAAGTTCTCCCAAGTACCCCCTATATGCCAAGTGGCATATAGGGAATATGGTGTTAGTGACCATAAATTTTACAGACCTTCGGCACATGATTTTTGGGGTAATGTGGTCAGTATTACGCTCGTGCTGCTTTATTTTCCCAGAAAAAAATCAGGTACCCATTAAAGGCTGGGTGGTGAACCGGAAGCCGTCGGTTGGGATCGAACCCTACCTCTTGTCCTGTGTAGTCCAGTTCACTAACCACTGAGCTATCGCGGCTCCCTAACTCAGTACCACAAAAGAATATTTTCTTTTCTGTGTGGTAGGTATATTTTCTAACTTGAAATAATCACAAGGATGTATTCCGACAATCTTATAATACTAATTTATGACAAATGAGAGTACCTTTTGCACCATTTTATTAATATTGGTTTGGTCCAGAACTGATATTTAGTTGCTTATTGGGATCTGATATGAATTACTTATTTCTATCACTGTATCATTATTTACATCATCATCATCATCAAGTACCGGGCCTGCTGGCGTAGGTGATCATGTCTCTCCACAACTTTCGATCTCGGCAGCTATTTATCATTTCTATTGTTGACCTTCTGCCAAGCCATTCTCTTAAGCTGTCTGTTATTTTTTCTCTTTGCTTCCCTCTATCTCTTCGTCCCTCAATTTTTCCAGTTGTTACAATATATTCCAGTTGTTCTCTTCTCATTACATGGCCAAAAAATGATGATTGTTTCTTCCTAATATTGGAAATTAGCTCTCTTTTTGCTTTTTACTCTTCTTAGCTGTCCATGGTACTTTCAACATTCTTCTGTAAAACCACATTTCTACAGACTCCAGTGATTTTCTTGTCTGTTGTCCTATTGTCCATGATTCGCATCCATATGTTAAGACTGGCTCTACGTAACATTTAAGAACTCTTTTTCTAGTTTCTATTGTCAAAAATGGATTGCATAGTATCTTCCTCATTTTTTGGAAAGCTGCTTTTGCCTGAGCCATTCTGCATCTCACCTCTTTTGTACATCTTCCGTCTGAGGTTAACAAAGTTCCCAAATATTTAAATTCATTTACCTGTTTTAATATTGTTCCACTTGTCTTTATTTTGCACTAAGGTGATGTCTTTTTCTTTGTTGTTTACCATTACCTGTCTTTTTGCTATTAAGGCTGAGTCCTTAATTTTGCTTTCTTTCACTATAATGTCCAACATTTCTTGTAACTCATTTTCACTCTTAGCGATTAAGACTGTATCATCAGCATACCTTAGATTATTTATGTTATGACCTCCAATTGTTATTCCAGGCATGCCCCTTATGGATCTTAAAATAATCTCACTATAAATATTAAACAAATCTGGTGACAGCACACAACCTTGTCTAACACCCTGTTTTATTTGTTGAAACATTCCCAATTGGTTTCCAGTTCTTATGGCCGCTGTTTGTTGCAGTACATGTTCTTTATTATTCTTAGATCTTTGCTGTCTACGTTTATGCTTTCTAAAATGTTGATTATTTCTTGGTGCTTTAATTTGTCAAATGTCTTGGTATAATCTATGAAACATAGGTATAGATCTGTTTTCACCTCTGTGGCTCTTTCTACTAAGATCTTATGATATAAATGGCATTGCTTGTTCCTTTATCTCTAACAAAACCACACTGTTCATCGCTAATTTCTGGACTGATTTTGTTTCGCACTCTTCGCATGATGATTCTTAGTAATATCTTAGTCATATGACTCATAAAGCTTATTGTGCGATGATCATCGCATTCAATCGCACCCGATTTCTTTGGTAGAATATTGATTTGAGCATGTCATCTGGTATATATCCACTATTATTATTTACATACTTTTGTTTATTATTGTTTTTAAACTAATATTTTAGTCTACAGGTTACTGCAGTTTTAGTTTTTGTGGTTTATTTGTTACTTATTTACTTTTTTGTTTTGAAGATAATTGTAATATATTTGTATTGCAAAAGTAAAAGTAACTTGTTATAAAATATAATTAGTTCTTCAATAGTCAATAGTGCTCTGAGAGTTTTTACTTTAATGTAATACACATTAAAAATTGTTTTCATCATCATTGGATGCCATCTCCACATCGAAGATTGGCTATCATGGAGCACCATTTGACTCTCTTGTCTTGATAGTGCACGTTGTCATAACTTTTTTGGGGGTAAGAATATTTTGAATCACTGGCTGTTTTGAAAAAAAGTTATCTGTCATTTCTGCATTTATCCTATTTCTTGAGTTTTTAAAATTTTTTTTATTTATTTTTTTTTTTTTTGGGAGGGGGGAGGTGTCAAGTAGTCCTGGAAAATAAGTGTTTGGGTCAGATTTTTTTGTTTCACTGGATTTTGATTTGAGTGTGAGTCAAGCCCGCATTTACATGATTTGGAGAACAAGAGTGAAATAATGATCATTATTTAAATAATCATTATTTTGATCATAGTGATGTTTTGATGTGGGAATTTTTTTTTATTGCAGAAAACATTTTCATATTATTTATTTTACTAACTAGTTATGCGTTTCCAAGTTGTTAAAATAAATTAAAATTATCTAAAACTAATTTTATATATTAAGTTACTGAGTTTTTATTAAGTTATTTGTGATTTATCATCATTGCACTCTGAACATGGCCATAGGTGCTCAGATCCCTTTTGGGCCAGTTGAATGAGCAGGGGTGTAAGTTCATGGAGTTGGTCACAAACCTCTGCAGCAAGCACATTGTACACTTCAAGCTCTATAAAAGCCTGTTACCTGCATCCATATGCAGTGTCCAGCAACCAGTGACTCCATCTCTGTGTTGGTTCATAAGTCCTTCCATGCACTCTCTAAGTCTCTTGTATTTGGCCACCCCCATCTCTTTCATCCAAAGGAGTGATTTTGTTGTTATCAAAGTCCTGTGCTTTTTGTGTGTCTCGGAGGGCATTAATGATGTCCACCTGTTCCATTGATTGACTGTCTTCGACAACAGTACAGCTAGCTGGCCTGTCTGTTCTTTCATTTCCCTTATTGCCGCATGTCCGGTGATGTAGACAAAAATGACTCTGCGTAAAATGGACTTCTGCAATTACTCAGCCCACTGTCTGCCTACAGAGCTTGCTTCCATTATTCTTATCATGCTCTTCAAATCACTTAGTATACAGGCGTGAGTGTAGTCTTGTGAATCCAACCAGATGAATACCCTGGTCACTACCATTACTTCCTTCATCATGCTACTTGAGGTCATTATGTATGTACTGTTGTTTTCTTTGAGTGTTTTTCTCTGCAGAGCATGCTGTAAATGCCCATGCGCGCCCTTGGTGTTGTATTATGGATTTGTCTGTACAGATGACTGCATCTTTCTCATCTGTGTTGTCCCAATTGTGGGCATCATCCTCAGCAACAACCACAACCAGACAAGAAGATACCCTGTTGCTACACAGGAAGTGTCTTCCATATACCCCAACATAATGTGCGTGCTTCATTTTGTACTTTCTCTAGACTGTTAATCTGCGTTGTACTAACAGTGACGACTGCCAGAGCAAACTAAATTTTTACGAGGACCAGTCCCTACAACAGAAATGCAAAAAGCCTCTATTCAATGTTGACAACTGCCATGACCTTCATGATTAGTCGTTTGCAAGCTTTTGTTATAAAATGGTCCTTAAATCACAGATTGCGATCAAACTTACACCTAGAAATATCATCACTCTGTCTGTGGTCACATTGTCAGCTCCCATTCATACTACTGGTGTTTTTGAGTTAGCAATATGATTGTTTAGTGAGAACAAGCAACCGATGCCATATAGGGCCAGCAAAGGCACATGATATGATATGCCATGCCAGAAAAATATGCGATCGAGTTCATTTGCAGTTTAGAGGTGATTACCCCGTCTGTCTCCTATCTGTCGATACACCAGAATGTCATCAGAAAAGACATAATTTTTTTTCCATATATATACTAATTGAAGTCTAACCATGTGGACATGTTTTTAAATAAAATTTTAAAACATCGTGGGATATTTGAGGTCCCCCCCCCCCTTTTTTTTTCCCTTAACAATATACTGTATTTCAGAAGAAAAGAAGCTGAAAGTTAGCAAAATATGTAGTTATTTGACCTCATTGTGAAATGTTATTTGTATATGTATGTATCCATCAATCCCTCATCAACCCACCCACCTACTTACCTATCTATCTTAGATAGACCTTCCTCAAGCTTGCAAATGAAGCAGTCTATGGAAAGCTACTCTTTATCTTCTCCATATTCAAAATGACTGTCCTGGCAGTCTTCTGAAAGCGACTCCTATAATTTCATTCCCTAATCTCAAGTTCTGCCAAGAGCAGGATACGCAAGTTATATTTCTAAGGCCTTTCTGATATTATTCAGGTTCTGTCGAGACTGAACACCCACCTGCGACCTTTTTTGCAATCAGACTTCAAAAAGGTATAGAATGCATTTCTTGAGCTGCATGATTACTACAAACAAAGTTGAATGAGCAGTGGTGTTATGTCAAGAGGTTGGTCACAAACCTCTGCACATCGTCCACACAAGCTTTATGACAGTCTATGCATGCATGTAACAGTGAGCAGAGCAGGTCTATAAAAGGTGTTGAAAAATGTTGGCTGCCCTCCTACATTACTTAAGCCTATCAAGTCGTTTCACAACAATATGTCTGCCATCGACGGTAGATCTTCCCAGCCCTTTGAGATGAATTGTGGAGTCAAGCAAGGATGTGTCCTTGCCCCTACTATATTCGGAATATTTTTTGCTGCCCTTCTACACAATGCATTTGAAACCGTCTCTGGAGACATCTACATCTGTACATGATCTGATGGCTCCTTATTCAATCTTGCACGTCTGAGGTCAAAATTAAAAACAACTGAGACCCTAATCAAGGAGATTCTATTCGCTGTTGATGCATCACTGGTTGCTCACGATGAATCTGTTCTGCAGTCAATGATTGACAATCTAGCTAGATCATGTGAATTATTCTCCCTATAAATAAGTATACAGAAGACTGTACTGCTTCAACAAGGTGTAGCCAACCCCGCAGCTATATCATTAAATACCATACCCCTTTAATCTGTGAGAAAGTTCACCTATCTCGGTTCTATGGTCACAACCAATGTTATACCCTTGAAGAAGAAATAAATTCCCGAATCGGAAAGGCAGCTTCCACATTTGGTAAACTTAGAGATAGAACATGGGCCAACACAAATTTAACACTCAGGACTAAGATTCAAATTTAGCAAAGTTGTGTGCTTAGTACACTTCTATACGGATCAGAAACTTGGACTACCTATGCAGGGCAGGAGAAAAGGTTAAACAGCTTTCATGTATGTTGCCTTCGTAAGATTATGAACATCAAATGGCAGGACAAAGTAACTAACTCTAATGTCTTACAACGAGTCAAACTCCCATCGATAATAGCAACACTTAGAATTTGTATACTAAGGTGGTTGGGCTATGTAAGAATAATGGCAAACAATCGTATTCCCAAACAAATGGCGAACTTAAGGACGGAAAGAGACCAAAGGGCAGACCAGTGCTGAGATATAAGGATGTTTGCAGGGCTTCCTTGGGGGAATTTTTTATCAGTGAAAGAATTGGGAAAATGTGGCTGCAGATCGTAGTCCATGGAGAGCAAAAATAAAAAATGGCACAGCAACTTTCAAGACAATGCTGATATCAAATTCAGAAGACAAAAGGCGCAAGAGAAAAGAGACAAGGCCAGGTACCGCAAATACACCTTGTTCATTCTGTGGATGGATCTGTCTGTCCAAGATTGGCAAATGCAGCCACGAGAGAAGCTGTTCAGTAAAGCAGCACCCAGTATGAGATACTAATGCTTTACCAAACTACTGGCTTATCGTGATTGCTTGCTACCAACCGTCTGTCAAGACGCTAAAAAGGTCATATATATATATATATACCGCTGGTTTTATGTTACTCTCCCAAGAGTTTTGTCTAACTTGAACACCATTGCTGCGTGCATTCACATTTAGATAGTCCACTATCGCACACATCAGGCTGTCTATCACAGCCTGTGGACATGTGTGTTAATGAAGATCCACTGGCTTCTAGTTGTCATTATAGGCAGTATCGACGAGTATGTAGTTTTTGAGATTGAACCTGTAGTCTACGGAAACAGACTCCAATAAAGTATATCGCTAAATTGAGCTCTATCAAATTAGAGTCGCGTAAATTACTATTCTTGTTGTTTTATATCTAAGACTACTGCCTTTGTAATGTTACTCTTTGACATTTACAATCAATTCTAGTGTAAGTGTCTTATGCTGGATGCTACTTTTACTACGCAGCTTCGGCTTCTCTGCTGAATCTTAGATGGACAGATCCAACCACCCAATGAACAAGATGCAGTTGTGGCTCCTGGCCTCATCTCCTTTCTGTTGTGCCTTTTGTCTTCTAATTTTGAAATCATCACTTTCTCGAATGATTGTTTCACGATAATATTGTGCTACGATATTGTGCCAGATTTTCAGTTTCTTTCGCTGATAAAGAATTCTCTCGGGGATACCATACAAACATCCTGATATCCTAAGCAATGACTGAGCCTTTGGTTTCTTCCAGTCTTTACTTAGTGAACTTAGTCTCACCATACAATGACTGTTTAGGAATACAATTGTTGTTCATTCTTCTCACGCGACCCAACAACTTCAGTCTTTGACTCCTGAGTCATCCTCCATGATGGATGGATTTTGACTCATTGCAAGACGTTAGAGTTGGTTACTTTGTCCTGCCATGTGATGTTGATTATTTAGAAGGAAACGCACACATTAAAATTCTCCTTTAACTCTCTCCTGCCCTAACAAGTTTGTCCAAGTTTCTGATCTATATCTATCTATCTATTGACCTTTCGAGCCGTAACCGGCCCATAGGGCGTAGACCAAGATACACCTTCACCTATATGAATTTTTGTTCTAGCAGTTTTCTTTTAAAGATATTTTATCAAATCTCGCCATCTGTCTCTGTTCTGTGCAAGCAGTTCTATCTCATTGAGGGAGCCGATTCCTGCTGCTCTTGCCTCTCTCATCAATGTTCTTCTCAGTGTCTCCCTGGGTCTTCCTCTTTTTCTTTTACCTGTTGTTTCCCATATGAGGGCTTGCTTTGCTATTCGATTATTATCTCTTCTCATCACATGTCCAACGTATGACCATCGTCTTTTCTTTATTACTGAAGATATTAGTGGTTGATTGGCGATTTCTCTAATTTCCTCGTTTGTTTTGAATTCGTTCCATTCTATACCAAGTATTTTCCTTAGACATTTATTTTCGAATGCGTTCAACTTTGTTTCTATATCTCTTGTTGTTTTCCAGCTTTCACACGCATACGTAAGGGTTGATAGTACATTTGATTTGAATAGCCTAAGTTTTGTGTTTGTGCTAATGAGTTTTGATTTCCACAACTTTTCAAGGCTTCTGAAAGACATTGCTGCTTTAGCCAGTCTGATTCTAATTTCTTTGCTCGTATCCCCTTCTCGATCAATGTGACTTCCAAGATAGATGAAGTGATCGATCTCTTCTACTGGTTTGTTTTCCATGTATATTTTGTCACTTGTTGGAATTAAACTTTTCATGACTTTAGTCTTTTCATGATTGACCTCAAGCCCAATTTTGCTGGCTATTGATGATAGTTCATTTGTGTTTTCCTGCATCGTTTTTATCTGATTGCTGATGAGAACTATGTCATCAGCAAAGTCCAGGTCCTCCAAATGGTCTCCTTGTATCCATTCGATGCCTTTATTACCAGTGCAGCATTTCTTCATTATGAAGTCCATAACAATTCCAAATAACAAGGGCGATAAAATACATCCTTGTTTAACCCCAGTTTCTATTGGGAAACATTCGCTCAGTCCTTCCTCTGTTCGAACTGCACATGTGTAACCATCATACATGTCTTTGATAATATTTATGATTTTTGATGGTAAGCCATATTGCTTCAGAATTTTCCACAAAGAATCTCTATGAATACTATCAAATGCTTTTTTGAAGTCGATGAAGTTAAGTACAAAAGGTTTTTGCTTTTCAATGTGTTCCTCCAATATAAGTCGTAGAGTGAAAATGTGGTCAAGACAGCTTCTCCCTTTTCTAAACCCAGCCTGTTCTTCACGCATTACTGTATCTATTGAATCCTTTATTCTATTTAGGATGATTTTACAGAATAATTTTGAGGCAACTGACAAAAGTGTCACGCCTCTCCAATTGTTACAATCTCTAAGATTGCCCTTTTTTGGGATCTTAACAATGATTCCTTTTTTCCATTTATGAGGCGTCTTCTCTGTTTTCCAAATGATGTTGAACATTTTTTGGAGATGTATTAAATTATGGCTATCAATTGCCTTGAGGATCTCAGCTGTTAACTTATCCTCTCCAGCAGCCTTGTTATTGGTCATTAGCTTTAAGGTGGTTTCTATTTCACTCAAGGTGAAGTCATCTAAATTTACATCTAATTCTGCTGCTGGTGTTTCAGCTTCAAAATCTATTAAACTGTGAGGTAGTGGACGGTTAAGAATTTCTTTGAAGTGTTCCGCCCAACGGGCTTTTATGTCTGCGCTTGTTGTTAGCATTAATCCAGATTTGTCTAGAATTGGTGTTCCACTGGATGTATAGGTGTTTGTCAGCATCTTTTGTACAGTATAAAGAGTTCTGCTGTCTCCTGTAATTGCAGCTGTCTCTGCTTTCTCTGCCAAGTTGTCTATATAAGCTCTTGTATCTCTTCTTGCCGAACTTTTCACTTTGTTGTCTAATTCTTTGTATGTTGCTTTTGCCAGAACCTTTCCAAGATCTGTCTTTACATTAGTCATGGCTCTCTTCGCTTCTCTTCTTTCTTTGATGTATTTCCATGTGGTGTCTGAGATCCAAGCTCGTTTTTCCATTTTCTTCAGTCCAGCACTTGCTTCTGCTGCTGTCATTAGTATTTTGCTCTGTGAGTCCCACATTTCATTGATATCTAAGTCTATTTCACCAAGTGCTGAATAACAATTACTTAGCTCTATGTTAAACTTTTCCTTTATTGCTTCATCTTTCAGTTTATGACTATCAATTTTATGTGTAATTGACCTCTTCTGTTGGTTTCTAAATTTTAATCTTATTTTCCCAATGCACAGGTTGTGGTCACTATTAACATCAGCACCTCTGTATGCTCTTACATCTATTAATGATGATCTGAATTGTTGTTTAATACATAGGTGGTCAATTTGATTTGATGTTCTATCATCAGGAGATATCCATGTTGTTTTGTGGATATTTTTATGTGGAAATAATGTCCCACCTATAACTAAATTTTCTATTAAACATAATTCTATTAATCTTTCTCCATTCTGACTTGTTGTATTACAGCCTTCTCTCCCCATCACATGTTCCACTCCTGCGTTATCTTGTCCTACTTTGGCGTTGAAGTCTCCCATTACAATTAAAAGATCGTGTTTTGGTATTTTGTTTATAAGTTGTTGCAGTTGGTTATAAAAATCATCCTTAACTTCATCATCAGCTTCGTTAGTAGGCGCATAACATTGAATAATTGAAAGTCTTCCATGTTTTGTTTTGTATCGTGTTCGTATCAGACGGCTATTTACCGGTTCCCATTCTAATAAACTTCTTGCAGCTTTGTCTGTCATCATTATGCCTACTCCTTCACGGTGTTTTCCATCTTCCCTTCCAGAAAAAACTACTATTTTATTATCAATAGATCTCCTACCTGTTCCAGGCCAGCGCATTTCGCTTAATCCTAAAATATCTAGATCGTATCTGTCCATCTCGCTCGCGACCTGTGCATGTTTTGTCGGAGCGGCCATTGTTCGCACATTCCAGAATCCTATTTTTGTTGTTGTTTTAGGGCCGAAAAAACTATCACTACTATCTACTGCTAATTTACACATTCTGTATCAGGTCTACGTTTCATTAACAACATCGTTTTTACGATAGCGGCTTGTTAACCTCTGATCAACGGTTCTATACCAAGCCGGAGAAAAATAATTCCTCCATTTTGGAAACAACCGGAAACTGATCTATATAGAAGTATGCAAAGCATACAAGTAGTTTGGTATAGTATAATCCTAATCCTGGATCATTTTGTGTTGGTCCATGCTCTATGTTAACATTTACTCAATATATAAGCCACCTTTCCTATTTGAGTATTTATCTTCTTCAGGTGAGATTATTGTGACCAAGGTAGTTGAACTTGTGCACATATTCAAGAGGTGGATTATTTAATTTAGTATAATGGTTGCTACACTATGTTGGAGCATTACAATCCTCTAGACACTTATTAAAAAAGCTAACTAGTCACATGATCTGGCTAGATTGTCAGCCAATGACTGCAGGACAATTTCATTGTGAGTAACCAGTGCTGCATATTCAGCAAATGGAAGCAACCTAGGGTCTCCATTTTAAATTGTGCCTTTTACTCGAATAGGGTAGGGGCAAGGACGTAACAGCAGTATAAGATGTGGTTTTGAGTCGGGGATAATTATAAGCGTATATAAAAGGAGGAAAGGAGTGACCAGTATCCTAGTGCTAACAAGAGTTATATAGAGACTTGAGAGTGGTGCAATTATCTATATATATATATATGAATTTGTCTAGAAGAAGTATGGTGGTTAGTAGTTAAACTCTCGAAAAGGGTGGTTGGTGAATAATTGAGTAGATTGGTTAATGAGTAATGGACTGTGTTTCCCGCCAATTTTGACAAAGTTAATAGGAGCGAATTTCTGTTTTCCCACTCGAGATATAGCCACGCCCACAAAAACACCGGAAATCTAAGGACCAAAGAAGGACAGACATACCTATTGTAATGATACTTTTATAATATGCATTATTATATATTTATTATATCCTTACGAGCGTAAAAGGGGCCATAATTACGATAAATAGTGACATATTGAGTGAAATATTAGCGATGCTGGATGCAAGCGCTAGTTCATGAGTTCAGATGGTAAGAAAATCATCTAATCCACCATCATAATCTACCATAGACAAAATGACGGGAACTGATAATATACATATCCGACAATCAAACCGCGTGGTACCTACTCTCAGGATAATCATTATCTCTTTCACTCTTTCTCTTTCTATCTTAACTCTCTGGCTTGATAATTTTCTCACCTATCTGCCTTTTTATTCTCTCTTTTGACCATATCCTCTTTCTCTCTCTCTCTCTCTCTCTCTCTCTCTCTCTCTTTCTCACAAGCTTCTGGCTCGATCACTTTTCGCACCAACCCACCTTTTAATAATCACTACTGACCATATCCTCTGTTTCTCTATTTTTTTCTTTGATTTTTCGCTCCACTAACCTTCTTCTCTCTCTCTCTCTCTCACACACACACCTAGCTGTATCTTGTGTATCTCTCTCCCCATCATTCTCTCTCTCTCTCTCTCTCTCTAACTACCAATCTAATTATCTATATTTTAGTTTTATTGACAGACGGGTGGTAGCAAACAATCAAAAGTTGTCAGTAGTGTGGTAATATTAGTGTCCTATGCTGGATGCTGTTTTACTGAATAGCTTCTCTCATGGTTGAGCCAATATATGATAGACAGATCCGATTGCAGAATGAACAAGAGGTAGTCGTGGTTTCTGGCCTATTCTCCATTCTTCTGCGCTTTTTGTCTTCTGAATTTAATAGCAGCACTGCCTCGAGTGTTGGTGTGCTATCTTTTTTTTTTAATGTTCTCCTTGTGCTACGATCTGCAGCCATATTGTCCCAGTTTCTGTCACTCTTAGTCACCCAACAAAGCACTGCAAACATCTTTATATCTCAACGCTATATATATATATTATATATATATATATATATATATATATACTGTTATAAACATAGCAAAGATCTAAGAATAATAAAGAACATGTACTGGAAACAAACAGCGGTCATAAGAACTGGAAACCAATTGGGAATGTTTCAACAAATAAAACAGGGTGTTAGACAAGGTTGTGTTCTGTCATCAGATTAGTTTAATATTTATAGTGAGATTATTTTAAGATCCATAAGGGGCATGCCTGGAATAACAATTGGAGATATAAATAGTAAAAAAAAAGTAAAGTACCCCCGTCACGCCAAGTGGCGTATAGGGAAATATGGTGTTAGTGACCCTATATTTTACAGACCTTCAGCACATGATTTTTGGGGTAATGTGGTCGGTATTACGCCCGTGCTGCTTTACTTTCCCAGAAAAAAACATCCGGTACCCATTTAAGGCTAGGTGAACCCGAAAGCCGTCGGTTGGGATCGAACCCTACCTCTTGTACTTTGTAGTCCAGTTCACTAACCACTGAGCTATCGCGGCTCCCTTAGATATAAATAATAAATATATATATATTTTATAGATATACATATATATGTATAATAATAATAAATAATATAAATAATCCAACGTATGCTGATGATACAGTCTTAATCGCTAAGAGTGAAAATGAGTTACAAGAAATGTTGGACATTATAGTGAAAGAAAGCAAAAATAAAGGACTCAGCCTTAATAGCAAAAAGACAGAAGTAATGGTAACAACAAAGAAAAAGACATCACCTCAGTGCAAATTAAAGACAAGTGGAACAATATTAAAACAGGTAAATGAACTTAATATTTGGGAACTTTGTTAACCTCAGACGGAAGATGTACAAAAGAGATGAGATGCAGAATGGTTCAGGCAAAAGCAGCTTTCCGAAAAATGAGGATACTGTGCAATCAATTTTTGACAACAGAACAAGAAAAAGAGTTTCTTAAATGTTATGTAGTGCCAGTAGACTTAACATATGGATGTAAATCATGGAGAATATGACAACAGACAAGAAAATCACTTGAAGCTGTAGAAATGTGGTTTTACAGAAGAATGTTGAGAATACCATGGACAGCTAAGAAGAGTAACGAAAACGTTTTGAAAGAGGCCAAAGCAAAAAGAGAGCTAATTTCCAATATTAGGAAGAAACAGTCATTTTTTAACCATTGATGAGAAGAGAACAGCTGGAATATATTGTAACAACTGGAAAAATTGAGGGACAAAGAGATAGAGGGAAGCAAAGAGAAAAAATACCAGACAGCTTAAGAGAATGGCTTGGCAGAAGGTCAACAACAGAAGTGATAAATAACTGTCGAGATTGAAAGTTGTGAAGAGACATGATCACCTACGCCAGCAGGCCCGGAACTTGATGATGATGATGATATACTGTTAATATGTCAGATCTTTTTTAATATTTAAATCTTTGAACATGTCATTTTCAGACCAAGTGTGCACTAGGTTCAACACACATATAAGCTATACAAGACTGATGTCGTTCATTGCAAATAAAAACAGTGTTTTAAAAAAAAGATAGCATGTAATGGAATCTTCTTTTTGTAAACTCAAATGTACTAGAAGAAAATTGTAGATTTTAACAAAAAATATTAGTCAGGATCCATAATTAAGCCAAAATGTCCGTCATGACTAGTTAAATATGGCAAACATTTATCATAGTTGAAATGAAAACAATTAATTCGTAGCACGCGACAGTTTTCCTTTTTTTTTTTTTAATAAAAAAAAAAAAAAACCTCACTGATAGCTGCATGAAAAATGTCTCCATGACCAACTTCCAACACGACAGTCGGTCGTGTGGTGGTTACATGCGACATTAACTTGGTCAAAGGAAAAATTTTCCTTACAGCTATCACTGCTATCAGTGAGGTTGAAGTACACTTAGCTGCACTCTCACAGGAGACAATTGACAACATAAATTAATATTATTATAGAGGGAAACTTCCGAGGCGATAATTCAGGGAATGATAGGAGGAAGAGGTATGTACTACAACACTCAGAAAAAAAATGACAAGTCAACAACAACAGAAAAAAACAAAGAACAATATATGGTCCGAAGCACTCAGCTAACTAAAAAATTAGCTATTGTGGACAATGTCTTACGCGAAGGCGTTCTCATGACTATAGTAGGGAATGGATCACAGCTCGGGAATAAATTGTATTTCTGTACTTTCCGCATGTATCTCCCATTAGGGCTGAATACTTGTGTTGCAGACAAACATTTATTGGACGAAACTGCACAAATAGTAGTTTCCAGTGGGTTTTTTTTAATACTAGAGACAAATAAAAATAAATTAATATTATTATATAGGGAAACTTCCGAGACGATAATTCAGGGAATTATAGGAGGAAGAGGTATGTACTACAGCACTCAGAAAAAATGACAAATAAACAACAGAAAAAAAGAGAGAACAATATATGGTCCGAAGCAGGATCGAACTCGTGGCAAGGCGCAGTGCCATGGAGTACGGGTTCGATCCTGCTCTGTGCAGCTTTTGCTTGTTCGTTTAGAGTGCGTATATTCCAGGTGCCAATTCTGGAGGATTTCCTGGTAGAAAAAAAGGTGAGTCGGCAACCCGGACTCTTTACGCCTATTTCCGGCTTGCGTCATACGCCTCTTAGACAGAGAGCCTTTATATTTCCTGGATGGCAGATTTACTTTTATTCTTTTCTTTGACTTGTCCATGTTTGTGAAGTTTTTTCGGCTTATTTTTTTACAGTATGGGATAGTCAATCCCATGCCCAACCCTCCTTTCTAGCCTCTTACAAACTTGCCTGGTAGGGTACAGCGCCAAATGGAGAGATGGAAAGGGAACTTTGAATAACTTTTGAACAGACCCGGCTAAAATAATCCTCTAGATATACTACCAGCAGAAGAAGAGTTACACGTTACTGTGGAAAACCAAGCAAAGGAGAAATAATGAAAGCCATCATGCTATTAAAAAAATAGCAAAGCCACAGGACCAGATGAAATTCCTTCGGAAGCCATCAAAGCAGATATTAACACCTCTACCAAGATGTTACATAATCTATCAGAACAAAATTTGGGAGAGGGAAGAAATACCCAAGGACTGGAAAGAAGTTTATATGATCAAACTACCAAAGAAAGGAAGTTTACAGGAGTGCACAAATTATAGGGGAATTATGCTACTATCAGTGCCAGGAAAAATATTAAGCAGAATCATTCTGAAGAGACTAAAAGAGTCCATAGAGAAACATTTGAGAGATGAACAAGCAGGTTTTAGGAAGAACAGATCATGTGCTGATCAAATATCTACTCTACGTATAATAGTTGAACAAAGTTTAGAACTAAAATCCCCACTTTATATTGGATTCATAGATTACGAAAGGCATTTGATAGTTGTCATCGACAGAGGAATGCTTTGGAAGTTGCTGAGTCTTTACGGAATACCCATACAGTTTGTTAATCTGATAAAAAACAATGTAAGAAGGAACGAAATGTAATGTGATGCATGAAGGGCAGCTTACAGAAGCATTTGAAATAAGAACAGGAGTAAGACAGGGATGCCTTCTGTCTCCATTTTTCTTTCAACTGGCCTAAATTGTTAAAAATAATTGGATTATGAGAATAACTCAAAACAACAGAAATGGAATCCAGTGGTCACTGACCAAGCAACTTGATGATTTTTAGGAAAAATTGAAGAAAAAAAAAGAAAAAATAGTATGTTAGAAGCTTTACGTGATTAGTAGACGACACAGATTCGAACGACGTTTCGGTTCAATAGGCCTTCAGCAGGAACAAACAAACAACATACACACACACAGATATGTGAATAAATAAAACTAGGCCTACATAGCTAACTAGTAATGAAACATCAAAAACAAAATAATCGAAATATGTTGACTTCCCTGTGTGTCGTGGACTGTGGTCAGGCTGGGAAAGAAATTTCTCACGTGTGTAGCTGTAATTTATACCCTCTGGTCAGAGGTGAAGGGTTCTAAAAATACACGAGTGGGGGGAACGCTGTCTAGGTGCGTCGACTACAGAGGCACAGGCAATATCTGAAAGTATCTAAGGGCCCATAAACACATGTATACACACACTCACAGATGCGTGTATACATATGTACACGTGCAAGAAGACGTGCACATACTAATACATATCAACATACATATACATATATATACCAATACCCGCGCCTATGAACACATACATGCATGTGCACATCCATACGGGGACAATCATATGTGACAGAACGACTTGGAAAGTGTTTGTTGAAGACCGTTACTCTACAGGGAGCTGAAAGGTAGAAGAAGAGCTTGTTTATATTGCGTATGTGTGCTTATTCTGAAAAAAAAATTTAACTTTTTTTTTAAACGCGAAGTGGTCACATATTAGTCACTTAACATCAGCGATGTCGGTTTATTTCACATATACAACATCACTTACCAAGAAACCACAAGATAATCGCTAACATGACGTGGCACTAGTTATAGTGTTCCCATTGTTGGTACTATTAAGAAGAATTAGTATAACAAGCATATCAGTTGTCAGCAGTTGGGGAGTGTTTTACGAATTCAAACATTTAGGAAGGTAACGTTATATTTTTAACAACAACCTATCATCGATGTCATATTTTTTCATGGTCACTACTGCCATCTCGCTTCAAGAAGAGATAAACTCCCGACTCTGAAAAGATTTGGTTCGAGATTTGGTAAACTTAAACATAGAAAATTGGTCAACACAGCAGTAACATTCTGATCATAAGGACATAATTTATCACAATAACTTACCACCACTGTGTGTCTATATGTTTGGAATTGGAATCATCAATGATGGCCTAACATCATAAAGTGCTACGACGATCATCATTTTCGGGAGGACGTAAACTCCCATGGTATATGGTGGATAGGCGGCAGGAACCATTGAAGGCTATGTCTGAAAAGTGTTCCTTCTTGCAGTTTCCTCATATTCCAAGTCCGGCTTGTTGCAGGAGCTACTGAGTTAAGTGCTCTGTGCACACCGTGAACTGTGTGTCTCATCCGTTTTTAGCCTGCTTCGATATCCCGCTTGTTCACGATGGATGGTGATATCGTATGACACTAATATGTTACTACACACTACTGACAACTTTTGATTGTTTATTGACCCGTCTGTCAATAAAACTAAAATATATATAGATAATTAGATTTGTAGTTAGAGAGAGAGAGAGAGAGAGAGAGAGAGAT
Source organism: Megaustenia siamemsis (assembly GCA_032433765.1). NCBI lineage: Eukaryota > Metazoa > Mollusca > Gastropoda > Stylommatophora > Ariophantidae > Megaustenia > Megaustenia siamemsis. The sequence continues at coordinate 48,573,555 of JAVIAB010000126.1, forward strand.
TGATGGGGAGAGAGATACACAAGATACTGTTAGGTGAGAGAGAGAGAGAGAGAGAAGAAGGTTAGTGGAGCGAAAAATCAAAGAAAAAAATAGAGAAACAGAGTATATGGTCGGTAGTGAGGATTAAAAGGTGGGTTGGTGCGAAAAGTGATCGAGCCAGAAGCTTGTGAAAAAGAGAGAGAAAGAGGATATGGTCAAAAGAGAGAATAAAAAGGCAGATAAGTGAGAAAATTATCAAGCCAGAGGGTTGAGAGAGAAAGAGAAAGAGTGAAAGAGATAATGATTATCCTGAGGGTACCACGCGTTTGATTGTCGGATATGTATATTAACAGATCCCGTCAGTTTGTCTATGGTAGATTAAGATGGTGGTTTGGTTGGTTTCCCTATGTATTAGAACCTACCACGTCGCGTTTCCTTGTTTTTCATTCTATGTTTTGCACTCTTTAATGGAAGGTGAACTTATTACCTGTCATCGACCTAATTGTGGCCAGACTGGCCTTAGTATTTCTTAAAACTAAATGATTTTTAAGCGCAGTCGGCATAGCGAAGTGACAAGAAATCATTACTCTCACATAAGTAAAATAGCGATCTGCTATCGGTGCACGTGAGGCTGGGAAAATATTGAATCATTAACTTGTGCTTGCATCCAGTATCACTAATATTTCACTCAATATACCCTATTTATCGTACTTATGGGCCCATTTTACGCTCGTAAAGACATAATAAGTATATAATAATGTATATTATAAAAGTATCTTTACAATAGGTATGTCTGTCCTTCTTTGGTCTTTAGATTTCCGGTGTTTTTGTGGGCGTGGCTATATCGCGAGTGATAAATAGAAACCCGCTCCTATTACCATTGTCAAAACTGGCAGGAAACACAGAGTCCATTACTCATCACAATACTCATTAACAAATCTACTCAATTATTCCCCAACCACCCTCTTCGAGAGCTTCGAGAACTACTTACTACCCACCATACTTCTTCTAGACAAATATATATATATATATATATATATAATTGCACCGGGAGCCGCGATAGCTCAGGGTTAGTGAACTGTCCTACAAAGGACAAGGGGTAGGGATCGATCCCAACTGACGGCTTCCGGGTTCACCCAGCCTTAAATGGGTACCGGATTTTTTCTGGGAAAGTAAAGTGGCACGGGCGTAATACCGACTACATTACCCCAAAAATCATGTGCTGAAGGTTTGTAAAATTTATGATTACTAACACCATATTCCGTGTACTCCACTTGGCGTGACGGGGACTCTTTACTTTTACTTATATAATTGCACCACTCTGCGGCAGACCAGGCTGCCGCAAGCTGCCACAGCCTGTCGCAGTCTTTATCTATCTATCTATCTATCTATCTATCTATCTATCTATCTATCTATCTATCTATCTATCTATCTATCTATCTATCTATCTATCTATCTATCTATCTATCTATCTATCTATCTATCTATCTATCTATCTATCTATCTATCTATCTATCTATCTATCTATCTATCTATCTATCTATCTATCTATCTATCTATCTATCTATCTATCTATCTATCTATCTATCTATCTATCTATCTATCTATCTATCTATCTATCTATCTATCTATCTATCTATCTATCTATCTATCTATCTATCTATCTATCTATCTATCTATCTATCTATCTATCTATCTATCTATCTATCTATCTATCTATCTATCTATCTATCTATCTATCTATCTATCTATCTATCTATCTATCTATCTATCTATCTATCTATCTATCTATCTATCTATCTATCTATCTATCTATCTATCTATCTATCTATCTATCTATCTATCTATCTATCTATCTATCTATCTATCTATCTATCTATCTATCTATCTATCTATCTATCTATCTATCTATCTATCTATCTATCTATCTATCTATCTATCTATCTATCTATCTATCTATCTATCTATCTATCTATCTATCTATCTATCTATCTATCTATCTATCTATCTATCTATCTATCTATCTATCTATCTATCTATCTATCTATCTATCTATCTATCTATCTATCTATCTATCTATCTATCTATCTATCTATCTATCTATCTATCTATCTATCTATCTATCTATCTATCTATCTATCTATCTATCTATCTATCTATCTATCTATCTATCTATCTATCTATCTATCTATCTATCTATCTATCTATCTATCTATCTATCTATCTATCTATCTATCTATCTATCTATCTATCTATCTATCTATCTATCTATCTATCTATCTATCTATCTATCTATCTATCTATCTATCTATCTATCTATCTATCTATCTATCTATCTATCTATCTATCTATCTATCTATCTATCTATCTATCTATCTATCTATCTATCTATCTATCTATCTATCTATCTATCTATCTATCTATCTATCTATCTATCTATCTATCTATCTATCTATCTATCTATCTATCTATCTATCTATCTATCTATCTATCTATCTATCTATCTATCTATCTATCTATCTATCTATCTATCTATCTATCTATCTATCTATCTATCTATCTATCTATCTATCTATCTATCTATCTATCTATCTATCTATCTATCTATCTATCTATCTATCTATCTATCTATCTATCTATCTATCTATCTATCTATCTATCTATCTATCTATCTATCTATCTATCTATCTATCTATCTATCTATCTATCTATCTATCTATCTATCTATCTATCTATCTATCTATCTATCTATCTATCTATCTATCTATCTATCTATCTATCTATCTATCTATCTATCTATCTATCTATCTATCTATCTATCTATCTATCTATCTATCTATCTATCTATCTATCTATCTATCTATCTATCTATCTATCTATCTATCTATCTATCTATCTATCTATCTATCTATCTATCTATCTATCTATCTATCTATCTATCTATCTATCTATCTATCTATCTATCTATCTATCTATCTATCTATCTATCTATCTATCTATCTATCTATCTATCTATCTATCTATCTATCTATCTATCTATCTATCTATCTATCTATCTATCTATCTATCTATCTATCTATCTATCTATCTATCTATCTATCTATCTATCTATCTATCTATCTATCTATCTATCTATCTATCTATCTATCTATCTATCTATCTATCTATCTATCTATCTATCTATCTATCTATCTATCTATCTATCTATCTATCTATCTATCTATCTATCTATCTATCTATCTATCTATCTATCTATCTATCTATCTATCTATCTATCTATCTATCTATCTATCTATCTATCTATCTATCTATCTATCTATCTATCTATCTATCTATCTATCTATCTATCTATCTATCTATCTATCTATCTATCTATCTATCTATCTATCTATCTATCTATCTATCTATCTATCTATCTATCTATCTATCTATCTATCTATCTATCTATCTATCTATCTATCTATCTATCTATCTATTGTCCTTTCGAGCCGAAGACGGCACATAGGGCAGAACCACAATCTTAAAAACAGAAACGTTGCATGTGCCAAAATGTCACATATTGCAGAGATCACTGCTTCCAAAATCTATGGCTCTGTTTCCATAACAATACTTTTTACAATGACAGCTTGTCAAGCCATCGATCAACCTCCTTAGTCGCCTCTTACGACATGCCAGGAAGGTCACAGTGTCACTATTCTTTACTCCCTCATAATGAGGCTCCAGTAACACACGCAGTCTCTATATAACTCTTAACTCTAGGTTACTGGTCTCTCCTTTCCTCCTTTATATGCGTATATCCCGGACTAATACTGCATCTCATCCTACTCATATCCCCTCTTAACTTCACATTTCATCTCAAAGGGCTGGATAATGAGAGACATATTGTTATGAAATGACAATCATCTAGAGTAATGAAGGTGGTAGCCAACATTTCCCAGCACACTGTAAAGTCCTGCTCCTCTCACAGTAGCAAAAGCCTTTGTGAGATCAGCGAAGGTAATAAATACGATTTTTTTCTGTTCTTTGCACTTTTCTTGCAGTTAGCGGGGAACAATAATCATATTGATGGTTGACCGTCCAGCTCTAAAGCTGTATTCAGTCTTGGAAAGGACACGCTCTGCCAATTGGTGTATGCGCTTTAGAACAATTCTTACGAATGCCTTTTCAGTTATACTCAGGAGAGTCTCTTACACATGCAAAAATATAAGCATGCAATCACCCTTTTCCATTTTTTTTAAAGTAGAACGTCAGAAACCTGTCAGCTTTTACATTTTAATGATAAGGTGACAATATTTTTCAAACACCAGTCTTGGACAGGGACATGTATTTAAAACCCTAATCAGGGAAGTGGGATTAGTTTTAGCCTTTTCCATTGATGAAAATAAAGTAGCGATTTTAAATTTTACGACAAAATCAAAAATGACAACAAGAAATATTCTGATGAAACCGAAACAACAACATTGAAGAAGGAAAACAAAAAAAGAAAACATGCCGGAATGTGTAAGAAGCTGTCTGGCTAACTGTGCTGTCGTTGAAGACGATCAACCAATGAATCGGGCGGACGTCATTAATGCACTCCGAAATGTAGGAAGGGCCCAGGACTTCGACAACCAAGAATCCACGTCACTCCTACAGATGAAAGAGATGGGAGTTAAGATGGACAGAGACAGACACGAGAAGGTGGTCGTAAGTAGTATAGTAATAGCTATTTGGGCCCCATCAGCGTTGTACGCAGAAAAATTAATGGTTTTCACCTATGTAAAAAGTATACACGCAGTAGGTGGACCGATCGACGCTGCGTGACCTCGGAAAGCGTAGGTGACCCCGTGATCGGTGACCGTAAGATGTGTTGAGGAAAGTGTGTGTGCCTCTCCTGAGTGTAGGAGCATTTTTTATCTCTAGAGCTGAATGTTGTCTCACTTCCTCGGGTCAGGTGTGTGCTTGTAAATAAATAGTGTGCTGTGATGATTTTTAAAATGGAAGAAAGTGGATGTTATCTTTCTCTTGATCCTAGGTGTTAGTGGTTCGCTCTCTCTCTCTCTCTCTCTCTCTCTCTCTCTCTCTCTCTCTCTCTCAGACAAGTGAATTAACCAATGCAAATAAAATAAACAGATATAATGCTTTCTATATAATTTTCACAATAAAGATTTAATTAATACATCAGAGAACATATATTTTATAAATGTACAGTAAAGGTTTAACCTCTCTCTCCCTCCCTCTCTCCCTCTCTCCTATCCCCTCCTAGTCTTCTCTCCTACAATGCCACACTCCTTCCTCGCTTTCCCTCTTTTGACCACACAGGATGGAACATGAGGGCTAATCAACTGATCGGGAAGTCATGTAGGTGAAATAAATAAAAGCTAGTGGCGGGAATGCTCTGCACCGTCCACTTAGTATCGGATCTGTTGAACAGGGCAGTGTCTACGGGATCGTGTTCGTTTAGACAATCGACGAATCTGGTGAAATCCCCAAGATTATTGACTAACTGTAAACTCGAGAACAGCCGTGTTATTGAGGGATGAGTGGAAGATGCGCAGATTATCGGTATCGTGGTTTCTGAGAATAACAGAACCCGGTCGTGGTTAATGCCAAGGTCAACGGTCTCATCTGCGATAACACCGATGAGAAAGATGCAATCTTCTATACAGACGGATCTGTGAGACGACACCAAAGAAGTGCATGGGCATTTACAGCACGCTCGGCAGGCAGAATAGTCAAAGAAGACAGTGGTGCATACGTCATGACCACGAGTAGCATGACAATGGAGGTGATGGCAGTGACCAAGGCATTGAAATGGTTAGAATCACAAGACTACACCCATGCATGTATACTGAGTGATTCGATGAGCATGATTAAAAAAGTGGAGTTGGGCTCTGTACGCATGCAATGGGTAGAGTCGTTGCAGAAATCCAAAATACGTAAGGTCATCTCTGTCTTTGTCCTTGGACATGCGGGAGTACGAAGAAATGAAAGAGAGGACAGGTTGGCTAGCTGCGCTGTCGTTGAGGACGGGCAACCAATAGATCGGGGGGACATCATCAATGCCCTCCGAGATGTGGGAAGAGCACAGGACTTCGACAAACACAGATCCACGTCACGTCTTCGGATGATGGAAATGGGAGTTAAGATGGGCACAGCCAGAAATGAGAAACTTAGTGGCCGTGTAAGAAGACTTATCAAAGACATAGAACTGGAGTCGCCAGTCGCTGGAAACTGAGGGAATTGCTGAGGAGGGGATCTGAGCACCTAGGACATGTTCGGAGTGCAATGATGATGACCCGCAAATAACTCAATAACTCAATATCCAAGCTGCTCCAGTTTCTTTTCTTGAAACGCATCCTCAATTTCCTGTGAAGATAGGTTGCCTGATCTTCGGTAGAGTAACACTGTCTAAAGCTTGCTTGTTGTTGGACAAGGAGATTTTCACTTTCCAGGTACCACTGCAGTCTGACATTGATTATACGTTGTTTTACACAAACAGTTTGTAAGGCTGATTGTTCTATAGCTGGATGTCGTTGAACCATCTTTTACTGGCTTTAGTAATGTTATTATAATTGTTTCTCTCCATGCTTGTGACACTCTACCTGTGATACAGCAAATGTTGTAGATCTGCAGTAGTTTTGCTTTAGCTGCAGTTCCCATGTTCTTAATCATTTCATTGGACACTCCATCACTGCCCGGTGACTTTTTCATTTTTAATTTGGATATTGCCAGCTCTATCTCTCTTTTTGTAATGGGTATTTCCATGACTTCATGTGTGGTCTTTTCTTGTCTTGCATTTTGTTGTTTTAAACGGGTCTCTAGTCGTTTCTCAAAGCTAATTTCAATATTATTGTCATTTGCAAAGGAGTCTGCAAAGTGATTTGCTGCATGCTTATCTGTTATGATTTTTCCATCCTTCTTCAGTGTGCTTTTGGTGTTCCTTTCTGTACCCTCATCATTCAGCGGTTTTATAAGCTTCCACACTTTTCTTGTGTCTCGTTCAAGATTCAAGAACTCTGTTTTCTCTTCCCAGCTTATCCGTCTGGCTTGTAGTTTCATCATCATCAAGTACCGGGCCTACTGGCGTAGGTGATCATGTCTCTCCACAACTTTCGATCTCGGCAGCTATTTATCATTTCTGTTGTTGACCTTCTGCCAAGCCATTCTCTTAAGCTGTCTGTTATTTTTTCTCTTTGCTTCCCTCTATCTCTTCATCCCTTAATTTTTTCAGTTGTTACAATATATTCCAGTTGTTCTCTTCTCATTACATGACCAAAATATAATGATGGAAATTAGGTGTATTTTTGCTTTGACCTCTCAGAACATTTTCATTACTCTTCTTAGCTGTCCATGCTCAACATTCTTCTGTAAAAACACATTTCTACAGTGATTTTCTTGTCTGTTGTTCTATTGTCCATAATTTGCATCCATATGTTAAGACTGGCTCTACATAACACTTAAGAACTCTTTTCTTGTTTCTATTGTCAAAAATGGATTGCATAGTATCTTCCTCAATTTTTGGAAAGCTGCTTTTGCCTGAGCCATTCTGCATCTCACCTCTTTTGTACATCTTCCGTCTGAGGTTAACAAAGTTCTCAAATATTTAAATTCATTTACCTGTTTTAATATTGTACCACTTGTCTATATTTTGCACTGATGTGATGTCTGTTTCTTTGTTGTTACCATTACCTCTGTCTTTTTGCTATTAAGGCAGAGTCCTTTATTTTTTGCTTTCTTTCACTAAAAATAAAAATAAATAAAATCATAAAATATCACTGCTAAGAAAGCCCTTATGGATTTTAAAATAATCTCACAATAAATATTAAACAAATCTGGTGACAGCACACAACCTTGTCTAACACCCTGTTTTATTTGTTGAAACATTCCCAATTGGCTTCCAGTTCTTATGGCCGCTGTTTGTTGCCAGTACATGTTCTTTATTATTCTTAGACCTTTGTTGTCTACGTTTATACTTTCTAAAATTTTGATTTTTTCTGGGTGCTTTACTTTGTCAAATGCCTTGGTGTAATCTATGAAACATAGGTATAGATCTGTTTTCACCTCTATGGCTCTTTCTACTAAAGATCTTATGATATAAATGGCTATGGATACAAATGGATGTTGCCTCGGAAACCAACTGCCACATCTGAGTATCACCTTCCTCTGAAACAGTGCCGCAGGGATCCATCTAATGAGGAAGGGGTGCACCGCCAGTTTGAGGAGCATATGCATGAGATATTCAAATGGTACCCTCTTGTATGCATCCTCCAGATCTATAGCAGCAGCACATGTCTCATCCTGTCTTTGAAAGCCTTCGAAGACGTCATAAGCAAAGACTGCCGCGTTGAGCCATGTCTCTTTGTTATATCTATAACCTCCGAGTGTGGGTGGGAATGCGCGTTTCTGTTCAAGGTGACAGGTGAGGACACGGGCAACTATTTTCTCCAGCAGCTTGCCCGCAGTGTTCTGCATTGTGATGATTCTGTAGGCACTGATCTGAGAATGGTCCTTGTTTGGCTTCGGTAGCGGTAGTAAGTAGCTGTGGAGCCACTCCTCCTTAATCTGGCCACTCCGAATGCAGGCATTAAACTCATTGCCCAGTTTTGTCAAGTCGTCGTCAACTAAATCGCCTATGTCATCGTACCGAACACCATCTGGACCAGGAGCAGTGTTGTGTTTTAAGTGTCGTGCAAATGGTATCGGTTGTGATTGTGAGATCTTCTTCCAGCACTACATCCTTGCACAATTTTGACAGCGATCCCCGTATCCTCATTCTTACAGCCTCATTTCTTTGGTCCGTCTGTTCAATGTTGTGGACAAGCAGGGCCTTCCCTTTGCTCTCATCAGATTTGTGCTATATCCGGCCTGTGCTCTGAAAGTCTGGTATGCCTCTATGTCGTGTTGTGCCATTCATGCACTGATGAAGACGCCAGAATGTGACTAGCGATTTTTCTGAGCACACTTTTTTTTACAGAAGTCCTCACATTTGGCATCCTCAGTCTTCTTAGCACATACTTTAAAGTGCATCATTTTTTGGTCGACCTCTACTTTCAGACGCTTCAAGAGCTCAGGTTGTGTTCTTCCATTCTTTCTAGCTTTCTGCCATGTCTTGGCCGTTTGTCTCTTGCTCCGCCAAGCTTCCTCGACTTCTACGTTCCACCAGGGTGGCTGCGCCCATCTCTCCTGCCTCTTATGAGGGGCGCTCTGTTTCCTATGTCTGATTTTGCTAATGACGTCCTGATCTGTTTTCTCGTAGTGGAATGTGTGGCGCTTCCTTTTCTTACTTCTATTTCTGCTTTTCTCAATTTGGAGGACACATGGGTAGTGATCACTTCCGTGGAACCCCAGTGCTCTGCACCTGCAACCCGGTGCGAAGGTGCAAGACACCAGTGCAAGGTCTATGACACTATCAGAGTTCCCTCTTTGAGTGACCATTCTTGTTGCCCTTCCATCATTCAAGCACACTAAATCGACTGCCACCAGTGCGTTCTCTAGGTCTTCTCCCTGCTTGTTGGTTATGACGTTACCCCACTGGTTGCCTCTAGCATTAAAGTCTCCGCAGAAAATGACGTTCTCTTCAACGAACTCGAAGAGTTTCTGCCATTGTTGTGTGTTCACCTTCCCATTACAGGCATACACATTTACAATCACGAAATGAACTGGGGTCTGCACCCTAACCGCATGTACCTGCAATTCTGCATTGTTCCACGCAGACATATCAACCTCAGCTGCCACAATATTGTTGCGCACAAGGATGGCCTGCCTGCCCAAGGTGTCGCATATTGTAGAAACAATGAAAACCAGGAGTACTTACTGTCCTGTCACCAAGAAGAGTTTCTTGTAAAACCATTATATCGGCGCCGCACAGTGGCTTATCAAGAATGGGCCGTCGTTGATTTATGAACCCACAATTCCAATATGTAACGCGCACATACTTTAGGCCTAACCTCTCACACTTCGACATTTTAACGCCACCTCTTTTACCTTGTCTTCGATGTTGTCATTTGGGATGCATCTGAATACTTACCGTCGTCATAGTATCATAGATGATTTTGTCGCTGAACGTCGATGCTGTGGATGGTCTAGACTCACGTGCACTTACTCAGTCGCACCGTCCAGAACCCGTTTCCACGTTATAAACTGGCCAACTCAGTAAATAGCTCTGAAGCACGCGGATACACTGTGAGCCTTTTACAAATTAAATGAGTTACACGTCCTTGACGACAGACCGGCGAAAACAAACTGCCATTTTTTCAGGGTACAGTGGTTTTGGCTGGTAGTGAACATGTGATTTCTCATTCCTTTGTAATCGGTGCGTAGGCGAAGCGTGATAATTTTATCCCACCTTGCTAGTTAGAATTTAGTCTCTCTAATTATACTTTGGGTGTTCTTGTTTACATTTGTCATGATTGGGGTCTTTGATGATAGGTTTGGCTTCATCGTAGCTAAAACTAAAACCAGGTGGTTCTTTTGTGGTAGTAGAATGTCCTCCCTCCTTGGCTAGTTTGTCTGCTCATTTATTTCATTGTATTTACAGTGTGACGGAATCCACTGGATGACCATTTTCTGGAAATTATTGCACAATTGATCTTGTGTTGTTCAAGCTCTCAACAAGATTCGGTCATCTAGATTGCTGTTCCTAGGAATTTTTAGTGCTGTTGGCAATGACACTGTGTCGGTCAGTATCACCAAATTCTTGTGCACGTTATTTGTGCTGAGTAGCCAGTTTTGCAGCATCACGAGAAATACTCATGAAAAAGGATGGAAAACCACGTGGATCAGTGGGCCTGACTTGTTCATTCTGTGGATGTGTGTGTTTATAAAACATTGATAGAATTAAGTACAAGTGAAGTTGTTCGACAAAAACAAAACCTCAAAAACAAAAACACACAATAGCCTCCACTAGACAGTCTGACAAGGCGAAAAGGACCATATATATATGTCAAAGGATGTAGGCCTGTCACTGTTTCTAGTGTCTCTATAGATACGGATTTCGTAGCACAAGTGATGATGCGTGCATTCTGGTTTTATATTCTGTTAACTTTACTAAGTTGCGATTTGGAAGCTGTAGCCTAGGCTGTGACTCCGTACTCACGGACTAGTCTTACTCTTCGTCGTTACAATATATTGCCTCCTGCTCCCCAGCCTCTGCAAATTTCTTCAAAATATCTGTTCGTTTTCTGGTTATTTTGTTTGCTTTGACTATCTAATTTATCCATGTCATTTCGCGTTCAATAGTGGCGCCGAGATATATTATGTTATGGTCGAAAAGTGTGTGGTCATTTATCTTCAAATTTGCAAAGTTATTGAGTTATTTGCGGGTCATCATCATTGCACTCCGAACATGTCCATAGGTGCTCAGATCCCCTCCTCAGCAAGTCCCGCAGTGTCCAGCGACTGACAACTTCAGTTCTATGTTGGTTGATAAGTCTTCTTACACGACCACCAAGTTTCTCATTTCTGGCTGTGCCCATCTTAACTCCCATTTCCATCATCCGAAGAAGTGACGTGGATCTGTGTTTGTTGAAGTTCTGTGGTCTTCCCACATCTCGGAGGGCATTGATAATGTCCGCCCGATCTATTGGTTGCCCGTCCTCAACGACAGCGCAGCTAGCCAAACTGTCCGCTCTTTCATTTCCCCGTACTCCCGCATGTCCAGGGACATAGACAAAGGTTAGCTTACGTATTTTGGACTTCTACAATGACTCTACCCATTGCATGCGTAAAGAGTCTGCCTCCACTTTTTTTTATCATGCTCATCGAATCACTCAGTATACATGCATGGGTGTAGTCTTGTGACTCTAACCATTTGAATGCCTTGGTCACTGCCATCACCTCCATTGTCATACTACTAGTGGTCCTGACGAATGCACCACTGTCTTCTTTGACTATTCTGCCTGCCGAGCAGTAAGTTGTACCCACATATGCTCATTCTTACAGCTTCATTTCTTTGGTCCGTCTGCTCAATGTAGCGGGCAGGCAAGGCCTTCCCTTTGCTCTCATCAGATTTGTGCCATATCCGGCCTGTGCTCTGAAAGTCTGGTATGCCTCTATATCGTGTTGTGCCATTCATGCTCTGATGACTTTGCAAAGTGTGTTCCTTGACCCTGATTCGCTGAAAATTCTGTATGTGGTTTTTTTTTGCATGAATGAGTTGCAACTAGATCTGCATCCATCTTTCAAGTTTTCCTAGGGCATATTGCATTCTGGAGTTGGTCAATGAATTAGATTCTTCTCGTGCCCATATCGCCAGGTCGACTGCATACATTGTAGAGTGTATTCTTGATGGAATGTTCTCTACAAAGTAATTTATAAAGATTATGAAAAGCGTTGGGGAGAGTTACTTCACCTTGTTCAATTTTGGTTTTCTTACTTAGTTTTCATTGCACTTGTACTCTGGCCGTTCTTTCTTGTATGTATTGGGATATCCAGTTAAATAATCGGCCTTGAATACTAAGTCTGAGAAGCTTGTTTTTTAATCCTTCTCTCCAAACACTATTAAAAGTATTCTCCAATGCGACCCACACTAAATGTTATGTGCTATGTAGGTAATCAGGTCTTAAGTTGATAGGTGCTGGAATAAACCACCCTGTTGTGGCACTTATGCCACATAAGTCTTGTTTTGACCAGCCTTTCCATGAGTTTGTTCAGGCAGCTCAATTAACTAATTGGTTTATATCTATGTGGATCAAATGGGTCTTTTCTATGTTTGAGGAGATTCTTTCCAAGTTACCTGCATTTGTCCCCTCTTCCAGCTGACATTTATTATCATTGGGAGTTGACGCTTGGTTTTCTGTCCCATTTTTATGAACACCTCCTTGGTGATTCCATTATTTCCTTGGGAACTCTTGAGTTTCAATCCTTTTAGAGCGACGTCTAGGTCTATAGGTGTAAAAATTGTCATTTGGTGTTCTTCTAAAACTAATGGCATATGTTTTGAGGCTTGGTTTTCTTTTCTCGCAGCTGCATTCGCTCAAAGATTTCGGAAGTTTCCACAATTTGTGTACGTTTTTATCTAGGTTGAGGGTCTGTTTTGTCTTTCCAGCTAAGTCTTGCTAATTTCTTGACCTATCTTCTGTACTTGGCAGAGACTGCTTTATAGGCTATGTTGTTCTCGGTGTTTTGTGTTGTTTCGGCTAGCCCTCTAGCAGAGTTCAGTTCCTCCTCTAGTTTTTGTATTTCCTTGCTCAATTATGACTTGTAGTTTTTTCTCGCTACTCTTGAAATGATTCTTTAGCAGCTCTCAGGATTGCATTTGTTAACTCCTCTATCGTATTATTGACTTTCCTTTGATGGGCGCATCTGCGAGCTTGACAAACCTTTGTTACAGTCGGCTCTCTTTTGAAGTTCCAGCAGGGGAGTGCTACCCATGGTCAGACAAGTGTGGGTTGGTGATATAATGATGTTTAATAGGAAAAAAGGGAAGGGGTGTTGTTTAGCAGAAAAAAAACCAGGGGTACTCTCTCTCTGCGATCAAGACTCCATCAGAGTAGGATTCCAGACTCTCACACGAAGACAGCTGACTAGGGGTACGAACTCACGGACAAATTGGGGGAAAAAATACTGCAAACTGCTGCAAATGTTGCGTGATAGTAATAGTGGAAACGGAGGTCGTTTACACCAATCGTCGAAACGCGTATAGTTGCCGTTCCGGTTTAGGCAAAACTCGATAGAATGAAACAGGCAGAGGTAATCGTATAGCGGACAAACAAATAATGATATATGCAGTTCGGGAAACAGTTACGAGACGGGAAACATTTAGGAGACAGGAAATAGCGACCGAACGACGTGTACTTGGGTATAAGCAACTATATAGTCAGCCACGAAATAATACATTTCTTGAAATCAGAGCATGACAAATTGAAAAAAAAAAACCCGCAAATTTCGGGTCAAATTGACGTCTCGGATTGGATCATAACATCCGGGACAACAGGTCAAAATCCATGACTGTAAAATTCTGGAAAATTCAGGGCGTCTGGCAATTTAGCTGTCATATCATAGGGTGACCATTTTTTTCCCCATTGTTTTCGGGGACATTTGTCCTATTTTTTTACATTTCAGAGGATTTTTTTGCTTATTTCTGAGACTGTCCCACAAAATCGGGGACGAACGATAATATATATATCTGCGATCAGGACTCAATCATAGTAGGACTCCAGACCCCTACACGAAGACAGCTGTCTGTTTAAGCCTGTTCTGTTAAAACGTTGCACTGTGCTCTGCGCTAGTGGTCCAGTGCATCCGATTTCAGCCAGCATTTTGTTCAGGTTTGCATTCCTTAGCCTTTGATTGTCCCCAATCTTCCTGCAAGGCAGCAGATTATTTTTTCTGTAGGGGGATTCTGCCCTTAGATGGTCGGCCCTTCCAGGTTTACGAGCACCAACTGCCCGAGTCACTAGAGGTGACTAACACAGACATGCACACACAAAGATATGAGATGTGACTAACACTGACATGCACACAACGATATGAGGCATGACTAACACTGACACACACCAAAATATGAGATATAACTAACACAGACACACACACACTAAGATATGAGATGTGACTAGCACAGACACACTCTAAAATATGAGATATGACTAACACACACACACACACTAAGATATGACTAAACACAGTCATGCACATACAAAGATAAAGATAGGAGATGTGACTAACATAGACATGAACACACAAATATATGTGATATGACCAAACGCAAACACACAAAGACATGACTAACATAGACAGACACACACGAAGATGAGATCTGACTAGCATGGACATACACACAAATATATGAGATATGACTAACATAGACAAGCACACACAAAGGTATGAGATGTGACTAACATAGACATGCTCACAAAGATATGAGATATGACTAACACAGACACACACAAAGATATAAGACATGATTAACACGGACACACACCAAAATATGAGATATGACTAACACGACACACACCAAGATATGAGCCATGGCCAGCACACACACACACAAGCTAAGATATGAGCCATGGCTAGCACAGAAACACACCAAGATATGAGCCATGGCTAGAACAGAAACACATTAAGAAATGAACCATGGCTTTACGGAAACACACCAAGATATGAACCATGGCGAGCACAGAAACACATCAAGATATGAACCATGGCCAGCACAGACACACACCAAGATATGAACCTTGACCAGCCCAGACACACACCAAAATATGAGCCATGGCCAGCACATACACCCACCAAGATATCAGCCATGGCCAGCACATACACCCACCAAGATATGAGCTACGACTAACATATGCACTTGGTAGCTTCCACTAATTTTGTCTGAGGTTCTTGGTAAAGTTTCTACTGACGACCACGAAGATCCAAAACTTGCAGGCATGTTGGGCGTGGCTGACGTGCAGGAAGATCAGCCGGATAAGACCTTCAGAGAATGTCAATTTAATGTCCCCTGAATATTGAGTCCGCTTCTGATAGTATAGTCTGGCCACGTGACTGGGTGCGTTCATGATGATGTAAGATAGAGACAAGGCAAAGAGCAGCCTAGCCACACGAACCTGGGCGCTAGCTTGCACTGAGCTCCACCTAGGATCGTTGATCGGTTTCAGCTCGGAAACTTCCAGCATCGGCAGGCCACTGAGCTTCTTCCACCGGGACTTGTGTATGATGGACAGAACGATCGTGAAGAGCATGACAGTAATGACGATCAGCGGTAGCAGCAACGTTACTACCAAGTCAAAGTAGGTTAGTGTGTGCAAGAACATCAGCCTTGGACTTGGCAAACATTTCTCAAGACCTATCTCATTTGGTGTTACAACAGCAGTGGCTGGGAGAAAGCACGATAAGATGGTGGTCCGAGCTTATACTCCAGGCATTGTGTTAGCAACAGCAAAACTATAACGGCCACCGTTGAGAATGAACGAAATTCTGCAAATTCAGATTAACGAAACTCTGTACATTCAGATCTTGGCCGTTGGGCTTTGTTCAAACGCAAACAAGCGCCCATCTTAGTGCGTCCATCTTGGTGCGTCCCCTTGGACCGATTCCGTGTATGAACATTTATTTATTCACTGAAATGGGGGACAAATTCCACACTTCGGGGACTGTCCCCGAAAATCGGGGGCGAATGGTCACCCTATCATATCCTGGCTCTATATCTCCACTTCTCCAACATTGAACAAAGAGTATGTGGAGCAGGAGTGTTTCAAGATTTTCTTTTAGTACTTCTGCGGAGATGTCGTTTTCATAAGTTTTTACTTGAGAGGTCGTGGATGATATTATAAAAGTTCCTTCTCAGTAGGTTCATTGTCTAGTTCGGTCAGCACTGAGTATTTTTGGACCACCTGGTCTATGAGTCTCTTCTACCAGGTATACAAGGCCAATGATTTGTAACAGTATGAGTAATATTTTTTTCCCTCTTGTTTGTACTAATAAAGACTTTCAGTTCAGGGAGTAACTTTTCTTTTTTTGCTCATGGAATTGTAAATTTTACACACAGCATACAGCGCAGTCGCCACAATTCATACACATGATTTGTGAAACTTGAGAAAGTATAAACTTATTACGTCACCGGACACTATTCAAAGGGAGGCCAATCAAAGCTGGGATTTTATAATTTATTCGGGTCATGAAGCAAAGGTTAATCTATGTCTAAAATGCTCGTGAAAATGTACACAGACTGTGCTTACCAATTTTAGTAAATTCTTTTAAGTAAATTATACGTTTATTAATGTTTAGACGCAAAGAATTGGCAAAATTGTATTGTATGTAAATATTAATTTTACATTTATCTCGTCTACAATGTTAATATTATAATTTCACCGTACAATATAAAATTGAGTGCACACACATTTTTTAAATAGTTAAAGTTATTGCCGTGAATATAGAGCATAATTCAGAAGTATGGCGGAAAGGTAAAAGGCAATTTTTATTTCAATTATTTTATATTTACTTTGCTGTTATTATCAGTTGCCGGATGATACGTCGAAGGTCCATATTTGTATATGCCTTTGTATGCAACTTAAACCAAATGAGTTGATAATAAATTAGCCCTTTACTTCCGAAAAAGAAATTTCGTAGAATAAACCATTATTATTATTTAAACCCTGGACATTTTTTAGATTTAATTATTTAAAGTAAGTACTCAAGTCAGTCAAGTAGTTTAGTATAGTTTAAATTAAGTTACAGTTTAATGTGTTTAGTCTTTTTTTTTTTTTTTTAAACTATTCCGAATTCGTCGGTCGACGTCTCTATTTTCGGGTGACCGTTTTGGTTAAAAAAAAAATATTGAATATTGTGAAAAATTTATTTACTCGACTGAATTTGTAATTCCATATTTTTTCATTAATTTCAAGCAGCAGAGCAATGCTCAGGTTAGTTAGTAGTTAGGTTCTGTCACAGTGTCAGTGTCAGTGGTACTAGTGGTAGTACTCAGTACTATAGCTCGTTTCAAAACATATGCCCAACTTCAAAACGCTATTAAAAAAGTATTACTCTCTAACCGTTTGTTAAATAGTTAAATACTTTTGAAATTTTCCAAATGTTATTAGAATGCAAAAGACCCTTTAAATGTATAATCAATCATTAACAAATATCTTGCAGCTGCAGTTTTCTTAAAGCGGCGATATTTCTTTGATGTTTGTCAAAATTGTAAATTGTGAAGCCCTAAAGAATAGAAATTTTAGTTCCCCTTGTAGTTGCTGGTCTACGATTAATTTTCACTAGGTAAAGGCGTGGCCGTAATGGGGAAATAACTGGATAAAACAAAACACCAGGATAATTATTGTCTGCTCAGTTCGAGGATGGACGATAATATCAAGCTGTATGTCCAATTTTCATAGTTGTGTGGTCCTGAAAAGGACCGTTTGTTGAAATAATTTAAGGTAATATGGGCGCCCGTGTGTTACCGGGGCCTCATTACGTGGGATGTAAAGAATAGTGACACTGTGACCTTCCAGGCATGTCGTAAGAGGCGACTAAGGAGGTTGATCGATGGCTTGACAAGCTGTCATTGTAAAAAGCATTGTTATGGAAACAGACCATAGATTTTAGAAGCAGTGATCTCTGCAATATGTGCCACGCAAGGTTTCTGTTTTTGAGATTGTGGTTCTGCCCTATGTGCCGTCTTCGGCTCGAAAGGACAATAGATAGATAGAATATGGGGGCCAACATTGTGGGGGCTATATACTTTCATTCTGAATCAGACGAGTCTAAAAGATTAATAACTGTTTGGGGTTGAACATTCCACAAACCATCATTTTTCCAATATTCCTCTTCCTATTTTAAGACGTGGTCTTCACATTTAGCCCAATAATCTTTGTCTATATTTAATAAAGCGAGATTAGCAAGAGTCTTTACATCGCATATTTTGAATGTTGTATTTTCATCTGCCACTTGTCCTTTTAATTTTGCCCAGATTAGTTCTATTGGATTTAAATGAGCATGGTAAGGTGGCAGCCTCAAACTTATATGACCGTGCTCTTGGATAATCTTATCTATTTGAAAAATCTTTGTCCTCTGTTTTTGCTTTACTAGAGATAGTAATTCAGGTTTTAAGTACGTGTTATTAAATTGTATGTGCTCCTTTGTGAGCCATATCTTAATAGCATCTTTTGTACTGGATGACGTCGGGACTTTATCTTCAAGTGCAACAATGTTGTGGTACGCTGCATTGTCCATTATTAGGCAAGATGGTCGATCTAGTGATGGGAGAACATAATTTTCAATCCAATGTCTAAATATGTGACCATTCATCTCAGAGTGATAATCCCGATTGTCTATGGATTTTGAAAGAAAAATGAGCTCTGCATTCTGTATTAGTCCATGTTGTCGACTACCTGCATGAGCAGTTATCAAGCGCTGTCCTTTGCTGCTAGGTATTAATCTCTTAATCTTTCCATCTGATGACTGCCATTCCCTTTGGTTAGTGTGGTGAGCATTGATCCATGTTTCATCCAAGTACACAATATCATAACCTTGCTTGCGCACCTCTTTTACTTCATGTAAGTACTTGCTTCTCATGACTACTATATGTGGCTTCTCACAGATGATGTTTCGTCCATTGGAATACTTTCTGAATGTAAAGCCTGCAGCTCTCACATTCCTCCATAATGTAGACTTTGATATTTCAATACTGTTGTTCTTTTTCAGCGATACTTTTAATTTTCTTATTGTAACAGTTTCATTCATACCCAACATTTTGCGAATTTCACTTCTAATAAGTTCACTGTCGAAATTATCCAACATTTTTGCTCTTCCTTGTGATTTTGTATATTTGGAATATTGACGGTCACGTGCTTGAATCCAGCGATTAAATGACCGTTTAGATAAATCCAAAATATGTCTTGTCCTATTCTCAGGGTTTTCTAAAGAATGAAATAATCTTCCTCGTTTAGCCTCTTTGCAAAAATAGTCATACATTTTTATTGCGATGTTTTGTAAACTGCAGAATTTCATTTTAAGACTCATGATAAATGTTAGCGTTCCACGTCTACACCTATGAATGAACGGAAATGGAACACACAATGCCTCGTGTTTTCTACAAGTGTCTAATTGTGTCAGACAGCTCACGTTTAAAGCGTGCAAAATCGTAAATTTGACCGTGTATAGATTTGTAATCGCTATTTTTAACTTAAATACTGTAAACACTAAGTTTTGACTACATCAATGGGTCGTTATAAATTTATATAAATCAAATAAGCAACAATAATAACCAAATGTTTGTTTTAATGAAATTAATTCCCTGTTGGGTTCTAATCATTATAACTTTACATGCAAATTTTGGAAAAATTACAAAAAGCGGTTTAAAAGATATTGATTTTAAAAGTTGGGCACGACTTATGAAACAAGCTATAGTACTCAAGTACTGGTAGTCACTACTGTAGTGTAGTGAATGAATCATATTAATTTGTATGGGGTACATCAGTTGGATGGAGTGAGTGACTCGGTAGACTAATCAGATTAGTAATCTTAGAAGTAAAATCTGATAAATAAATGATAATGATGATAATCGATATATGTTATTTGTTATTATGACTCATGATTGATGAAGATAGATGTACATCTGTACATTATTGTGATTGTGTCATTGAATTGAATGAATTGTAATGTGTTTTGTAACTTTTTGTTTTGTGCAGCAGCACTGAGCAGTGAGATATTTACTATTGGAATACTGGCAATATAATATGGCGGATAGGTGTCAAGAACCATTGACTCAGTCAATGATTGAGGCTCAGTCTGAAAAGTGTTCCTTGTTGCAGTTTCCTTATATTCCAAGACTGGCTTGCTGCCGGCCAGAGCTACTTAGTTAGTGCTCTGTGCACTCCTAGAGCTGTGTTTTTCATCTGGATCGTGTTTAGATATTCCGATTGCTTACGATGAATGATGATATCGTATGACGAAGGACAGTTCAACTGCATTCACTTACGATGTGGCTACGCCTTGTCCTTTGGCGTGTACGCCTTATGTCATATCTTTTGGCATATTCTATAGCTGCTATGATGGGGACTGCAACTGCATTTCTTTGTTTGGATTCTCCAATGAGATGAGTTTTAATCCCTATGATTCCACTGGCTTGGGCGGTTGAGCAATTATAGATTTTAATTCATTTGCAGTGAAACCGGGGCCTTAGACTAACCATAATCATAACACTTACTTAATAATAATTAATTACCAGTCAAATACCAGTGGATAAAGAGATACAGCGAAGACAATGGCGCTGGATAGTACGCACACAGCGGAGGCCCTTTTTTGGAATCCCCAGGGAAAAAGACAAAACGGAAGACCAAGGAATTCTTGGAGAAGACAGATAGAAGCCGAGATGAAGATGATGGGAAAGTCATGGAAATATCTTATAAGAATGGCAAAAAACAGAATGGCTTGGAAAGTGTTTGTTGAAGACCTGTGCTCCATAAGGAGCTAAAAAGGTAGAAGAAGAAGAATAATAATTAATGAATAGTATCATATTAATCGGCTCGCCCAATAAGAAAGAGCTGCTTGCACAGAACAGAGACAAATGGCGAGATTTGATAAAATATTTTTAAAAGAATTAAAAACTGCTAGAACAAAAATTCAGATAAGAGAAGGAGTATCTTGGTCTATGCCCTATGGGCTGGCTACAGCTCGAAAGGTCAATAGATATTATCAGATTAGTATGGTCATATCTGAGTCAGTATGGTTATATATCACCAGTCACAACTCACAATGCAGTTGAGTTAGTGAAGTGTATAATGTTTTGTTTCTATTTTATTATGCTTTACAGTTTCTGTCAAACTCTTTCTAATTTTTGTCAGTTAACTTGGACAGATTTACTAAAAACTAAAATAAGTTAATACAACTTAATATTGCTAAAATAGAAAAAAAATTAAAACGTGAAGTCAGATAAACATTGTGATTGATTAAAGTAATCCAAAAATACCTCATTCAAATTTATTTTCTGTATGAGTGTATGTCATTTATTTAAATAAAGTTATGAATTAAAAAAAATTTAGTTATGATTTTGTAATTTTGATTTTTTTGTCAAATCAGCTAAAAAAAGGCCTCATATAAGGGTCACCCTTTGCCATTTGGGAACAATACTTCTGTGATGTAAGCTAATTTAAAGCGAATAGTAAAAAATGAGAAGTCATTTAATTGCTGGCAGCAAAATAATGGTGTGCTATATTACCATGAAATTTATCACACATCCGTTCATTATTCCGTTCCGTTCATTTGAATTAATTGACAATGCTAAATTCAGCACGCCAACACTCTGAATTAGAATTCGCATGCCATTTTAAATGGTTCAGAGAGAGTGCGTCGATTTTATGTTGATATGTGCTGATTGCGATAGCAAGAAATAGGATCATGATATAACTTTGAAATTTACCACACTTATGTAAAAATCTATGCTGATTCTAAATATTAATTCCATTTTACATTAACATTTTAATTAGTAGCAAAAATTAAATAAATGCTCCACCTAATTACAAAAATGCATAAAAAATATCCATGCATAAGTGACAGAGTCTCCATTCATAAAATAGAGAAAGAAGCTTTCTTTCAATTATACATTTAGTATCATTAGTCACGTGATAATAACTTGGAAAGTAATACACAAAATGAACTTTTTAGCATTTTGGAAAATGAAATTGTGTTTCCCTTGACCTTTTGGGCCATGTTGGATGATCATCACTACGATTTAAAACCTGCTTAATATCACCCTTGTAGTGAGTTAGCTGTAGTAATTAGTCGAAGGCTCCAGTATCACTGCAAACAAATTAAAATCCATAATTGCTCAACCGCCTGTGCCAGTGGAATCATCCGAATTAACATTTCATCACATTGAAGGCTCCAAAGAAAGGCAGCTGCAGTCCCCATCATAGCAGCCACAGCACACGCCAAAAGACATAAGGTGTAACCGCACTTAGAGTGAACGCAGCCAAACTGTCCTTCATCATACGATATCATTCATCGTAAACAATCGGAATATCGAAACACAATCAGGATGAAATACACAGCTCACAGTGTGCACAGAGCACTAAACTCAGTAGCTCCTGCAGTGAGCTGGACTTGGAATATGAGGAAACTGCAACAAGGAACACTTTTAAAACAGAGCTTCAACAATTCCTGTCAACTGTTCACCATATAGACTGGAAGTCCATTATTCACCAGTTAAAATAAAATGTAAAATGAAACGTTTTGGAATTACAAATAAAATCCAAATTATTATTTTAATTATAAGCGTTAAAAATAAAATTTTTACAATAAAAAAAAATAAATATGATTAATTCTTGGAATTTAGGATATAAATTTAATAAATAATTTTAATATATTCATAATTTGTTAACTTTTAATTTTTTATAAAGTAATCTTGAATGATGTGACTATTATTACTGTGATTAGTTTGATGCGCATGTTTTTGTAAATTGTAATAGGCTTAAATTTATTATTTGGTGAATTATTGGATGTCATAAATGATGTTTTGTTTGTTTTAAATGTAAATTAAAAAAAAATTTGTATTAAAAAATATGTATGTTTTTGCAAAACTTCTGTGTTGGTTGCTGATGCACTGATTTTTAAATTGACAACACTCAGTTTATATTGGTAAATATGTTATGAAAAAGGTGTTTTTTTAAACAATAGGTAATATGAATATCATATAAGTACATTTTTGTCATACCAAAAAAGAAACAAATATAGACATATCAGGTAACCAAGGGAGCCAAGCCGTGTCTTTTTCCATTGCTAAGATCCTTGCCACAGAAATGTTTGACAAAAGTTGCAGAACTAGAGTGAAATTAACGTCCTGAAGTCATCTCTTAATCAACTCCAGGTTGTTATGTTACCATCTATTTACTAAAAATGAGGCCTGGAATTCCTCTATCTATCTATCTAGCTACCCACCCACCCACCCGATCTATCTATCTATCTTCCTTTCGAGCCGAAGACGGCACATGGGGCAGAACCACAATCTCAAAAAAACAGAAACCTTGCGTGCCAAAATGGCACATATTGCAGAGATCACTGCTTCCAAAACTTATGGCTCTGTTTCCATAACAATATTTTTTACAATGACAGCTTGTCAAGCCATCGATCAACCTCCTTAGTCGCCTCTTACAACATGCCTGGAAGGTCACAGTGTGTTCTTTACTTCCCTCATAATGAGGCCCCGGTAACACACAGGAGGGAATTCCTCTACTTCATGAAAATTCTATTGGCAGTTACAAACCGTAGTTTTCCATTAGTAATAGCTATTTTTACATGCTAAGGTAAATATTTTATTACATTATTGAGTTGTAATTGAGTACTTCTCTATAAGTGTGCAAAATTTGAAATAAATCTGTTGGTTGGGTATTTTACTGAATTACTATAGCAATTTAAGTGACCTTACGTGAATATGTAACTTAGAACTGTAGGGTCAAATTACATATTAATCACTTTGAATAGGTATTGTTTAAAAAAAAAACTAGCTTTCACAAAAAAACAATTGTTTTATTCTTAGTTTCTATATAAGTGCCAAATTTTAGAGAAATCTGTGGGCTAAGAAAAGAGATCTTTGAAATAGATTGTGTAGACTACCACATTAATGAAAAAAAAAAAAAATTTATGTGTTGGCCACGCCAGTTCAGGGCATGCTTTTTAGCTATATGAATGACCTAAGTCACGTTGACTTAAATTAGACCCTTAATATGATGCAATTGAGACCCTTCTTCTTCTACCTTTTTAGCTCCCAATGGAGCATAGGTCTTCAACAAACACTTTCCAAGTCGTTCTGTTTTTTGCCATTCTTTTAAGATCATTCCATGTCTTCCCCATCATCTTCATCTCTGCTTCTATCTGTCTTCTCCAAGAATTCCTTGGTCTTCCTCTTTGTCTTTTTCCCTGGGGATTCCAAAAAAGGGCCTGATGTGTAATACTCTCAGTTGGCTTCCGTATTGTGTGTCCTATCCAGCGCCATCGTCTTCACTGGTTCTCTTTATCCACTGGTGTTTGACTGGTACATTTCCATAATTTTATGTTAGTGATTTTGTCCTGCCATTTCCGTCCTTTTATTCTGCGTAAGCATCCATTAATGAAAGTCTGTATCTTCGTGATTGTCAATTTTGTTGTTCTCCATGTTTCACAGCCATATAATAGGACTGCCTCAACATTTGAGTTGAAAATTTTTATTTTTGTATTTAACCTAATTTCTTTGGATTTCCATATGTTTCCCAGTGCAACAAAAGCTCCTCTTGCTTTTGATATCCTTATTTTGGTATCATTTCTGTTCCTCCCTCTTTATCTATATTACTGCCCAGATATATGTAAGATTGTACATCTAATAGAGGTATTTTCTCCTAGTTTTATTTGGTTATTGCCAACTGTATTAATTCTCATAATGTTGGTCTTATCTCTATTAATCTTCAGTCCTTATGCTCATTTTATCCTGCATCTGTTGATGGCTGTGTGATAGGAGAGCTATGTCATCAGCAAAGTCTAAATCATCAAATTGTTTGGTCAGTGACCACTGGATTCCATTTCTGTTGTTTTGAGTTATTTTCATAATCCAATTTATGGCCAGTAGAAAGAGAAATGGAGACAGAAGGCATCCCTGCCTTACTCCTGTTCTTATTTAAAATGCTTCTGTAAGCTGTTTTTCATGCGCCACATTACATTTCATTTCTTCATACATTTTTTTAATCAGGTTAATAAACTTTATGGGGATTCCGTAATGACTCAGCAACTTCCAAAGCATTCTTCTGTCTAAACTATCAAATGCCTTTTCGTAATCTATGAATCCAATATAAAGTGGGGATTTTAGCTCTAAACTTTCAACTTTTGTTCAACTATTATACGTAGAGTAGTTATTTGATCAGCACATGATCTGTTCTTCCTAAAACCTGCTTGTTCTTCTCTCAAATGTTTCTCTATGGCCTCTTTTAGTCTCTCCAGAATGATTCTGCTTAATATTTTTCCTGGCGCTAATAGTAGCATAATTCCCCTATAATTTGTGCACTCCTGTAAACTTCCTTTCTTTGGTAGTTTGATCATATAACCTTCTTTCCAGTCTTTAGGTATTTCTTCCCTCTCCCAAATTTTATCTAATAGATTATGTAGCATCTTGGTAGAGGTGTTAATATCTGCTTTGATGGCTTCCGAAGGAATTTCATCTGGTCCTGTGGCTTTACCATTTTTTAATAGTTTGATGGCTTTCATTATTTCTTCTATGCTTGGTTTTCCACAGTTAATGCGTAACTCTTCTTCTGCTGGTAGTATATCTGGAGCATTATTTGAGTCGGGTCTATTCAAAAGTTATTCAAAGTGCTCTTTCTATCTTTCCATTAATTGAGGCCCTTGCTCTGACAAAAATTCTGGTGTTTCTAACCTATATTCAGAAGTAATTTTAATGCCATGAAAAATATACTAACATCAAAACAAATAACACAACAGTTAAAACTAAGAATAGCAAAATGTTATATCATCTCTACATTTCTGAATGGTGCAGAAACATGAACATTAGACAAAAAAACAGAACACAAAATTGAAGCCTTTGAAATGTGGATATATAGAAGAATAGGAAGAATTGGATGGAAAGAAAGGAAAACAAACGATGAAGTCTTAAAACAATTAAAAATGAAAAGAAAACTACTAAACACAATTCAAACAAGACATGAGATTTTTGGGGCATGTTAAAAGATACAGCAGCCTATTAAAAGTAATCTTAGATAGGAAAATACAAGGTAACAAAGGCAGAGGCAGACCAAGACTAATATGGATGAGTAACATAAAAAAATTAACAAGTCAGCCTATGACAACCTGCACCATCAAAGCAAGAGACAGAACAGAATGGTGCTCCATGCAAAACATGCAATTTAGTAGTTATTTTTCTTATTGTTCTTGAATCATTGTACTCATCATCAGGTTATATTTTGTCTGCAGAACGTTGCATACACCACAGCCCTTCTAAAAGAATCTCTGTCTCTAGCCTGACACACACACACCACCCCCCCCCCTCCCCCCTCTTCTGTTGTCATGTTCAAGGTCTCTTTCATATCTTGAAACCACCTTCTTCTTGGACTGCCCCTGATGTGTCGTCCTGAAACTATGCCTTCCATCATTGTTCTTTTCAACCTGCTGTGTCTTTTGACATGGCCACAGTATTTTAATTTCCTCTGCAGAGTGGTGTTTATAAGTCAGTTTTTTAAATGTTTAAATCTTTTAATTGATCTTAATTGCTCGTTTTCATTATCCAAGGTATCTTAGGGATTTTCTGCAACATTTTGTTTTGAATGAATTGATTTTCTTCCTTGTTTGCAAGATTGTCCATGAATCATAACCATATGTTGCTATTGGGAAGATACATGCCCTAATTGATTTTCGATTTTTATAGCCTTTCTGGTATTGTACTACATGTTCTTCATGACATTTAATTTTTGTGTTGCTATTCCTAGTCTTTTGATCGCTTTCTGGCAGTCTCCATTTTTAGTTGCTACAGGTCCCAGATATTCATAGTTTGTTACACTTTCAGTTCTTCACTGTTGATGATTTTAGGTTGGCTTTTGTTTTGTCAACGGACATTATCTTGGTTTTCTGTATATTTGGGTAGAGGTTTTGCTCTTCACTGTGTTTTTTAACATGCTCAATTATTTCTTTTAATCCTTTTGCACTGTTTGAGAGGAGGTCATTAGTGTATCTGAGTTCTGGAATTATGTTGCCATTTATTGTAAAAGAGTCGAGCTTCACAAATCTGTCATTGTTTCTAATATTTCTCATGATGTTTTCAGCATAGATGTTGAACAGGTGTGGCAAGAGGATGCATTCTTATCTAACCTTTTTTGTATTTCAAACTAATTTGGTGTTTTTCCCGCTATTCTGATGGCAGCATGCTGTTTGTGATATAGTGATTCACAAAGTTGTACTAGGTATGTTGTAAAGCCCATATTTTTCATGATGTTCCACAGTTTCTGATAGTGTAATTCAGTCAGTATGTTTGGCTATCTCATAGCACTATTCGCCGCAAATTACAAGTTTGGGGTTGTTTGATGTCAGCTGATGAACCAGAAATTTTCCTGGTGACAGCAAATAAATAAAGGGAAAAACTACAAATTTCTTTAAAATTGGCAATTTTTGTTCACGTTATACGAGATCATATCTCACAAAGTGGATGAAAACAATCTTACAGGAAAGGAAACAAATCCAATACTCAGGGATCACCGAAGGTAGTGACTAGGAAGGTCCATTGGGGGGGGGGGGGGGGGGGGGGGTGTGAATGATGATGTTTAACCATGGCAAACTGTAAAATTGTGGAGAATTTATATTTTGATGCAATAATTTTTACTACTCTCTCGTAATCAAATATTAAAGAAGAGTACAAAGTTAGCCATACAAAGAATGCCAAAAATGACTCAAATCGTAAATACAGAAAAAAATCTTGCACTTAAAAAACCTCCAAAGCACTTTAAAAAAACCCCAAAGTACTTACAAAGACTTTTTATAGCAATGACAATGAATGATCAGAACTTTAAACACACAATTATTGTCAGAAACAAAAAAAAATATATTTTGAGAGCTAAGCCCAGAATGGATCAATAAAATATCATACACACCAAGGAAAGAACATGGAATATTAATTAAGTAGGAGGTGTCTGTCCTTCAAATGGATTGATGTAACCTTCAGCAGCAGCGTGTCAGAACCTCAGTGAAGAAAAAAAACATTGTGAGTTTCATTATCCTCTTCTTGACAGTCAATTGAATTGATCTTGCCTAATCTGACTGTTTTAATCATCAATATAAATATACCATATAATATATAATATTATATGGTATATTTATATTTAATTATACAATTATCATATAATATATACAATATAGAGGCCAACATAAAAAAGGAGCTCCTAAAAACATCAGAAAGAAACAGTCAACATTTTTTGGGCACATCATGAGAAGAGGAAAGTTGAAATACTTGGTTACAACAGGCAAAATACAAGGCAAGAGAGATCGCAGACGAAAAAGAGAGAAAATACCAGATAGTTTGGTGTCATGGCATGGCAAACAGTCAACAACAGAACTGATACGATGCACTGTATATAGAAGATTGTGGAAGGACATGATCACCTACGCCAACTGGTATGGCACATGATGATGATGATAAATATACCAATCTAGCAAACCACAAGAATTTCACATATTTTATTTACTACACATGGTTTTGACAGATTTGACTAATAAATTAATATTAACATAGAAAATTTTATTGTATCTGCCCATGTACACAATCTAATCACAAATTGAAGATTTGTAGAAATGGTACATTAGGGAAAATTCTTATCTGTAAGGAAAAAAGACAACTCTCTTAACATCTGACTCAAAAGGACTGTTTTTTCTTTAGGTGATGAATTTATATACATATATATTTATGGCCCACAATTTGAATATAGGCCCAACAGATTTATTAAAATCAATACACACAGACCCGATAGACCTAATTTTCTAATGGTAAATGTATATAATTGTAGATGTCGTTTGATTACTGTGAAATCATATAGCAATCGTTCTGTCATTAGTATGTATAAATAATAATTGGCTGTGCTAATATATTTGTATTGTTTGTGTTAAAAAGTGACAATTGATCCAATTTATATAAAGGAACATTAAAATTAAAGGAGTGTTAATCAATCTTGTTTCAAATTCTGTAATTATTTGTAACAAATTATTTATAAATTTAAATTCCATAGAATGTGCTGATATGTGAATTCTGTCTTTAGTAAACATTACTAATATAAGTAATTTTAGGTAGTCACAATTTAAAAAGAGGTCATTTAAGGTGTAACATAATTTTTTTAAGTTTTTTTTCATCAGATATAGACTACTGTGAAGCCAGGGACTACACCTAAATCCATAACCAAAATATTTATTAGTATATATGATCTCAAAGAAGTTGCTATGAACAGCCAGCATCCCAAATATGCAGGTATTAATGGAATAACAACTGAAGCAATAGTATCATATTGTGATGCTTAGTGAAATATTGCAAAAGATAAAATACAGCAGCATTGATAGAATGAATAGACCCTGAAGGCTGACACAAACCCAGTTTAGATTATTAAACAAAAGAACCTATTTACTCAAAGATAATTGAATGAAATGTGTTGAACATAATAAGGCAACTATAGTTCATTTAGAAATTTGTGCCCACAAAGTTTATTATCTTGGAAACTGTTTGATGAATTTCTGTAATTCATTTACGCGAAATCTTATTTTTTTTTACCGACATTCAGTCTGATTTTTTGCCCTACTGTCATGCATTTAGGAAAGATTTTGCTTATTTGAGGTATATAAAAATATGATTTTTATCCTTGTCCTAAATTTTAGGATTTTACTATACCTACATTTGTATAATCAACTTACCATTTAAAAAGGCACATTTCACCTGCTCTCCACACAATCTTAACACCGTTTTGCACTCGTAACTTGTAAGATACACGCCACTCCGAGGTTTTTTTTTGGTCATTTTATTTCCAGTTTCTTTCCAGTTTCTTGTTAAATTGGTCCAGAGGCGTATTTTGATAGGGGATACAAGTAAAGAAATTAGAATCAGAATAGCTAAAGCAGCAATGTCTTTCAGAAGCCTTGAAAAGTTGTGGAAATCAAAACTCATCAGCACAAACACAAAACTACTATCAACCCTTACATACGCATGTGAAAGCTGGAAAACAACATAGAATCAAAGTTAAACGCATTTGAAAATATGTCTAAGGAAAATACTTGGTATAGCATGGAACGAATTCTAAACAAATGAGGAAATTAGAGAAATCTCCAATCAACCACTAATATCTTCAGTAATCAAGAAAAGACGATGGTCTTATGTTGGACATGTGATGAGGAGAGATAATAACAAAGCAAGCCCTGAGTTTACTTGTGTCAAGCAATGAAAGAAAACAAAAGTTGGCGATTTTTGACATTGATATAATTGGATGGAAGATGTTTTAAATGTTTGCTACAAATGTACTTGTTACTCTCAGGAAATTGAAACTAATATTGCATGCAGACTGCAAGAATCTTAATCAGTAGACAGTGAACAGAAAAGAACAACTCCCAGCAGCAAAGGCCAACATATCATACTAACGCATGCTGGAAGCAGTGAAAACGGCTTTGTCCATGATGCTGGACTTATTTTCCAATACAAAAAAGTACAGGCGGTAGAGACTAACACACAGAAATGATTGGACAAATTTTCAGGCACTGGTTGAAGAATAATCTTCAAATCCAGGATAAACTTTCATGCCTGGTAATGCATAATGAATCTTATCACAATGCTTGTCAGTGGAAGAAATACCAACTGCATCAAATACAAAATATCAAATTGGGACATATCTTTTAGAAGCCCGAAAAGCAAGCTCAACATATTCCACTATGAGAACACAGACCTGGATGTCATGAGCAAAATCAGAGGAGACCGGGAGCCCCTCGCAGGAGGCAGGATAAATGGACGCAACCACCCTGGTGGAATATAGAAGCCAAGGAAGCTTGGTGGAACAAGAGACAAATGGCCAAGACATGCAGAAAGAATAGAAGAACACAACCTGAGTTTTTGAAGAGGTCGACCAAAAAATGATCACTTTAATAATAACTTAAACTATGTGCTAAGGATGACAAGTGGGATGATTTCTGCAAAATATGTGCTCAGAAAAATCACTAACCACATTATGGCACCTTCATCAGAGAATAAAGGGTATTGACACAGAGGCATACCAGACTTAAGCTATGTCCACAAGTAGCATGAGGTGGTGTCAGTGACGAGGGCATTCATCTGGTTAGAGTCACAAGACTACACCCATGCCTGCATACTAAGTGATTTGATGAGCATGATAAGAAAAGTGGAGGCGGGCTCTGTACACAGTCAATGGGTAGAGTCATTGCATAGGTCAAGAATATGTAGGGTCACCTATGTCTTCGTCCCTGGACATGTGGGAGTACGGGATAATGAAAGAGTGGACAGGTTGGCCTGGGTGCGCTGATGTTGAGGATGGTCAACCAATGGATCGGGTGGGCATCATCAGTGTCCTCTGAGTTGTGGGAAGGGCACAGAACTTTGACAACCATGAGTCCACATCACTCTTTGGATGAAAGAGATAGGAGTTAAAATGGTCACAGCCAGAAACAAGAAACTTAGTGGGCGTATAAGAAGACTTATCAATCAACACAGAACTGCAGTCATTAGTCACTGTACACTGTGGGATTTGCTGATGAGGGGAAATGAACAGCTATGTACATGTCCGGAGGGCGATGATGATAACCCACAAATAACTCAATAACTATGGAAACAAATATATTTCAATATCAAAATGCATCTACCATTATTCAATTTGGGGTGCAATTAGGACACCCTGGGGTCTAATGGTGACCAAAGGGCGAGACCAACTGTAGCAAATTAGAGTCATGTTTGCAATTACACATAACAAGCAACTCACACAATTACTTGATCTATAAAAGTATAATATAGATACACCTCTGAAAAGAAGTGAACTGGAAATTAGGATGTTTACTGTAAAATATAAAATTTGAATCAACTTATTTGTAATGGTCCTAAATGATCTCTGATGAATAGCAATATTTTTGCGTCATGGATATTCTAATGCTGCTTGCAGAAAATCACTGTCATATAACAGGTAGTTATTCACACATATTGAAAGCAAAAATGTTCGTGAATTTATGAAAGGACTATAGCGCCAAAAATTTAGTTCAGGATTAAAAACTGCATCACCTCATAATGCCACAGCATTGTGAAATGCAAAACATGTGAATAGTCTAAAAGTTTTATCACATTTTTGTTTAATTCATATATAGACTCAAAATATCTACTACATTTTTTTTTCTTTCTGTATTTTAGTGTGATTTTGAAAATGATTTTATGTATTTTAATTGCATGAATGTATTCATTTACAGACGTTTGAATTAAATCAAAATGCAAAGACGAATCGATGAACCACAGGTAAATTTATTATGTTGAGCACTTGTATTCACTTTGAAGTTAAAATTTATTTATAATTTAATCATTTTTATTAGTTTGAAGTCACTGTGGCGAAGTGGCTAGTTATGTGTGTCTATTTCTCGAACGGTCTTTTGGGGGGGGGGGGGGGGGGGGGGGCTGCCGTTCTTTTGGGTTCACTGTCTCTTAAAATGAATACTAGAGATTTTCTTTAGGATTTAAGATGACTGGCATGAAACTAGGCATATCAGAAATATACTGGATTGGCTGTGAAAATAATTGGCACAAATATCATATTAGTTTTGTGCACTAAGACTATTCAGACACTTATTTATCATTAGTTAATAAATGATATGCACTTTTTGGTGCGTCTCAAAATGGAGGTCTGTTTTCGCCAGTGTGTTATCAAGGACGCGTAATTTCATCCACGTGCCGGAGAGCAGATTAACTGGAATTGGCCAGTCTATGAAGTGGAAACGAGTTCTGGACAGTGCAATTGAATGAGTGCACATGAGTCTAGACCATCCACAGACTAGACTTTTAGCGACAAAATCAACTATGATGACACTAAGTATTCAGATGCAACCCCAACAACAACATCAAAGAAGGAAAACAAGGTGAGGTAAACGTGATGGTATGAAACTGTTGAAGTGTGAGAGGCTAGGCCTAAAGTATGTACGCATTGCATGTTGGACCTGATTCCATAAATCAATGATGACCCATTCTTGATAAGCTACTGTATGACGCTGATATAATAATTTTGCAAAAAACATTTCTGGGTAATAGGACAGTTAGTGCCACTGGATTTCACTGTTTCTACAATAGACGACACCTTGGGCAGGCCATCCTTGTGCGAAACAAAATGGTGGCTGCTGAGGTTGATATGTCTGCATTGGACACTGCAGAATTGCAGGTGCATGTAGTTAGGGTGCAGACCTCAGTTCCTTTCGTGGTTGTAAATGTGTATGCCTGTAATAGGAAGGTAGACACACAATGACAGAATCTCTTCGCATTCAGGGAGGAGAACATAATTTTCTGTGGAGACTTTAATGCTAGAGGCAACCAGCAGTGGGGCAAGGTTATAACCAACAAGCAGGGAGAAGACCTAGAGAATGCACTGGTCTCTGTCGATTTAGTGTGCTTGAATGATGGAAGGGTAACCAGAGTGGCCACTCGAACAGGGGACTCTGATAGTGTCATAGACCTGGCACTGGTGTCTTCCGCCTTCGCACCTGTTTGTAGGTGGAGTGTACTGGGATTCCACGGAAGTGATCACTATCCATGTGTCCTCCTAATTGAGAAAGGCAGAAATAGAAGCCAGAACAGAAAGCTCCACACATTTCACTATTAGAAAACAGTCCATGATGTCATTAGCTAAATCATAGGAAACAGGGCACCCCTGGCAGGAGAGATGGACGCAGCCACCTCGGTGGAATGTAGAAGTTGAGGAAGCTTGGCGGAACAAGAGACAAACGGCCAAGACATGAAAGAAAGCCAGAAGGAATGAAAGAACACAACCTAAGCTCTTGAAGCGTCTGAAAGAAGTGGTCACCAAAAATAATGCACTTTAAACTATGTGCTAAACAGTCTAAGTATGCCAAGTGGGATGATTTCTGTAAAAAAAAAAGTGTGCTCAGAAAAATCGCTAGCCACATTCTAGCACCTTCATCTGAGCATGAGACAGGCATACCAGACTTTCAGAGCACAGGCCAGATATGACACAAATCTGATGAGCAAAGGGAAGGCCCTGGTTGCCCATTACATTGAGCAGACTGACCAAAGAAATGAGGCGGTAAGAGTGAGGAAATCTTCACAAGAGTGAGGAGAGTCACTCTCAGAATTGTAGTGCTGGGAGAAAATCTCACAATCACAACCGATACTATTCGCACAACAATTAAAAGGTCACACAACACTGCTCCTGACCCAGATGGTGTTTGGTACGACGACATAGGCGATTTAACTGATGACTTGAAAAAAACTGGCCAAAGAGTTTAATGCCAGCATTCAGAGTGGCTAGATAGCAACATACTACCGCTACCGAAGCCAAACATGGATCATTCTCTGATCAGTGCCTACAGAATCATCACAATGCAGAACACTGCAGGCAAACTACTGGAGAAAATAGTTGCCAATGTTTTCACCTGTAACCTTGAGCAGATACGCGCATTCCCTCCCACACTCAGAGGTTTTAGATATAAGAAAGAGCAGCAGTCTTCGCCTTTGACATCTTCGAAGGCTTCCACAGAGGAGAGGAGACATGTGCTGCTGCTTATATCAGGATGATGACGAAAACAGAGTACCATTTGAATACCTCATACAAATGCTACTCAAACTGACGGTGCACCCCTTCATCATTTGATGGATCTCTGCTACACTGTTTCAGAGGAAGGTGATACTCAGATGTGGAAGTTGGTTATCTAAGTCAATATCCATTTGTCCAGGGTTGCCACAAGACTCACCATTATCACCAGTTCTATTTAATGTGTACACAATAACGATCAAGAACAACTGCTGGATTGAAGGGGATTGAAAACTATAGCTTTTGCTGATGACACTCTGGTATATCGACAAAGAAGAGACAGATGGGAAATCGCGTCCACACTGCAAAGCGAACTTGTTAATCCTAATAAAGCATCAGTTACATGGTTCTCCCTTAACAACCGTATTAACACGGAACACCAGTGGCACGTATGGGAACTGATGAGGTGCCCAAGGACACGTTGATCACATACCTAGGAGTTAAAGTTTGATCGCAGCCTATGTTTTAGGGACCATGTGAATGCATGCAAATGATTAGCCACCTTAAAGGTCATGGGAACTGCCAACATTGGCACTCCCTGTGTACAGAGGCTACTTACCCTTCTGTTCCAGGGACTAGTCCTCACACCAATCGAGTACGCTCTGGAAATTGACAGGCTGGGGAAAATGCAGAATGAGGCTATGCATATTATCTTGGTGTGTATGAGGGACACTACCTGTGTAGTAATGAGGTATCTTCTTGACTTACCAATATCAATGCTGGCGAGGAGTGGAAACTATGTC
This sequence comes from Megaustenia siamemsis, assembly GCA_032433765.1. Classification (NCBI taxonomy): domain Eukaryota; kingdom Metazoa; phylum Mollusca; class Gastropoda; order Stylommatophora; family Ariophantidae; genus Megaustenia; species Megaustenia siamemsis. Next base: position 48,608,995 of record JAVIAB010000126.1, read on the forward strand.
ATTCAGAGGGACATTCTCATTGTCATAAGTAACTCATGGGAACTGCCAACATTGGCACTCCCTGTGTGAACTCAATAGTTACTAAATGCCATCATCTACAGGCAGCAATCTTTGATAGTCATTTTTCAAATATTTTGTTAATTTAAATCTCTGTGCTCTGTGTTTATTGACCTCTGTCACCCTACAACAGCAGAACCAGTTACCCTCAAAAGTGTATATGCTCCAACCTTGTGCTCTTAATCTGAAATAGACAATTTCTACACAAATTTGATACTCATGGAGAATATACCAGGACAAGATCAAGTTTTTCTAATGGGGGATTCCAATGGTAGAATTGGTGCAGATCACAGTTTTAGACCAACTTGTCTTGTTTATTTTGAAGTTGGTAAAATACGTAGTTATAGTCATAATTAGTTGAACGCCCAAGCATCACTGCAAATGAATTAAAATCCATAATTGCTCAACGGCCCATGGCAGTGGAATCATCCTAATTAACATCTCATCTCATTGAAGTATCCAAATAAAGAAAGGCAGCTGCAGTCCCCATCATAGCAGCCATAGCACACACCAAAAGATATAAGGCGTAGCCGCATCGAAAGTGAACGTAGCAGAACTGTCATTCATCGTAAGCAATCGGAATATGAAAACACTGTCCGGATGAAAAACACAACTCACGGTGTGCACAGAGCACTAAACTCAGTAGCTCCAGCAACAAGCCGGACTTGGAATATGAGGAAACTGCAACAAGGGACACTTTTCAGACAGTGTCAAAGGTTCCTGCTGCCTATCTGCCATATTGACGAGAAGTCCAGGTAAATAAATGACAACGGCCAACGTCTTCTAGAGTTTTGCACCTACCAGAACCTTTGCGTGACAAATACTTTTTTTAAAACAAAACCGAGCCTCAGCATAAACTATATCGAATACACCCACAATCAAAACATTGGCATCATCATGTGCCGTACGGTTTGCGTTGGCGATCATGTCCTTCCACAATCTTCTATCCACAGTGCATCGCATGAGTTCTGTTGTTGACTGTTTTCCATGCCATGACACCAAGCTATCCAGTATTTTCTCTCTTTGTCGTCTGCGATCTCTCTTTCCTTTTATTTTGCCAGTTGTAACCAAGTATTCCAACTTTCCTCTTCTCATGATGTGCCCAAAAAATGTTGATTGCTTCTTTCTGATGTTTTTTAAGAGCTCCCTTTTTGTGTTGGCCTCTTTGAGAACTTTCTCATTGGTCTTTTTAGCTGTCCAGGGAACTTTCAACATTCTTCTTAGAAATCCCATCTCTGTGGCCTCTAATCGTCTTTTCATTGGCATCAGCTGGACTTTATTCTTGTTGGATGCCCTTTCCTCAAATCTATAATATAAATTTCACAGTGCAGACTGTCCATGAGGTTGCACAATGCCAAGCACATAAAGAAAAAGCCATGCATAGACATGGGCAAGCTATAATTCGTGCCCACAGAGTTTATCAATTATCTCAGAAACTGTTTGATGAATTTCAGTAATTTTTTTCATACAATTTTTTTTTTTCACCGACCTTAAGTCTGATTTTTTTCCCCCTACTGTCATGCATTTAGCAAAGATTTTGTTTCTTTGTGGTATATAAAAATGTGATTTTCTTGGTTGTCCTAATATTTAGGAGTTATACAATACCCACATTTGCTTTAATCAACTTATCATTTAAAAAAGCAAATTACATGTGTTTTTCCACACAATTTTAGCACCAGCCTGCACTTAATGAACTTGCATGTAAATTGTAAGGCGCACTATTAAGAGGGTGGGGACGTCAAACTCACAGTCCAGCACACAGAGGGGAGAGGAAACGGATTCATTCAGTACCTCCAGAATAGATTATTTTATGTTCATCAGAATATATCTCCCCTGATCCAGTGTATCTTATTTCACAAAGTCCCAGTAAATATAAACCCATTCTTTTCATTTCCTGTTTGATATTCTCCATTTTACCCTTCTGCATGAGTGTTCTCACATTCCAAATGCCTATCTTTAGAGTCTGTTTTATCTTTATTTTGCTTACAGTAGCTTGATGATGATCGGGTATCACCTGTATCACATGATTCCTCCTACCGAACTAGGGTTTTCCATTGGAAAACGTTGTTGTCGTGATTTCTATTAATGTGGCGATTCATGATTGTACAAAGAAATTACGACAGTGGTTTTCTGTTGCCTTCCATCGGTTTGTTTACAGTTGGCCCCGCTAGCCATTGAATAAAAACTCACCCACGAGGCAGTGGGGTCGTTTTACTTCAGGGTACCCTCCCTTAGCGTTTTACTCTCCCGAGCATACCTGCAAGGCAGCAGGGCATTCGCAGGTTGTACTGTTTACTGCATACAGTAGCAGGTAAAATTACCCGACTTGACAAGAAATGACATATATATTATATCATCAGTGATAGTTAACTATGGATTTAGCAGTGCTCCTAGAAATGTTATTTTTTATTTTAATTTGCAGTGTTTTCCCTTTTTCTATGAATCTGTCTGCTTCTTGCTTGAGTTGGAGCTTTATTGTGTGTTTCGAAAGAAAGAGTCATACCTCGCCAGGGCACAAGCTTGGGCAGTAGAAAAAAAAAGACAAAGTTGGTTGCCCATGCAGTATGTTTCTTCTCTCTATGTAGCTGAAAGTTCCAAAGGTCTCGCAGTGTCACAGTTTGGCGTTGCAGTAGGTTCCCACTGCATCACAGGAGTTGCCAGAGCACTGTTGTAACAAATTCTGAACTGCCTTATGGACTGCATCTCCGGATTTTTCCTCGGGGATTACTCCTGAAGTCTATCCTGTGAACGGGTAGACCTCCTAGACATCAGGGTTTAATAATCGGAGTTGATCTTCTCTTAGATGGGTGCCATGGGTCACATCAACCCAGGAGGAGTTAAGGCAGCTCTGACTTGCCTTTAATTACATCATAGGGCATACAGAACATTTGATAGAATTAGTTGCTCCATGGAATCAGAAACATGACTTCGTTTTGCGGTATTTGGCTGGTTATTATATTTTCGCATCACACCTCTATATCTAGAGGCTGATGACTGTTCCACTAGTGGACGCGTTTAGAAGTAGGTCAAGCTGCCTACTCCTATATCCGGAGTGGCAGGTGAATAGTGCCTTAACTCCTGTGTCCATGATTTCTTGGTTACATTATCGAATATGGGTCATCTTAACTTTTTAGTCCACAACGAATGAAAAATTATCAATGAAATTGCACAAACATCATCAAAGAAGTAAAAATAATCATAGGTATCATTCAGGAGAGCTTTATAGGCATACAGTCCCTTTTTTATCCTCGTTAATCGAAATATACTTGGGCATAGTGACAAACATGTCTATTTAGGACGCTATCGTAAACCACTCTTGCATATATATATATATATATATATATATATCATCATCGAGTGCCGTCTCAGCAACGAAGGTTGGCTACCATGGATTGCCATTCCACTCTGTTTCATGCTTTGATGGTGCAGGTTATCATAGATTGACTTGTCCATCTTTTGATATTACTCGTCCATGTTAGTCTTGGTCTGCCTCTTTTACCTTGTATTCTCCCTTCCAATATTACTTTAAGTTGGTTGTTGTGTCTTTTAACGTGTCCCAAAAATTTCGTCTTGTCTTAATTGTATTTAGTAGCTCTCTTTTTATTTTTAGTTGTTTTAAAACTTCATTGTTTTGCTTGTTTTCTTTTCTTTCCATCCAATTCTACCTATTCTTCTGTAAATCCACATTTCAAAGGTTTCAATTTTCTGTTCTGTTTTCTTGTCTAATGGCCATGTTTCTGCACCATACAGGAATATTGAGAAGATGAGATGTAACATTTTGCTATATATATATATATATATATATATATATATATATATATATATATATATATATATGTGACAAGCTGTCATTGTAAAAAGTATTGTTATGGAAACAGCGCTGTAGATTTTAGAGCAGTGATCTCTGCAATATGTGCCAATTTGGCACGCAAGGTTTCTGTTTTTGAGATTGTGGTTCTGCCCTATGTGCCATCTTCGGCTCGAAAGGACAATAGATAGATAGATAGATATATATATGTGGAGTTATCCACACGGTACTTGATGATGATATATATATATCATCATCATCAAGTACAGTGCCTACTCGCGTAGGTGATCATGTTTCTCCACATTTTTCGATCTCGGCAGCTATTTATCATTTCTGTTGTTGACCTTCTGCCAAGCCATTCTCTTAAGCTGTCTGTTATTTGTTCTCTTTGCTTCCCTCTATCTCTTCATCCCTCAATTTTCCCAGTTGTTACAATATATTCCAGTTTTTCGACCGATTTTCTTGTCTGTTGTCCTATTGTCCATGATTCGCATCCATATGTCAAGACTATATATATATATTTTCTCTTGACATTGCTTATTTCTGTATTTTATAAAAATTTCCTATGATCGACAGCGAAGAGTCAATCCAGGTGATGCTTATCCAAGAGTAATAACTCCAGGTGGATCAAGGTTCAGTGAAGTTAATGAGGGTATATCTACAAATATGACTTTTCCAATACCAGGATATCCGTAAGTTGACATTATTTATGCTGTGTAGAGTAAAATGAAAAGATTTTAACTTGTAGTGTAGTGAGTAGATTTTAGTGAATGATTTATGTTGATATTTGTCAGTTGGTATGTTAATGTTCTTTTGTCTGAATTTTGAATCATCATCCTCATCAAGTACCATGCCTGCTGGTGTAGGTGATCATGTCTCTCCACAAGTTTTGATCTGGACAGTTATTAATCATTTCTGTTGTTGACCTTATGCCAAGCTATTCTCTTAAGCTGTCTGGTATCATTTTGCTTCCCTCGATTTCTTTGTCCCTCAACTTTCCCAGTTGTCACAATATATTCTAGCTGTTACTTTCTCTTTACATGGCCACAAATTGATGATTGCTTCTTCCTAATATTGGATATTAACTCTCTCTTTGCTTTGGCCTCTTTCAGAATGTTTTAATTACTCTTCTTAGTTGTACAACATTCTTCTGTAAAACCACATTTCTACAGCCTCCAGTGATTTTCTTGTTTGTTGTCCTATTGTCCATGATCAACATCCATATGTTAGACTGGCTCTACATAACATTTAAGAACTCTTTTTCTAGTTTCTATTGTCAAAAATAGATTGCATAGTATCTTCCTCATTTTTTGGAAAGCTGCTTTTGCCTGAGCCATTCTGCATCTCATCTCTTTTGTACATCTTCTGTCTGAGGTTAACATTGTTCGCAGATATTTAAATTCATTTACTTGTTTTAATATTGTTCCACTTGTCTTTATTGTGCAGTGCGGTGGTGTCTTTTTCTTTGCGAGGAAGCCTCGCTCCCATTGGTCATTCGTATCTCATGGTTCCTTTGCGTTGTGTTTCTTAATACCCGTGGCTGGGACTAGATGGCCCCTTGGATACAGCCTTATATAACATCTACTGATGCACTGAGATCAACAAACATGTCTTGGTTGTACAACACTTCAAAATGACTTTATTTACATACTCTACTATACCTCACACTTCTTGTACAATTCGTACTGGGGCGGTGTGGATGACTGTTCCAATTCTCACTGTAGTACTGAGGAGCTTCTGAGACACTCCTCCAACTTATAATTCTCTTGCATTATGTAATTGTCCATTCACATGAGCATATGACAACCAACTTCATAAGAATACTTCATATCACATTGTATAGAAACTTAACATGTCACCATTTACATAATTTATTATGCCCTCATGAATAAGCTATCTAAACACTTTATAGAATGATCACAGGTCAGCATTCAGAAAATATATTGCTTCTTAATTCACAGAGTTACTTAATGTCACACTTCATAATATCATGTCTTCATTCACAGAATATCTAAATCATAGTTCATAAGACTACTTAATTTCGACAACCATGCGTTCATAACGTCACTCCTTCGGATGAAAGAGATGGGAGTTAAGGTGGGCACAGCCAGAAACGAGAAACTTAGTGGACGTGTAAGAAGACTTATCAACCAACACAGAACTGGAGTCGTCAGTCGCTAGACACTGCGGGACTTGCTGAAGAGGGAATCTGAGCACATATAGACATGTTCGGAATGCAATGATGATGACCCAAATAATTCAATAACATTTAACAATAACACTTCATAACATCGTGTTCTCACACATAGAATATATCATGCCTTAATTCGTAAGACTACTTAAGTCACACTTTAGTTGGTTATATCTATATATATTGTTCGATTCCAAACTATATACTCTCCTGCATTATCAAGTACAGATACCTAACACCCCACTCTCTTCTATTATGCTCCTTATGTGCTTAGTACTTTTCTGGTACCTAAGTTATTGTGTATTCCGCTCCCTCCTAACGTCGCAATGTATGATCTTCCAGCATTTCTTTATAGGTTTACTATCCTGAATGTTTTGCTTGCTGTTCTTGGTTATGATGGGCTGTAGTGATTACTTGATGTATGAACCTCATCAATCCAGCTGATAACTCCACATTCTGCTCCTCTACTATTACGCAGTAATATGACATTTTATGTAGTATGCAGTAAATATCTTAGTAATTCTGGTTTGTTTCTCTAACGCCCTACGAGTGATCCTGCCGATTTTGTCTGTGCACCCATTTCAATACTTCTTTCCTTAACCAATCAGATTTTGCCCCGTTGCTTTATTCTTTTACCTTTGTCTTGATTTGGCAAAACCACCATCATCCCTTAATTCTGTTGCAACTCTCAAAACTTATAGATCATCTTATCTTACTCACGATATTGACTCCTGTTCTGTCTGTCAATATATTTAAAACTAAATCCGTCATGTATCCCTCTCTTAACTACGTTGTCAAATCCTTGACCTTGTCTTTTCACGCATGGCTGCTTCCCTTGACCTAACTCACTTATACTATCCTTTCTTCTGTGCATGATATTGATCTTATGTTCTGTCTGGAGATTTTTTAATCGTCTTATTCCCTTACCACTTTAAAATACATCACTATCTTTTATTATTATTATTTTGTTATTGGTTATTTGGTTATGGAAGGCCCCGGTATCACTGCAAATGAATTAAAATCCATAATTGCTCAACCACCCATGCCAGCGTAATCATCCGAATTAATATCTCATCTCCCAAACAAAGAAAGGTAACTGTAGTCCCCATCATAGCAGTCTCAGCACATGCTAAAAGACGTAAGGCGAAACCACACAGAAAGTGAACACATCTTCTTTTCTCTTGTATCCACTTTACTCTATGTGTACCGCTGTTTTCCTGGTATCTCTGTCTTGTATGATCAACCTCCTTTGGATACTCCTGTCTCCTTGTCCTATGTATCTCTTCTCTATTATACTGCACATTCCCTTCAAATCTTTGTCTAATATTCTCTTCTTCCATAGCCACATTCATTACCTGTGACAATGTTGTCAAATTTCTCCTTGCCAATTGTATTTTCAAACCTTTGTACCTCAGGCCTTCTATAAATATTGCTATTAACATTTTATTGACCTGTTCGTTCACTCCTCTCTGCCCAAATCCTTGTTCCACCAATTCTAATATCTCCCCATACTCTTACACTGATTCACTTTGTTGTTGTATCGCTTTGAGGCTCATTATTGCATGCTGTGCATCCTTATACTTTGCATATCGTTGCGCTGAATATGCCATAAATCCTTCCCAAGGTTAATCTTTTACCTCATTTATTCTGTAGCAACTTGCTACTCTTCCATGGCTAGTTAACAATGCTACTTCTTTCAGCTCCGCTTGGAAACTGAGAAATTATGGAGTAAATGGCAGGATGTACAAATGGGTCAAAGCATAACAGGAGAGCCAGAGTGCAACTGGATGGTCTTAAGAGTAAGAAAGTCTTACTGCGCCAGGGCGTTCCACAGGGAGGGGTACTATCTCCAACACTTTTTCTGATCTACATCAATGACCTAGTTACTGAACTACCACATGGCATTAAGTGGCAATGTATGCAGATGACTTGGTAATGTGGTGCACAGAGGAGTATGCAACAGTGGCCTCCAAATTGCTACAAAGAGCTATGAATGCACTGAATTCATGGACAAATAGATGGTGTATCAGCATCAATACAGACAAATGCAGTACTACACTTTTCACTCTCTCCCCAAAACAAAAAGCAGGAGCCATCTACATAAACAATGAGCCCGTGAAAGAAGACATACAAGCTACGTATCTCGGAGTTACATATGATAACAAACTATCTTGGAAACAGCAGAGGCCAAAAAGCAAGGAGGAAATTGGCTATTCTAAGAAAGATGTGTGGAACCACATGGGGTGCGAGTGGGAAAATACTCAGTAAAGTTTACCAACAGAGTATACCCCCACATTTAGAATATGGATCATCTGCATGGTGCTCGGCATCAAACACCACACTGCAAGAACTGGACAAAGTACAAAACCAGGCACATAGGGTCATCACAGGAGCAATGAAATCAACACCAATATTGGAGATGGAGAAATTGTGGAGGATACCAGCGCTGAGAGAACGGAGGGACACAAAGGGGCTGATACAGGCAGAAAAATTTGCTTGCATGCCGAGACATCCAATGAAGGACCGATTCCAAAATCTTGCATTGGGACAACTTAAGAGAAGCAGTTTTATCAACCAAGCCAAGCGTATCAGTAGATAAACACCAGGCATGCCAAGAGTTGTTAACCCCCCTACTGCCCATACCAGAACAGACTCCCTGGTCAGAGGAATCAGGATTACCAGTTCAAATGCGAACAGAAGTGAAAGGAATAGTTGACAAAGAGGAACAGAATAGTCTACAGTGAAAAACAATAACTCTCAGTTTCCTTGATGAAGAATGCCCGCAAGACCTATGGATTCGTGTGTACACAGGTGGATCAGTAAAGAATGGGGGAGCAGGTGCATATATTGTCCTTCCTATCTATTGTCCTTTCGAGCCGAAGACGGCACATAGGGCAGAACCACAATCTCAAAAACAGAAACCCTGCGTGCCAAAGTGGCACACATCGCAGAGATCACTGCTGGTGCATATATAAAGTACCCAAATAACACTAGGGATATGAATAAAATAGCAACAGGGAAATATTGTCACAATTATGATGCAGAAATACAAGCAATAAAGTTGGCAATAGAAAAACTGCTGAACAGTAATCTTAGCCCGCAGCCTGTAGTGTTTTTGACAGATGCAAGATCAGTACTCCAGGCACTACAATCCAGAAAATTACCACATCTGCAGACCTTATTGACTGAACTCTGCAAGCACCACAGGGTTGCTCTGCAGTGGATCCCATCTCATTGTGGAATACCAGGAAATGAGAAAGCAGCTCAGTTAGGAAAGGAAGGTTTAACAGGCACACAACTAGATACACCGGTTGCATACCATCATAAGAAACAGATAATCAAATCAATCAGAGGACCACAAGCCCCAAATCAGGATGCCTTTCATAATATGAATAGATATGAACAAGTTATCATTATACGCCTCAGAACAGGACACAATCGACTCCATAGTCACATGTATACAAAATTCAAGATCAGCACCTCAACTACTTGTACATGTGGACTGCTGAACACATACTTCAAAACTGCACTGAATATAGTAGACTGAGGAAAATCCATTGGCCCATAGATACAACACTACAGACAAAACTATATGGGCCACTGCAAGAATTACAAAAGACTAACATTTATACAGGAAATGACATTGCAGATATAGACAATACTTCGGGCGAATGAAAGATAGATAGAACTCCACTTGGATTATGTTACTCCTTCTCTGTCACTTTTGGATATCACTTATCAATATTTCAAATTGATTTACTTCACCAGTAAATATTGGTATTCGTCTTACTATTGTGCATCTGTATGCCCTCTCCTAACTTTTGTACTGCTTCACCTAACTTATTTATAGTCTGCCATACGTACTCTTCTTGACTTCTTTCCATCTTAAATTTATTTTATTCTTGCTTTTACTTTATTCCCTGTCCTATCTTTCTCTGTGTTTATTTCAATTTTCAGCAAATTAATTATAACCATATTAATCTCTTCAAAATGTACCAATGTCAATTTATAATGTCACTCTCTCATACTCTCATAATTCATCACACCTTATTGTTAATATCACACGTATCATTGTTTAATGTCCCTAGCTAAACTCTACTTTCCCCCTCCTTTCCAATCCTATCACTACGTGGCTCCAATTGCCTTCACTAAAATAATATTTCCTCAAAGACACGTCTAATATTTTACATTATTATCTCCCTTAATGTTTTCACTCGCACAACAATTTTAATTAATGTAGTACACACAATATAATAATTCAATTCTACTACTAACTTTAAATTTCCTTAATTAAACCTGTGGAAAAAAATCATGGAGTGTCCTATACACATCTGTCTAATTAATTCTAATTCATTTAATTATTCCCTACACAATTGACTAATGTATGCATTGTCTATTATAGTTCCTTGGATATTTCTCCTTATAGAATTCCTGTCTGAAAAAAAAATGTCTCAATTCACTACACTGTATTGTCTTATATATATATATGGCCCTTTTCGTCTTGTCAGACGGTCTAGTGGAGGCTATTGCGTATTTTTTTGAGGTATTGTTTTTGCCGAACAGCTTCTCTCGTGGCTAATTCTACCAATGTTTGACAAACACACGCGGTCACATAATGAACAGGTCAGGCTCGCTGGTCCACAGGGTTTACCATCCTTTTTCATGAGTCTCTTCTCTTCTAAGTCCTGTCTTAGAACAGTCTCAAATGTTGTTATACCGTTCCTTATACGTGCTCTCCATGATGTGCGATCACTTGCCAGATGTTGCCAGTCGTTTTCACAGATGGAGAAGTTATTGTCTTATAACACCTTGTATTTAAATGTTTCAATTCCTTGAATCACTCAATGTCTCTTAATCGATCTAAAATTTGTTCGAAAGTTATTACATTTCTCCACTTGTCTGTAGCTCTCTTATTTCTTGACAATCACTTTGCTTATCTGCTGCTGGAACTCTCTGTGAGGCTGTTTGCTTTGCACATCTGTAGTTGCTTGGGAGGTTGCTTGCTTTGCTCGTCTGCATTTGCTTCACTTGACTGACTGATTACCACTATTTAATGGTATGAAAGAACTTGTTTGCGATGCCTTCTGACAATACTTAATGGACTGGTAATACTATTGTGTCCCAACAGTTTGTTTTCTCTTGATCTACGCCGTTAGCGCCTGGTCATGCGCCAATATATCATCAGATAATTGTTTAATTGTATATGCTATCAGCTATTAGTTGGTTGGTATTCGATGATTGATGTTATCGATGTTACTACGATGGCTTAATTAACTCTTGCCTCATCACCTTGGACCAGCTGATGACTGCCCGGCGACTCACTTTCACTCATGTCTTTTTTTCTTGTAGTTTCCTGCTGACTAGTCATGAATGAATGAAATTCTTAACTTGGGGAGCTGATACGAGTTCCAATGTGTTCAGTGTGATCGTAATACTCCTGTTTTAATTATTATTTGTTGTGCCACGACAATGTAAGACTTAGTAATTTTCTCCCTTACGTTCGGTTACGCTAGGCGCGATCTGGTACTGTGGAACATACAAGGCTTTACTTGAAAGATAAACCAACTTTATTACAGTCCATATTCCTGGGCTTCGAACTTCAACATTTTACAAAATATCATGACCACACTGACTGGACTTATGGTCACACACGCGCACATTGCCCAGTAACAATGTTACTTGCCGCTGGGCCCTAGGTTTAAACACGTGACTACCTAACCTAATGTGAACTGTTCCCCATTGAACAGCTCACTGCTTAAAATTTTATCGTCTATCACTTCTACAGTTTCACGACTCGCTATTTCTAACACAGCTACTTCCTTGGGCCATTATCAGCCCGCTGTACGCCTCGGGGTTAACTTCGACTAATCGTAACTCATTAGATCTTAAGCTTAGTAGTCTAAAACTATACTTGCTCTTGCCGTACCTAGACGTGTGTCTTCTCGGATCTACACCTCGATCCTATCTGAAAAAGCTCTCTACTACTTGAAACATTATCTCTATTTCTACTGGGCTATGGGTTAGCCCCTATGGGCTGACCAATACGTGGTCGCCCGCCTTACACCTGGGCCTGTATCTTATTGCAAAAGCTCTCGATTCTTTGTGTCTTGTCTTTAAATATGGATCTTCTCCTCCAATCAAAATCATTCCTCTATTTTCCATCCAATCTACTTAATCTACGCGTCTAGTTTTGCGTCTCCCAATTCACGTTTTTCCTGTGATCTCCGTATTCTCGGCTATTTGTTCACCTATCCCTAACTTGGCACTTTATCGTCTCCCCCTTATTTCTCGTGACTTCCGCTTTCTCGTGGTTACAGCCGCTGTTTTAGATATCGTTCAACATTTTTATTATTTCTATTCCAAAATCACCCGTTGCTTCAATCTCTTCTTTAGTTATATTGTATGGTCCAGGAGCTTTTTCCTGCTCTCATTTTGCACAAGTCGTCTTCTCTTCTTCTTTGAGCACTTCTGGTCCTTCCCCATTATCCTTAATATTTACTTCTGTTCGTTCATCATCATAAAGATCTTTAATGTATTCTGTCCATTGTTCCCTTATGCTTTCTTGTTCAATTAACAGTTATCCTTCCTTTGATCTTAAACATCCAGTTTTTGATCATATTTTTCTTCCTGTTAATTCTTCAATTTGTTTGTATATAGCTGTCACATCTCTTTTTTGTTGCATTTCAATCTCTCTGTATCTCTGTTATAGCCATGCTTCTTTTGCTTCATTGCATTTGATCAAAATTGCTTTATTTAATCTCTTATTCGCATGCTGCTGTAATAGAAATATTAAATTGCCATCTAGTTTACAATTTTTGGTCTCTGCAAATGTTTATATTTTCTCCATAATTTTTTTAATGAATGATACATACATGATTAATGACATTTGTTTAATAAATTTTTATTAGTTTGTTGCAATACATGTGAAAAGAATGTAGTATTATCAGTTGAAACCTCAGTGGCAGAGAATTTGGTCTGCTCATCTAATGATCTCTAGGATCCTGGTTTAGTTCCCAAATGTAGCAGGTTTTTTTCTGACCACAGCTTTGAAGTTCACCCAGATGTGAAAATGGGTTCCGGTGATTTTGTTTGAGAAGATAGGGCCGTCTAATGTGACATCAACATATCTCCTGGACATAAATGTGCTGGACACTAGCACCATTATTTTTCTATTGTCAAAATTCATTTTCCCAAAAATGTCACTAGGTGTAATGAAGGTCATTACTTTGCTTACTTGTATTATAAGTTTGATGATCATGATGATGAAAATGGGTCACGGCCAACAGTGACCACAATGCGCAGGCACGCATTGGTAGCATAAACAACAGCCCTTACTCTGCAACAGAACTAGCACAGCAGCAGAGGACAATGTAACAAACACACAGCAGTGCTCAGAGCCAAAATAATGGAGAAACAATCGCGATCATACAGACATAACGTAAATAAAATTGCAACCATAAATATCACAAATCAGCATCCGGAGATTTCTATAGAACAATTAAAGCCATAAGACAAAAGAAAGACAATTATGACCCAACTGAAATTATCAATGATAAACGAGGCCAAGCAATAACAAACAGCGCAAATCTTAATGAGATGGAAAGAATATTTCGAAGAACTTTTGGATGTAGAAACAACGTGTCCAAAAACACAAAAAAGCAACTAATAGTTGGTGATAAAGAACCAAATATACTAATGGAAGAAATACAACAAACATTACGACTAGCACCAAGAAACAAAGCCCCCGGAATCGATAACATCCCAGTAGAAATGCTAACAGCAGCGGGAGAGGCAGGATGTAAATGGCTACACAGAATATTCAACGCTGCATGGATACAACAGCATGTCCCAGACGATTGGAAACAGTCCATTATATTACCAGTATGGAAAAAGAAGGGCAGCAGAAGAGACTGCAACCAATATAAAGGAATATCACTATTAAGCCACACAGGGAAGTTATATGCCAAGATAGTTGAAAAAAGATTGAGACCAATTATAGACCCACAACTAAGCAATGCTCAGATGGGCTTCAGGAGGAACAGAGCTTGCACAGATGCCCTATTTATCATAAAACAACCAGCGGAGAAAACTATAGAACATAATAAACCACTATATACAGCTTTTATTGACCAAGAAAAGGCGTTCGATAGGGTGGACAGGGAACAACTGTGGTCTGTATTGCCCTTGTACGGAGTGAGTCACCACCTAGTAGAGATATGCAAGAGCCTCTATGAAAGTAGTCGCACTACAGTAAGATCTTCAGCAGGCTACTCTAAACACTTCACCATTAACTCCGGAGTAAGACAAGGCTGCGTGCTTTCCCCTTTACTTTTCATCACATATATGGACAATATATGCAAATTAGCATGCCCAATCAAAGGAAATATACCAACACGGATGATAACAAGCGATAACACAAAAGTGAACAAAATATACGTACCAGAAAACAACAGAAGAGAGGAAGAAATAAATGAAATACTATTTGCAGACGACCAAGTTCTGATACATGAAACAACTGAGGACCTACAAGAACATATCAACAGGCTAAACAACACTTGTAAACAATACAACATGAAGATCAACATAAGCAAAACCGAAGTAATGGCAATAGCGAGAAAGAAAGAAAAACTAAACATCATAATAGATAATGCGACTTTGAAGCAAGTAGACAATTTTAAATATCTGGGTAGCACGTTAACACAAGACAATAACCAAGAGACAGAGATAGATATAAGGTGTAACAAAGTATGCCAAGTTATAGGCCAAGTATCAACACTATTGAAAAACAAAGCAATAACTACGGAAGCAAAAAGGGCAATATACAAATCAATTTTTCTACCAACTCTGAGTTATCAGTGCCAGAATTGGACGCTGGACTCTAGAACAATAAGAAAGATAACGACCACCGAAATGAAATGTGTCAGAAGAATGACAGGAAACAGCTTAAGGGACAGAGTAAGAAACACTGACCTGAGGAAGAAACTCGAAATTGAACCAGCCATCGAATACATAAAGAAACAACAGATAAATTGGTTCGGCCACATAACAAGACAAAAAGAACTAACAATGACTTAAAGAGCCTTAAATAAACGCTACGAAAACGCCAGATTAAGAGGAAGACCGAGAAAGAGATGGATAATGGGAATACTAGTCACTAGGAGGAATAACATTAGAAGAGGCCAACAGAAGAGCAAAGAATCGCAGATTGTTTCTCCCCTCGACGCCAAAGGCAGCAGAGGAAGGATAGAAGAAGAAGAAGATGATCATGATTGATAGGTAATAACAAAGTGTTGTAAGTTAATACAATATTCCTCAGCTTAAACCAACCAGGAGCACACCATGGGCCTGTTCAAAGTTCTTTATCCCATACAGTTGGTATTGGTGTAACAGGACCAGGTGGAGGGACCAGTCAACAGTCTCTTCACACACAGAATGCTCATCAGTCCAATATATCATCATGTCAGGTTAGTTTGCAGTTGTGTACTCTAATGTCAGGTTAGTTACTGCTTTAAAAATGTGTTTATAATATGTACCGCATGGACAATCTATTGTTAGTTAGCGAATCAATTCAGAGGAAGAGGTATGTTTACAGCACTCTGAAAAATTGACAAATAATCAACAACAGAAAAAAATATGGACCAAAGCAGGATCGAACCCGTTAGTTACTGTTAGTTACCTTACTATTGTTCGCGTGTCTATCACTTCTTTTGACGACTTTCTCCCATATCATGTTAAACTAACCAGTATCTACTTGTATCCTTATGCCTCAATGTAAAAATATAAACATGAAATTGTATGTGACAGTTTTACAAAAGAAGGGACATGTAAACCTTTATTTATTTTGTTCTGTCCTCAATTAGTAAAGCTGTCACATACAATTTCAAGTTTATATTTTTTCCCTTGCTTTATCCAGTTTTACAGTGGTCTCATTCAATATCACATATTTGTGCCTATTTTCATATGACTCAGTAAAGCATAAAGGAGCTATCTGCTATCTCATGTTGTTCTGAGACCTGGAAGAGGGTTAAAGAATAATAATTCTGTCATATAAGGTGACGAAGGAGTTTTAGACACGGGGCTAGTTACCCCAAACAGCAATTTTTTTTTTTTTTAAGACTACAAAAACTTGAAAAATATCTATTATACAAAATAAACATAAAATAATATTGAGCAGCTAGACCAATAATAAGAGAAGACAAATTACATGTAAGCAAAAGTCTTTATGTGGTATAGCAAATGAACAATATACATAACACAAAAATCCACACACAGCTCTAAAAAAATGGCTGAAAAGATGGTGGGCAGGATTTATGTAAAGTTTGGTTAAAAGATTAATAGACAATAGGGCAGGTAGGATTTCATTAGACCAAAGGAACCAATGAAAATTGGTAGGAGGTGTGACTATAACACTTCCTCTCTTTTTTTCCACTTTGTTTTAATTTGTTTTGTATATTTTATGCAGCTATACTCTCGGCGCGCACAGTATTTTCCTTTTGAAGTGCATGTGTACAGAGCCTGGCTCCACTTTTTTTTTTATCATGCTCATCGAATCACTCAGTATACATACGTGGGTGTAGTCTTGTGACTCTAACCATTTGAATGCCTTTGTCACTGCCATCACCTCCATTGTCATGCTACTCGTTGTCGTGATGTGTGCACCACTGTCTTCTTTGACTATTCTGCCTGCTGAGCGTGCTGTAAATGCCCATGCACTTCTTTGGTGACATCTTACAGATCCGTCTGTATAGATGACTGCATCTTTCTCATCAGTGTTATTGCAGATGAGACCGTTGACCTCAGCATTAACCACGACTGGGTTCTGTTCCCTACTTTTCCTGTCGAGTGTAACAATACACAAGAAAGTCCCCTTGAATGACGTAGGCAACGGTATCCACTCCTCACCAACGCTGAAATTGGTAAGCCCACAGACCTGTTTGATGACATCTTCTGCTCGGCCCACCCATGATTTGCCTCTTTTTAGCCAGGCATCTTTCCCTGTGTTGAGTACGTGGTGCAATGGATGCTCTTTATCTGTACTAATATTCAGATATGCTCGTGCTCTCCAAATCTTGATTCTCTCATCCATGGTTGGAAAGTCAAGAAGATATCTCATTGCTACACAGGGAGTATCCCTTGTACATCCCATGATAATGCGCATGGCTTCATTTTGTATTTTCTCCAGCCTATCAATTTGAGTCGTACTGACAGTAAGAATTGCCAGGGCATACTCGATGGTGCGTGGACTAATCCCTGGAACAGAAGAGTAAGTAGCCTCTGCTCGATGTTGGCAGCTGCCATGACCTTCAAGGCGACTAATCCTTTTGCGGGATTTTGTTATCACATGGTTGACGTGGTCTCGAAAATACAGGCTGCGATCAAACTTAACTCCGAGGTATGTCATCAACTTGTCCCTTGTCACCTCATCAGCTCCCATTCGTACTACCGGTGTGGTCGTATTAATGATATGATTGTTAAGGGAGAACCATGAAACTGATGCTTTATTAGGATTAACCAAGGTACCTGAAACCCCACACCAGGAAGAAATGCGATCAAGTTCGGCTTGCATTGTGGAGGCGATTCCCCGTCTGTTGCTTCCCTGTCGATATACCAGAATATCATCAGCAAAAGTCATAGTTCTTCCCCTCCCATCCAGTTGTTGTTCCGTGATCGTTATTGTGCACACGTTAAATACAACTGGTGACAATGGTGAGCCTTGTGGCAGCCCTGGACAAATGGATGTTGGCTCGGAAGACCAACTTCCACATCTGAGTATCACCTTCCTCTGAAAGAGTGCAGCAGCGATCCATCTAATGAGGAAGGGGTGCACCGCCAGTTTGAGGAGCATATGCATGAGATATTCAAATGGTACCCTGTTGTATGCATCCTCCAGATCTATAGCAGCAGCACATATCTCATCTCGTCTGTGGAAGCCTTCGAAGACGTCATAGGCAAAGACTGCCACATTGAGCCATGTCTCTTTGTTATATCTATAACCTCTGAGTGTGGGTGGGAATGCGCGTTTCTGTTCAAGGTGACAGGTGAGGACATGGGCAACTATTTTCTCCAGCAGCTTGCCCGTAGTGTTCTGCATTGTGATGATTCTGTAGGCACTGATCTGAGAATGGTTCTTGTTTGGCTTCGGTAGCGGTAGTAAGTAGCTGTGTAGCCACTCCTCCTTAATCTGGCCACTCCGAATACTGGCATTAAACTCATTGGCCAGTTTTGTCAAGTCATCGTCAGCTAAATCGCCTATGTCATCGTACCGAACACCATCAGGACCAGGAGCAGTGTTGTGTGACCTTTTAAGTGTCATGCGAATGGCATCGGTTGTGATTGTGAGATCTTCGCACTACATCCTTGCACAATTTTGACAGCGATCCCCGTATCCTCATCCTTACAGCCTCATTTCTTTGGTCAGTCTGCTCAATGTAGCGGGCAAGCAGGGCCTTCCCTTTGCTCTCATCAGATTTGTGCCATATCCAGACCTGTGCTTTGAAAGTCTGGTATGCCTCTGTGTCGTATTGTGCCATTCATGTTCTGATGAAGGCACCAGAATGTGGCTAGTGATTTTTCTGAGCACACTTTTCTACAGAAGTCATCACATTTGGCATCCTTAGCTTCCTTAGCACATAGTTTAAAGTGCTTCATTTTTGATCGCCCTCTTCTTTCAGACGCTTCAATAGCTCAGGTTGTGTTCTTCCATTCTTTCTGGCTTTCTTTCATGTCTTGGCCGTTTGTCTCTTGTACCGCCAAGCTTCCTCGACTTTTACGTTCCACCAGGGTGGCTGCGTCCATCTCTCCTGCCTCCTATGAGGGGCGCTCTGTTTCCCATGTCTGATTTTCTTATGACGTCCTGGTCTTTTTTCTCGTAGTGGAATGTGTGGAGCTTACTTTTCTGGCTTCTATTTCTGCTTTTCTCAATTAGAAGGACACATGGATAGTGATCACTTCCATGGAACCCCAGTGCACTCCGCCTGCAAACCGGTGCGAAGGTCACAGACACCAGTGCCAGGTCTATGACACTATCAGAGTCCCCTGTTCGAGTGGCCATTCTTGTTGCCCTTCCATCATTCAAGCACACAAAATCGACTGACACTAGTGCGTTATCTAGGTCTTCTCCCTGCTTGTTGGTTAAGATGTTACCCCGCTGGTTGCCTCTAGCAGTAAAGTCTCAGCAGAAAATGACATTCTCTTCATCAAACTCAAAGAGATTCTGCCATTGTTGTGTGTCCACCTTCCCATTACAGGCATACACATTTACAATTACGAAATGAACTGGGGTCTGCGCCCTAACAGCATGTACCTGCAACTCTACACTGTCCCACACAGACATATCAACCTCAGCTGCTACCATATTGTTGCGCACAAGGATGGCGTGCCCAAGGTGTCGCGCCCAAGGTGTTGCCTATTGTAGAAACAATGGTATCCAGGAATACTTACTGTCCTGTCACGAAGAAGAGTTTACTAGGAATACCTCCAGAATTGACATCAGGAATGTATGTTTAGCAGCAGAAATGAGGAAGCAAACTGACTTACATGATAGGTCCTTTTTTTTTTTTTTTTTTTTTTTTTTTTTTTTTTTTTTTTGTAAATACCAGGGAACAAGGAGGGTAAAAAAATACTTGGAGAGGAGAGGTGGAAACAAGTATGAAAAATAAGGGAATAACATAGATAAATCTATCTATTGTCCTTTCGAGCCGAAGACGGCACATAGGGCAGAACCACAATCTCAAAAACAGAAACCTTGCGTGCCAAAATGGCACATATTGCAGAGATCACTGTTTATGGTCTGTTTCCATAACAATACTTTTTACAATGACAGCTTGTCAAGCCATCGATCAACCTCCTTAGTCGCCTCTTACGACATGCCTGGAAGGTCACAGTATCACTATTCTTTACATCCCAGTAAGAGAGGCCCCGGTAACACACGGGAGATAGATAAATACATGAATAATATTAAGAAAAGGCATAAAATAAGACAAAGGAAAAATTAAAAAATAAAAAAAGGTATGTAAGAAGCTTTACGTGACAAGTGGACGACACAGACTAAACAACGTTTCGGCTCAATAGGCCTTCATCAGGAACAAACAATAAAAACACACACACACAAATTAATAACGAAACAACCAAAACAAAAACAATCGAAATGTGTTAAAGAAAACAACAACAAAAAGTAAAACTATCCTGTCAAATCCAAAATAAAATCGTAACCAAGTGCGGCTGTCGTGAACGTCGAAAATCGTGCGAAAAAGTGCGTAAATGTAAACAGAACCAGAGGAGTAAACACAAGGGTCAGTGTGCAAACACAAAGGAGAAAGAATCGAATAGTAGACTAACAGGTGTAAAAAGACGCTAAGAGTGAGATGTCTGAGAGTGGGGTACAGTAAAAATAAATGAGGGGTAAGAAGCACAGAAAAAAAAATTTTTTATAGAGGAGAAAACTGAAGTGTCTCATAAGGGACTAGAGGAGAAGAACTATAAAAAGCATGGCATAGTAAGTAGACCAAATAACCCAAATATGTGTAGTAGAGAAGGCTATGCAAAAGTAAAAAGCATAAAATAAGACAGCTTGGAGATTTATTGTAGACCTGTGCTCCTTAGGAAGTTGGAAAGAAGAAATAATATTTGTTGTAATGTGTTTATCTTGATGTTTTATTTAATATACTTTTTATTTATTTCTGATTTTTTTTCTGTGACAGAAAACTGCCATTTTCTTATTGCGTAGAATAATAACAAAAGGAAAATAAAATCCTCAGCATAATTAGTAGTCAAAATGATTTTCTCTTTATATAGAAAACAATTTTTAAAATCTAATACTATAAACACATTATATATAAGACAAGCTCATATAATTTAAAAAAAGATGTGGATCAGTAGTAAGTGACAAGGATCATAAAAAAAATTTAATCCAGAAAATGAAAGACATTGATAAAACAAATATAGTATTTTCAACATTAGAGTATTAAACCATCAGTGGCTCATAATAATTTTATACTAGAGTGTCAGTTGCAGTTCCAGTTTACATTGGAATATCATCAAGGTTATGGAGTGAGAAAGATAAAGAAAGCAGAAAAAAGGCTAGTGTTGAATAAATAGATAGTGAAATTATAAAGAGAAAATTGTGAACAAACATAACCTCGTCGTGTATGCTTCTTGTTTGCTTGAAAAAGATGCTCTTAAAATAACCTTGCAATCCATGTCACAGATGTCAGGTCCTACTTTGTCTGGTGGGCAGCAGCAACAGCAACAGCAACAGTTTCAGCGTTTGAAGGTAGAAGATGCTCTTTCCTACCTGGACCAAGTGAAGCTTCAGTTTGGTAATCAGCCCCAGGTGTATAATGACTTTCTGGACATAATGAAAGAGTTTAAATCTCAGACGTGAGTATTTTTGTTGTTCATATTCTCTTTTGAGCTGTTCTCTAAATCCTATCTAAAAAATGTGGAAGTATTGTACTTTACAGTGGTATGAAAATGCCAACAATGAAATTTTCACTTTCATTATTGACAAGTCTTGAAGCTTGCTAAAGGATCACCCTGACTGCGATTTATCAGTAAGTTATGTGAGTTGTTGAGCATGAGCTGTGAGAGAGTTTCTGCAAATAAGCAGGTTTAGTGTTATCAAATGTTCATTATATTTCACTTTTGGAATTGTTGGTAATGTTTACCAAATTATAATATTTCTAATATTCGTAAAGGTTATACTTTTAGAAATTGAAAATGCCAGTTTTAAACACTTGTTCCATTTCAGTATTGACACCCCTGGTGTGATCAACCGAGTTTCCAACTTGTTCAAAGGACACCCTGATCTAATTGTAGGATTTAACACTTTCCTTCCTCCTGGTTACAAGATTGAAGTTCAGTGCGAGACTATCAATGTCCATCAGCCTGGTCAACAAGTCATGTCTATTGCTGCATTGGCCCAGTCACAGGCAGTCTCAAATGTGAACAGGGTAGGTTCTTATATGAGAATGTTTTACTTTTCACATTTGCTCAGATTGTACAGTCTTGTCTACAGACAAATATATTTTCAATTTGAATGGTGTTTGAGATTTTAGGATGAGTTTTTTTGTATTTCTTTTCGCTTTAGTCACAGTCCTTATCCATTGTGCATGAAATTAAGTTACTACTAATTTTCTTATTGAAAAAAAATCTTGTCTGATACACAAATCTACAAATCTGCTAATGTTCTGTTTGATTTGTTACTTATCATTCACTTATGTTCATTTTACAAATACTGTTCATTCCCCTATTGTCATTTACTGTTTCCACCTATTTCTTTATTTATAGCAAAAGCAAGGCATGTCCATCTGGGATGTTGCTCTGGCCTCCCAAAACTCTAGTGTAAGTTTCTTGTGACTGTTTGGTTTTGTTGACTTAATTTTATTGAGAAATGGAGTTTTTATTTACCTATTTGCTAGTCTGCAGATAAATTTCTTGTGTTTGTCGTTGTTGCTAATCCCTTCATAGGGAAATAATATTTATGAAAACACATTCAAAGTTTATTTTGTATTTCTGTCTTCTTCTTCCCTTCCTCATTTGCCTTTCAGCGTTAGGAGGGGATATAATTTGAGGTCTTTTGCACTTCTGTTGGCCTCTGCTGCTTGTTATGTTTCCTAGTGTTTCTAATATTCCATCAATCCAACTTTTTCATGGTTGACCTTTGAGCCTGGTGTTCTTGCAACATTTATTAAAGGCTTGTTGTATTGTGTTTTGGTCTATCTGTCTTGTCATGTAGCTAAATCATTTTACCTGTTTCTTTATGTATTTTATGATGGGAATTATTCCTAACTTTTTTCTCATTTCTGATCTTATCTCGGGGCTGTTTCCAGTAATACGTCTAACATTTAATCTTGGTAGTGGTTATTTTTGTTATTGTTCTAGAGTGTAGATCTGGCATAGGTAGCACAGCGTTGGGAAGAAGTTTGTGTTGTAGTGTGCCTGTTTATCCTCTAGTATTATTTTCTTGTTGGACAACAGTGGTGACAGCTGTCCGATGATTTGACAAGCTTTATTATTACAGAAGATAAGACTCAGTGACAAACTCCAGAACATATACTACAGGACTGCAGCACTCTCAACACTCAAAGAATACAACTATGGTAAGCAGAAACAACTCTGCACAAGTTATGGGACACTGGTGTTGACCTCAAATGCACTATCCTATTCATGTCTAAATGCATAACTGTAGTTGTTCGCTGAATAAGAAGAAAAGTTTTATTGAATCTTGAGTCTTATTTCTGTTGCTTCTGAATTGTTGTTTGTCACTAGACTTCCTAGATATTTAAATTCCTCCACTTGTTTTAATTGTCTGTTGTCTATCATTATATTGATGTTCTATTTCTCTTTTGCAATATTCATGCCTTCTGACTTGTTGATGTTCATTTTCATGTTGTATTGAGTGCCTGTGCTGTAAAAAAAAAAAAAGTAAAGAGCCCCGACACGCCAAGTGGCATATAATTATGGTGTTAATGACCATAATTTTTACAAACCTTCGGCACATGATTTTTTGGGGTAGTGTCGTCAGTATTATGCTTGTGCCGCTTTTCTTTTCCAGAAAAAATCCGGTACCCATTTAAGGCTGGGTGAACATGGAAGCTGTCGATCATGATTGAATCCAACCTCTTGTCCTTGGTAGTCCAGTTCACTAACCACTGAGCTATCACGGCTTCCGCCTGTGCGGATAACTGTATTTGAATGTTTTTGTAGTTCTTCTATTTTTCCATATATATTAGTACCTAATCATCTGCAAATAGAAGTTCATTCATTAATCTGCTGCCTCTGGTGGATTGGATATCTTCCATATATAGTCCATGAAGGTAATAAACAGTCGGGAGATAATACACATCCCTGTCTTGTTCTTGTTCTAACGGAAGTGGTCTATGTTACCTGTTGCTGTTAATATAGAGACTTTTATATAGGTATTTTATGGTATTCTCCATATTTTGTTAGTATCTTCCAATATTTATGTTTACTTGGTTGAATACTTTTTCTTGGTCTATGAAAGTTATGTACAAATTTTGATTGTGTTCTGTTGTCCTTCTGTTAGCTGTTTTAGAGTGAATAATGCGTCAAGACATCCTCTATTCTTTTTGGAAATATTTTTAGGAGTCGCTGATCTGTAGTTCTGTAATTGGTCTTAGCCTTTTCTCCATAATTTTGTTGTGTAATTTTCCCATGTTGCTGAAAAGGGAGATACTTCTGTATTGGTTGCAGTCATTCTTGCTACCTTTTTTTTTTCCATGTTGATATGATGGCCTGTTGCCAGTCTTATCGAGCTTTCTGTTGATGCCATGCTGCATTGAATGTCCTTTGCAGAAATGTAACTCCTGTTTCTCCTGCTGCTACTATTACTTCTACTGGTATATTGTCTATAAAACTGCTAGAACAAAAATTCAGATAGGAGAAGGAGTATCTTGGTCTACGCCCAATGGGCCGGCTACGGCTCGAAAGGTAGATAGATAGATAGATATTGTCTATTCCTGATGATTTATTTCTTGGTGCATATTTTATTACTTCTCTGATTTCTTCTTTTATGACAATTGGGTTCAGTGTTTGTGCTTTATTGTTGAATTATTGGTAGGTAGCTCATGCCATATTCATTAGGTCTTTGAAATATCTTTCATTCTCTATTCCATCTCTTGGTTATTTGATATTGACTGTCCTTTTACATTTATGAGTTCAGCAGGAACATAATTTTTTTTTTCTCACACTTGTTGCTTTTACTGTTTTGTAGAAGTCTCTTTTCTTTTGGCTGAATTCTGTCAAGTGTTTTGCTTAGCGCCTTTTATCAAAATTTAAACTTTTTTTTGACAAAGCATATTTTTAATATTCATCTTGGTTCTTTTTCACTCTCCAATCTTTATATAGTTTCTTCTTTTCTTTAACTGCTTCTCGGATTCCAGCACAGGGTGCTCTTATACCCTTATTTCTTCCTTAGTTTTGTTCCACTTACTGTTGTGGTGCTAATTATTGCTTTCTTAATCTTAGATTACAATCATCATCATCATCAAGTACCATGCCTGCTGGCATAGGTGATCATGTCTCTCCACAATGTTCGATCTCCACAGTTATTTATCATTTCTATTGTTGACCTTCTGCCAAGCCATATTCTTAAGATGTCTGGTATCTTTTCTCTTTGCTTTCCACTATCTCTTCGTCCCTCAATTTTTCCAGTTGTTACAATATATTCCAGTTGTTCTCTTCTCATTACATGGCCAAAAAATGAGATTGTTTCTTCCTAATGTTGGAAATTAGCTCTCTTTTTGCTTTGACCTCTCTCAGAACATCTTCATTACTCTTCTTAGCTGTCCATGGTATTCTCAACATTCTTCTGTAGAACCACATTTCTACAGACTCCAGTGATTTTCTTGTTTATTTTCCTGTTGTCCATGATTCATTTAGATATGTTAAGAATGACTCTACATAACATTTAAGAACTCTTTTTCTTGTTTTGATTGTCGGGTCGGGTGTGTTGCTCAGTGCACACAGAGGAGGGAATGAATGATTGGTTTCAATTCGAAAACAGGAGTCAACCAGTGATGTATACTATCACCTTTGCTATTTGGAATTACCATTGATTACCTAATGAGTAAATGTTGCAAAAGCAATAATGGCATTAAATGGTATGACAAAAATTATTAGAAGATCTAGGTTTTGCAGTTGATGTTATTCTCCTAAATGACAATATCAATATGATGCAATATATCACAGATAGCTTATCATCCATGGCAGAAAAACATAGGACTTGAAATCAACAGAGATAAAACAAAAGTAACGAAAAATAACAATACCCGGGGGACAATAGATATCGCAATCGCCATGCATTGGAAAGAGTAGACCACTATATATATATATATATCTTAGTAGTAATATAGATCAAGAAGGTGAAGCACAGAAAGAGATCACATGTAAGATACCAAAAGCAGCAACAAATTTTAAAAACCTGGACAAAATATGGAAGTCAACAATACTATGAAAGAAAACCAAACTTAGAATATTCAACTCAAACGTATTATCAACACTTACCTATGCATGTGAAAGCTGAAAAACATCAAAATAGATTGAGAAAAAAAACTAAATTCTTTTGAAGACAAATGACTAAGAAAAATACTCTGTGCAAAATGGAATGGATTCAAGACTAATATTGAAATAAGAGAAATGGCCATGCAACCAAAGATTTCATCTACAATTAAGGAAAGAAAATGGACAAATATCAGACATTTGCTGAGGAGAGACAACAAGAGAATTCCAAAACAGGCTCTTCTATAGGAAACATCAGGATACAGAAAAATAGGAAGATCTAAAAAGAACACTTATAAGAGAAGCAAAGTTGGTAGGCAACTCATTAGATAAGATCAAACATCTTGCCCAGAATAGAGATGGGTGGCAAAAAACACTGCAAGCCCAATGCGATGTCTAACAGCGCGAAAGGATCAAGAATAAACACAAGTGTTTCTTTTACTTCTGATTGTGAAAATCTCTTCGGCTGTTGGTGAGACATCAAGCAAATCTTTGTAAACACTGGGTCGGCGTTAATGGCACTAAGATAAAAGTGAATTTACATACTGGACTGATGGCTGAAGTGTCAATAGACAAATAACTCATATGATGGCCACAGCGCTATGCGTTCGAGTTCCATGCTATAAATTGGACGCAAGTCGGCCAATGATTGCCACATCCGATTCCCGTGGCTCTTCTTAGGTAGACGCAAAGCTTTGTAACAAAAGTTTCGAAAAATAATATTTTCTTTTAAAACTACAAGGGGTGTTCGTTATTTTGACGAATGTATCATAAAAACGTGACTCACAGATAGGTATTGTAATCCAGGGTTAAACTGTACACTTAATTCTACTATGTTTGCTTTGTTAGACAGTTTCTTGAATTCCTCATTTAGTTTTTCTTCAAGAGTTTTCCTTGATTCATGTTTCTTTTAATTGTTTTATTTTTATTGTTTGTGCTTTTTTTTGTTTATTTTTGCGTCATCTCTCTTCTCTATTTCTATCTGTCTGAGTGTGACCATTATCATTTCATTGTCAGTGTCATCTATAACATTAGCACTGTTGCCGATTACTCTTTTCTCGTTTTGTTATCTTGTTAGTATATAATCTATCTGGTTTCTACAGTTTGTGTCGTTTCACTTATATCAGGTGTAAATTTGCAACTCTTCTGTGTTTGAAGAATGTTATTTGAGGGTCATCATCATTGCACTTTGAACTTGTCCATAGGTGCTCATATCCCCTCCGCAGTAAGTCCCACGGCGTCCAGCGACTGACGACTCCAGTTCTGTGTTGAGTGATAAATCCTCTTATATGCCCACTAAGTTTCTTGTTTCTGACTGTATCCATCTTAACTCCCATCTCTTTCATCCGAAGGAGTGACATGGACTCATGGTTGTCAAAGTCCTGTGCCCTTCCCACATCTCAGAGGACATTGATGATGTCCGCCCAATCCATTGGTTTTCAATTACAGCACAGCTAGCCACCCTGTCTGCTTTTTCATTTCCCTGTACTCCCACATGTTCAGGGATGTAGACAAAGGTGACTACATATTTTTGACTTCTGCATTGGCTCTTCCCATTGCCTGCGTATAGTGCCCCCTACACTTTTCTTATCATGCATATAAGATCACTTAGTATGCAGGCATGGGTGTAGTTTTGTGAATCTAGATGAATGCCCTGGTCACTGCCATCACCTCCATCGTCATACTACTCGTGGTCATAACGTACTCTTTTACTTCAAAGAATGTGTTGGAGATAAACAAATAATTTTTGTTACATAATTCTAGCAGTCTGCTTCCATTTTCATTTCTTTCAGTAGTTTATCGCCAAAGGGTCCCTGGATATCTCTGTTCTTGCTATTGCGTTTTCCAAACCTTCCATTGAAGTCTCCCATCATTAATGTCGTCACTTTATCAGTCTTGTTGACAATTTCTTTTAGTTTCTTGTAGAATTTTTTTGTTGATGTAAGTTGTTTTTTAATCTTCTAATAGTCTGGATATTGTTAATTCTTTCGAGGGTAATTTCTTTATTAAGTTTTATATCTTTCTTCTTTATTACGCATATGCTGATGGTGGCTACTTTTATTTGTTGTCTGTCTCCATGTTCTGTAGTTTTTCTGAGCATAAAATGTTTATCACGTATTGACTTACATACGTTGAACTTAAAAACACATAAAGAACCCGGTTGATGTTTCCCCACAGATGTGATCATTAGGTGTCACATGCGATCAACCTGTTCTAATTGTCATTTTCTAAGTGTTTACATTTTAATAATACTTTATCTCATTTTGTCCTTATCAAATAGAACACTTGACACAATTTAAAAATCCTATATTATATCAGTTAGAGTCACTTTTGTCACATGTTCCACGCTTATAAAATACACTACTATCTTGGTCAATCTTTTGTTTTTGTAATTATAGATATATGTATTTTTTTCAGCATCTAATCCAGTTTAATTAGTTTACAAATAGCTATTCAGTAGAATCAAATTATAACTAGATCGTCGGGACCATGGAAATATTGTTAATAAAACCATATTTCATTATATCCAATTTATGTTTAATAATAGGGGAATGTACTATGTAAACTTTAGAAACAGGTTGAGCGGTTACATACCTTGCAAAAAGTTCACTATTATGTAATCACGTGTCATGTTTGGAGGCAGGAAAAACAATGAAATAGCTCTCAAACATGTTAAATGTGGATGAGCTGAGAAAATGTCTGCAATAAATGTGATACTGCTTCCCTACAACAATAATTCCTTTTCTGCTTGAGTGTGATTTGTGTATCTGTTGTTCAAATATTGACCCTGCCATCCGTGATTTTTTTGTTAAACTTGCACACTGTTGGTAGTGTTCTTATATTTTAAAAGACGTTGGTTTCTCAAATTTTTCTTTTGCAAGCAGGGGCAGCTTTTTCACAAATCATCATCATCATGTACCATACCGGTTGACGTAGGTGATCATGTCCTTCCACAATCTTCTATCTACAGTGCATCGTATCAGTTCTGTTGTTGACTGCTTTCCATGCCATGACACCAAGCTATCCAGTATTTTCTCTCTTTGTCGTCCGCGATTTCTCTTTCCTTTTATTTTGCCAGTTGTAACCAAGTATTCCAACTTTCCTCTTCTCATGATGTGCCTGAAAAATGTTGATTGTTTCTTTCTGATGCTTTTTAGGAGCTGCCTTTTTGTGTTGGCCTCGTTGAGAACTTCCTCATTGGTCTTTTTAGCTGTCCAGGGAACTTTCAACATTCTTCTGAGAAATCCCATCTCTGTGGCCTCTAATCGTCTTTTCATTTGTTTGTCTACTGTCCATAATTCGCTTCCATAGGTCAGAATTGGTTCTATATAGCAGATATCACAAATCATATTGGCTGCATTAAAAATATAAATTTTGTATTTTGGAATCTTGTAATACCCGCATGCTTTTCTTTTTTTTTTTCCAGTGTGTGGTTTGTGAAACCTGTCTCATCCACATTGTATATATTTTTAGGTTCACACTGCTTGAGAATTTCTTGTAGTTCACTTTGCTTTCACTTATCAGTTGTTTTTTTTTAAACTGACCCAGCCTCACCACAGACTACTTTCATTGCAATTCCATGTTGCACTTAGGTTGAAGTTGGCGTCACCTAGAGATTTTGTTAAATATAGAAAATTGTAGGAAAAAATTCAGGGATTTTAAAAATTGACGTTGTGTCAGGATTCTTGTTACAACTAGTTCCATTATTAGTGGATTCTACTGTAATTGTATTGTGTATATAAAGTGACTATCATAACACAAGTAGCACTCCATGTCATGAATATTGTAGTCTCTTATAACATCTCATATAAGCTTCTGTTGGATGATACAAAAGATATTTTCATATCATTTAGTTTAATGGCTTTATGTGATGTTCAGGCTTTGTTTGCTCTGATCAGAATTGTGTTTGCTTCATTGTTCAGCAAAAAATTGGACCAGTTCATCACTCAGCACTATCAGCACCATCTGCTACACCTGCTGCTGACCACCGTTCTTATCACCAGTCTCCTCGTCCACAGTCAGAATCAACTTCATCTTGTGGGCCACCTATTCCACAACAGCAGCAGCAACAACAACAACAGCAGCAGCAGCAACAGCAGCAAAGTGGACAGCCAGTAGAATTTAACCATGCTATTAACTACGTGAATAAGATTAAGGTATAAACATCTAATTGAGCATTTTCATTTATTTGATTTATTTGCTTCTTTATTTAGATGACCCCTCTTTTAATTATAGTTTATACAATGAGTCTATTCTATTTATTGTAATCAATCCAATAACATAATTGTAACTCTGTATAAATTGCTCTATTACTGCAAGGAACAGGATTCTCAAATTACCTTGAAACTGTCACACTGACATCTACAACATCATTTAATATTAAACAAAATAAAGTAAGATTGGTTATGTTGTTTGATACGTAAATAAATTAGTTTGGCCCTTAAATTTTATATCAATTTCAATGTAAATTTAAAATTATATTCTGTTGTAGATTTACATTCATTGAAAATCTACGATTACAGTTAAAGGTCACAGTACTAAGGGAGAGTATTTTCATTTGGGACAAGTACAAAATGACTTTTCAAGATATAAAAAAAAATATATAGTTTATTTCATTTAACCAATTTATAGTAAGTAAAGTACCCCGTCATGCCAAGAGGCGTATATGGAATATGGTGTTAGTGACCATATATTTTACATACCTTCGGCGCATGATTTTTGGGGTAATGTGGTCTGTATTTCGCCCATACGCTTCACTTTCCCAGAAAAAAATCCGGTACCCGTTTAAGGCTGGGTGAACCCGGAAGCCGTCAGTTGGGATCGAACCCTACCCCTTGTCCTTTGTAGTCCAGTTCACTAACCACTGAGCTATCGCGGCTCCCTAAAAGTAAAGTACCCCCGTCACGCCAAGTGGCGTATAGGGAATAATGGTGTTAGTGACCATAAATTTTACAGACCTTCGGCACATGATTTTTGGGGTAATGTGGTCGGTATTACGCCCATGCCGCTTCACTTTCCCAGAAAAAAATCCGTTAACCAATTTATACATATATATATATCATCAAGCACCTGGTCTGCTGGTGTAAGTGATCATGTCTCTCCACAATTTTCAATCTCCACAGTTATTTATCATTTCTGTTGTTGACCTTCTACCTAGTCATTCTCTTAAGCTGTCTGGTATTTTTTCTCTTTGCTTTCCTCTATCTTTTCATTCCTCAATTTTCCCAGTTGTTACAATATATTCCAGTTATTGTCTTCTCATTACATGGCCAAAAAATGATGATTGTTACTTCCTAATATTGGAAATTAGCTCTCTTTTTGCTTTGGCCTCTTTCAGAACATTATCATTACTCTTCATAGCTGTACATGGTATTCTAAACATTCTTCTGTAAAACCACATTTGTACAGACTCCAGTGATTTTCTTGTTTATTTTCCTGTTGTCCATGATTCATTTAGATATGTTAAGAATGACTCTACATAACATTTAAGAGCTCTTTTTCTTGTTTTGATTGTCGGATCGGGTAATTTTACCTGCTACTTTATGCAGTAAACAGTACAACATGTGGCTGCCTTGTAGGTGAGCTCGGGAGAGTAAAAGGCTAAGGGAGGGTACCACGAAGCAAAACAACCCCACTGTCTTGTGGGTGAGACTTTTTAGTCAAAGGCTAGCGGAGCCAACCGTAAACAAACTACAGAAAACCACCATTGTAACTTCTTTGTACAATCATGAATATATATGGCCATGTCAAAAGTCGCAGTGGGTAATTCTGCAGGCACAGATAGTTTCAGGTTGACGAATCAGGGGCAAACCATGAAAAAGTTGTTCCAAGATATCAGACACCCTGAACATGGCAACATAAATGTGAGATATCTGGCTAGAGACAGATTTTTTCTAATGTTACTGTGGTAAATGCAACATTCTGGGAAGGACATGTGACCTGATGATTTTATTTATATATATATATATATATATATATGTATGTATGGATGGAAAGAGACCATAGGGCAGACCAGTGCTGAGATATAAGGATGCTTGCAGGGCCTCCTTGAGGGAATTTTCTATCAGTGAAAGAAACTGGGAAAATGTGGCTGCAGATCGTAGCCCATGGAGAGCAAAAATAAAAAATGGCACAGCAACTACCGAGACAATGCTGATATCAAATTCAGAAGACAAAAGGCGCAAGAGAAAGGAGACAAGGCCAGGTTCTGCAAATGCACCTTGCTCGTTCTGTGGATGGATCTGTCTGTCCAGGATTGGCAAATTCAGCCATGAGAGATGTTCAGTAAAGCAGCACCCACTATGAGACACTAATGCTTTACCGAACTAATGACTTATCATTCATGATTGCTTGCTACCAACCGTCTGTCAAGATGCCAAAGGCCATATATATATATATATATATATATATATATATATATATATATATATATATATATATATATATGTATAACATATATATATATATATCTTTGTAATAAAAGCGTTCTGAAAGAGGACAAAGCAAGATGATAGCTAATTTCCAATATTAGGAAGAAATAATCCTAATTTTTTGGCTATGTAGTGAGAAGGGAACAGCTGAAATATATTTTAACAACTGGGAAAATTGAGGGACGAAGAGATAGAGGAAGCAAAGAGAAAAGATACCAGGCAGCTTAAGAGAATGGCTTGGCAGAAGATCAACAACAGAAATGATAAAAGACTGTTTAGAGCGAAAGTTGTGGAGAGACATGATCACCTACATGATGATAATGATATATATGTGTATTTAAATATATATGTATATATTTGTGCAAGCTGTCAACCTTTCCTGCTACCATATTTTCTATTTTACTTTAATATTATTTATTTTCCTCAGTTCATTTTTATTATTTACATGTTGTACAGTTTAACCAAGAAAGAGAGGTTCTATTTTCATTGTAAATTGTTTGAATTTCTTTGCAGTATTTGTATTGGAAGATATGATAGGTCACTTCGGCATATCAAGGGATATATAAAAAAAACCTAGTTTGTGGAAATTGGGCTGATGTTGCTGCAAATACAAACAATGCAGTCTTCTTTAATGATTTAACCTTCCATCAGTTAATCTTTACTGCACATAGTGGGTTTAGTGGTTATAACCCATGTCTTATGACAGTAAAAAGGAATATATATAAACCATTAGAAATAAATGATCAGATCTTAGTGGTTATAGCACTGTGCATTTTTTTAAAAACAGAATCGTTTTCAAGGTCAGCCCGACATATACAAACAGTTCTTGGAAATCCTGCATACATACCAGAAGGAGCAAAGGCTGACAAGAGATGTAAGATTGTGTTTGTTCATAGTTTGATTTGTTTAGTTGTAGTCCAATGTTGCACAGACGGTTGAGCAATTATGGATTTTAATTCATTTGCAGTGATACCGGGGCCTTCGGCTAACCATAATCATAACCATAAATTGAAGAATTAACAGGAAGAAAAATGCGATCAAAAACTGGATGTTTAAGAAGGAAGGAGAACTGTTGATTGAACAAGAAAGTGTAAGTGAACGATGGACAGAATACATTAAAGATCTTTATGATGATGAACGAACAGAAGTAAAAATTAAGGTTAATGGGAAAGGATCAGAATTGCTAAAAGAGGAAGTCTCTCTCTCTCTCTCTCTGCGATCAGGACTCAATCAGAGTAGGATTCCAGACTCCCACATGAAGTCAGCTGTCAGGCTAAGTGTGTTGATCGCCCCCACAGACAGAACATCACAAGTAGAGTTCGCCAGAGCCACTCTGATTGAACACCCGTTAATATGTTGCACTGTGTTCTGCGCCAGTGGCCCAGTGCATCCGATTTCAGCCAGCATTTTATTCGGGTTTGCTTTCCCTAGCCTTTGATTGTCCCCAATCTTCCTGCAAGGCAGCAGATTGTCTTTTCTGTAGGGGGATTCTGCCCTTAGATGGTCGGCCCTCCCAGGTTTACGAGCACCATCTGCCCGAGTCACTAGAGGTGACTAACACAGACATGCACACACAAAGATGTGAGATGTGACTAACACACACGCACGCACAAAGATGTGAGATGTGACTAACACAGACATGCACGCACAAAGATATGAGATGTGACTAACACAGACATGCACACACAAGAAGTGAAAGATGCCTTGCGCAATATGAAAGAAGGAAAAGCTCCTAGACCAAATAATATAACTAAAGAAGAGATTGAAGCTATGAGTGATTGTGGTATAGAGATAATAACAAAAATATTGATTGATATTTACAACAGCAGATATATACTGTAATGGTGTAAATGTAATGATGTATTTGGGACTGTGTAATAAGAATTAAGAGAACCATTGTGTGTTAAGGGAGAATGAGATTCACGAGACAGTTTATGAGTTCAGGTTCTTGTATGAAGATTAGGATGAGTGAGTTGGTAGAATAAAGGGGAGTGGAGTTATCAGCGTAGTTTAAGTGAAGGGGCGTGATAAGTGAGTAGAGTTAGGAGAATAAATAGGAAAAAGGTAAATCTCGTGAACGTTGAGATGTTCTAGAAACACAAAAAGTGATTATAATTAAGATTAATGCCAGTTTGAGGCTGAGTGTATAATGTAGCGGGATCCTATTTGTTGCAACGGGAAGTATTTAAATGGTTTGCACAGGCAGAAAAGTTAAGACGTCACATATTCAGGGAAGGTCGCAAGACTGATCCTCAACCTACTGGTGTGGAGCCTTTACTGTAGTAAAAGGACGAACGCTCCTTCTAGTTAGAAGTGTGGACAATTCATTTTGGAGGACACATTGTAGGAAGATACTTTAGAGGGAAGGCTCCTGTCATGAAGTATGAGCCTTTAGTATAGTGACAGGGCTAACACCCAAGTGTAGTTAGAAATGTTAGAAACAAGTAGATAGTGGTTGATTCGACTGGAAGAACTTATTCAAGGATAGTACAGCGTAGTCATGAGGATATGCTTTATTTTAGGGGGAAGAGAGACAGTGAGCCGACTGTTGAGTAAGTGCTGTGCTGTTATATTATTATGATAATAGAATTATTTGTGTAGTGCATGAAGAGACCGTTAGGAGTTCAATTGTAAACAGTTAAGAAGGAGGCAGAACCTCCTTAGCACTACTTTGACATGCTGGAGCGATCATCCAGGCCGCCCAGCCTTGTTATTGAGATTTGTACATTTAGTGGAGTGATGTAAATAAACATGTTGAAGTTCCTGTTTTATAATAAGATTTGTTTACTACCTGAATTGTCTGTAGATGTGTTCATGAACTGTATTCAGTGGGCTGGTCTGGTCCAATCTAAGTAAGAACCAAAAACACAACGCGAAGTACCACTAATTATGATGGCAACGGAAGCGGGGCTTCCACATGCTCAGAATGCCAGAGCTAAGCTCTAAGACCAGTTCCCCAGTGTCAGATACTCATGTCAAAATCATGTCAGTCAAGTTGATCAATGAAGATAAATCAAGGTGAACAAAGCATCATGAGCAAATAATCAATTGTCAACTTCATCCTCAATATTAATACAGACAGAGCAAGAAGTAAAGGGCGCCATTGATCCTTGTTTCAATATTCTTGACTCAATAACTGTTTCAATCATCTGTTCACATGTGTTACTTACAAGACGACCAGCTAAAATCAATATTAACAGCCCTACCAAAGAAATCTGGTGTGATTGAATGCGATAATCATCACACAATAAGCCTTATGAGTCACATGACTCAAGTATGTGCACGTTACATATTGGAATTGTGGGTCAATAAATCAACGACGATAAGCTACTTCTTAATAAGCTACTGTGTGGCGCCGATATAATGATTTTGCAAGAAACTCTTCTTGGTGATAGGACAGTTAATGCCCCTGGATTTCATTGTTTCTACAATAGACAACAATTTGGGCAGGCCATCTTTGTGCGCAACAATATGGTGGCAGCTGAGGTTGATATGTCTGCATGGGACAATGCAGAATTGCAGGTACATGCTGTTAGGGTGCAAATCGCCTCATAGTCCAGTATGGTTCGCTGACCCCACGAGGCATGAATGTATCACACTCATACACATAGTTTCCTTTCGGCTGCTCCTTCCCTCTTGCATAGCCCTCTCTACCACCCATGTTGTGGCTCTTTAGTCTATCTACTATGCCACGCTATTCTTAGTTCTTCTCCACTAGTCCCCGTTGAGGAACTTCGGTGTTCTCCTATATACCTTTTTTCTGCGCTACTTACCCCTCATATGTTTTTATTACACCCCACTCTCATACATCCCACTCTTTCCGCCTTTTGAGTACCTGTCATTCCACTATTCTATTCTTTCTCCTTCGAGTTTGCACACTGACCCCGGTGTGAACCCTTCCACACATATGATTGTCCCCGTATGGATGTGCACATGCATGTATGTGTTCATAGGCACGGGTATTGGTATATATATGTATACGCATATACATGCATGTATATGTATGTGTATGTTGATATGTATTAGTATGTGCACGTCTTCTTGCACGTGTACATATGTATACACGCATCTGTGTGTGTGTATACATGTATTTATGGGCCCTTAGATACTTTCAGATATTGCCTGTGCCTTTGTAGTCGACGTACCTAGATAGCGTTCCCCCCACTCGTGTATTTTTAGAACCCTTCACCTCTGACCACAGGGTATAAATTACAGCTACACCCGTGAGAAATTCCTTTTCCTAGCCTGACCACAGTCCACGATACACAGGGAAGTCAACATATTTCGATTATTTTGTTTTTGATGTTTCATTACTAGTTAGCTATGTAGGATTAGTTTTATTTATTCACATATCTGTGTGTGTATGTTGTTTGTTTGTTCCTGCTGAAGGCCTATTGAGCCGAAACGTCGTTCGAATCTGTGTCGTCTACTAATCACGTAAAGCTTCTAACATACCATTTTTTTTTTTTTCTATTTTTCCTCAAACTGGCGGTGCACCCCTTCCTCATTAGATGGATTGCTGCTGCACTGTTTCAGAGGAAGGTGATATTCAGATGTGGAGGTTGGTCTTCCGAGCCAACATCCATTTGTCCAGGGCTGCCACAAGGCTCACCTTTGTCACCAGTTCTATTTAACGTGTACACAATAATGATCACGGAACAACAGCTGGATGGGAGGGGAAGAACTATGTGACTTTTGCTGATGATATTCTGGTATATCGACAGGGAAGAGACAGATGGGAAATCGCCTATACAATGCAAGATGAACTCAATCGCATTTCTTCCTGGTGTGGGGTTTCAGGTGCCTTGGTTAATCCTAATAAAGCATCAGTTTCATGGTTCTCCCTTAACAATCATATCGTTAATACGGACACACCGGTAGTACAAATGGGAGCTAATGAGGTGACCAGAGACTAGTTGATGACATACCTCGGAGTTAAGTTTGATCGCAGCCTGTGTTTTCTGGACCACGTTGACCATGTGATAACAAAATCCAGCAATGGATTAGCCGCCTTGAAGGTCATGGCAGCTGCCAACATCAAGTCGAGGCTACTCACCCTTCTGTTCCAGGGACTATTCCTCGCACCAATCGAGTATGCCCTGGCAATTCTTACTGTTAGTATGACTCAAATTGACAGGCTGGGGAAAATACAGAATGGGGCCATGCACATTTTCTTGGGATGTACAAGGGACACTCCCTGTGTAGTAATTAGGTATCTTCTTGACTTTCCAACCATGGATGACAGAATCAAGATCTGGAGGGCACGAGCATAGCTGAAGATTAATGCAGATAAAGAACATCCAGGGGGGGGGGGGGGGGAAGAGGTTCTGAGCATCTATGGACATGTTCGGAGTGCAATGATGATGACCCATAAATAACTCAATCAAAACTTTAGAAGGCATAATCGTAGACAGCAAAGATCTAAGAATAATAACGAACATGTATTGGCAACACACAGGAGCCATAAGAGCTGGAAATCAATTGGAAATATTTCAACAAATAAAATAGGGTGTTAGGTAAAGTTGTGTGCTGTCACCAGATTTATTTAATACGTATAGTGAGATTATTTTAAGATCCATAAGGGTTATGCCTGGAATAACATTTGGAGGTCATAAGTCTTAATCGCTAAGAGTGAAAATGAGTTTCAAGAAATGTTGGACATTATAGTGAAATAAAGCAAAAATAAAGGACTCAGTCTTAATAGCAAAAAGACAGAAGTAATGCAGCAATAAAGAAAAAGACATCACCGCAATGCACAATAAAGTCAAATGGAACAACATTAAAACAGGTTAATAAATTTAAATATCTGGGAACAATGTTAACCTCACATGGTAGATGTACAACAGAGGTGAGATTTAGAATGGCTCAGGCAAAAGCAGCTTTCCCAAAAATGAAGAAGATACTGTGCAATCTATTTTTGACAGTAGAAAGAAGAAGAGTTCTTAAATGTTATGTAGAGCCAGTCTTAACAGATGGATGGAAATCAGGAACAATAGAACAGACAAGAAAATCACTGAAGGCTGTGTACAAATGTGGTTTTACAGAAGAATGTTGAAAGAACCATGGACAGCAAAGAAAAGTAATGAAAATATTCAGAAAGAAGGCAATGCAAAAAAGAGAGTAATGAGTAACAATCATAATTTTTTGGCCATGTAATGATAAGGGAACTGCAACTGAAATATATTATGACAACTGGGAAAAATGAGGGACTTAGAGATAGAGGGAAGCAAAAAGAAAAGATAACAGACAGCTTGAGAGAATGGTTTGGTCAACAATCGAAATGATAAATAACTGCCAAGATCACCTTAGCCAGCAGGCATGGTACATGATGATGACACAGTGTACAGATTGAGGGTCTGTTTGCAGTGCAATAGAAAATAAGAAAATCCCTGACTTAAACAATGATTGACAAATAGCTGATTTTTACCAAACATGTAACTCACATAAATACAGTAGTTATTTTCTGGACAGACTCTCAGATGTATCTAATAATATGGGAAAGGTCCTGGTATAAAAGGTATGGAAAACCTAACATTATCTTGTTTTCTCTTCTTTTTTGTTTTGCCGTCATTAGCAAGGCCTAGCCTCTGGTCCAAGCAAGCCGCTGACAGAAAGTGAAGTGTACCAGCAGGTGGCTAACTTATTCAAACATCAAGAAGATCTTTTAGCAGAATTTGGACAGTTCCTTCCTGATGCTAATGGAGCTTCAAGTTATGGTGTGGCTTCATTTGTAAGTTACCGATATATAATATAGGTATAAATAGTTTTATACCTCAGTTTTATTCGTAAATAATTAATTAAAGTCAATATGACATTGTCTGGTGATTCATTTGTGAATTATTGATTATGCCAATGTGGTTGGTTTGTTGGTTGGTTGGTTGTGAGAAATCACACTATATTAACATTAATATGAAAGACTTTAATAAAGTGTATAAACAAATTTAATATTTTGCTATTTCAGTTTTAAACAATTTTTTTTAAAAACAATGCTAAGTTTCTGTCTGATGCAACATCATTTTGCAAGCTGACAGTTCCAGAGCTCATAGACCAAGTGTGTAAAATTGATTGTTATACTATTAAAAGTCATCTAATTATTCTGACTACATTCTTATTGTGGAATTAAGTACCACTAGTAATGATATCATCACAGACAGGTAATTGTTAACAGATGATGATGAAGATATTGAAATTAATTCGGCAAATTCTATACTTGGAGTGAGGTATGTTGATATTATATTGCGAGTATATGTGTTTCTTAATTGCAAGCATATTTTTTTGCTGTTGGGTTTCTGAAAGCAGTTTCTGTCATTTTTGTGTGCTTTTATTAATAGAACAATAGTTTTTAATAATTAAAACAAAAAAAGTGAATATTTGTTTTATTCCATTATTTATTTTCTTCCCCTAGCAACAGTTGTTGTGGAAATGTTTGCAACAATTGACTACTTATAAGGAATTTTTTTTTTTAAACAATTATAATGATGGTAAACCAGACAATTGTTACATTACATTTTTAAGATTTCATTTATATATCTTTTGTCCTGTAATGCTTTTGCTATCTATTAGATACAATTAGTAACTTTTTTTACTTCATTAATTATTGATTTAGTAATGAATAAAAATGCTTATTTATTTGTTTATCAACAGAAACACTCAAACACCTATTCATGTGACTCAGAAGTTTCACACTTAAAATGATGGACATTTAGACAGTACATCACATCAAGGAAAAACCAACAAAATGGAGAAAGAAATTATGGGTAGCAGCAGATCATAGATGCAGTAACAGGATATATATATATCCTGTTACTGTTTATATATATATCTATGATATATATATATCTATATATAACTCTGAAGTATACACTGGGAAAGATTCAGCTCCTCAAAATAAATTATAAATTTATTAAAAAGGAAAAACATTACATTGAGGCACCATTTTGATATATATGATTATATATATATCTATATATAACTCTGAAGTATACACTGGGAAAGATTCAGCTCCTCAAAATAAATTATAAATTTATTAAAAAGGAAAAACATTACATTGAGGCACCATTTTAGCAAATTATAGGGGTCTCCAGGATAGTTAAAAAAAATATGTGGTACAAGGAAAAAGTGCAAGAATGTCATATGAGATAGGTTAGAATGGTGAATATAGAGATTATTCAGTAGAAGGATAATAAAGTGCTGTTAATATGATTACCACTATGCTCAAATCTTTCAAATCTAAAACATGTATATGTAAAACAAAATTTAATGGTATCTGTGAAGAAATAAATGTTGACCTGCCAATTGTTGTCAGTGATTATATTTCAAGAACATTAAAAAAAAAAGCATAAGGATATACAACTTTGGCACGGCCTAATAACTGTTGACCGCTTCAGTTTACTAGGGAGCTCATAAAGAAATTTGCTGGTATAGATAAAACCATTGCTGTCCCACTGTTTCATACTGGAAAGAAATTAAATGATTGTCTTCAGGTTGTTCCAGCTATATCTGTCACCAAATTAAAAATATAGAAATGAGAAGTAAAATTATATATCAGGCATGCAATAAGCATTTCTGCTTCAGCAAATTAAATTGTCTTCCTGCTAGTCATAATATGACTGGTAACCGATGCAGATGTTTTCCTAACCAGCATGTTTCTTTAATTTATTACATGTTTGGGTTTATAACATTTTCATTACTCTTCTTAGCTGTCCATGGTATTCTCAACATTCTTCTGTAAAACCACATTTCCACAGACTCCAGTTATTTCCTTGTCTGTTGTCCTATTGTCCATACATCCATATGTTAAGACTGGCTCTCCATAACATTTAAGAACTCTTTCTTGTTTCTATTGTCAAAAATGGATTGCATAGTATCTTCCTCATTTTTTGGAAAGCTTCTTTTGCCTGAGCCATTCTGCATCTCACCTCTGTTGTACATCTTCTGTCTGAGGTTAACAAAGTTCCCAAATATTTAAATTCTTTTACCTGTTTTAATATTGTTCCACTTGTCTTTATTTTGTACTGAGGCTTTTTCTTTGTTGTTACATTACTTCTGTCTTTTTGCTGTTAAGGTTGAGTCCTTTATTTTTGCTTTCTTTCACTATAATGTCTAACATTTCTTGTAACTCATTTTCACTCTTAGCGATTAAGACTGTATCATCAGCATACCTTAGATTATTTATATTATGACCACCAATTGTTATTCCAGGCATACCCCTTATGGAGCTTATAATATATTAATATAATATAAATATAATAATATATATGTATGTATATATATATATATATATATATATATAAAGTAAATATAATAATATATGTGTAAATACTTGAAGAAATATATATATATACAGTCGAGTCCACTTAAGCCGACCTCGGATAAGACGAATTTCGCTTAAGCCGAACTGATTGGCTGAGTCCCGGCAATTTTCCTTCTTTACCTTTGTATTAATACTTCTGTTAAGTCGAACTCGGATAACCCGAATTTTCGGATAAGTCAAACCTAAAAATTAATACCGTCTATATAAAAGTTGATGTTTAAGTCGAACTGTTCATTTTGACTAATTAAAAAAAAAAACAAAATTGTGAAATAATTAATTTTATTCACCCCGGAAAACAACGTGAAATCCCGCACCTACGATAACTTCCTAAATAACAGCAATGGCGACTTGCAGTAAAAAGCTTACCTCTGTATCTTTAAAAAGAAAGATTGAGCTATTAGAAGTGGTCGAACATAGTGGGAAGAAAAAAGTAGATATAGCTAGAGAATATGGCATTCCTAAATCAATACTGTCGGGCATTTTAAAAAATAAAGACCGCTATAGAAAATTGTTTTCCGAAAATAAAATCAATAGTGACAGACAGCGTGCTAGAACAGCTACTAATGATTGTATAGACACTGCTCTTTTAAAATGGGTCACTGTGCTGAGGTCGTCAAATGTACCCATAAATGGGCCATTAATGATGGCAAAAGCAGAGGAGTTTTCACGTCTTGGAGGTCAGACAGACTGGAAATGTAGTGCTGGCTGGCTGGATCGTTTCAAAAAGCGACATTCTATAACATACAAAAGTATGTGTGGAGAGAGACAATCAGTTGATGAAGCAACAACTCATTCATGGACAGAAGATGTGCTTAAACCTGCATTGGCTAAATACAATTGTGCTGATGTTTTTAATGCTGATGAAACCGGCTTATTTTGGAGACTGTTACCTGATAAAACATTTTCTTTTAAAAATGAAAAGTGCCATGGGGGTAAAAAATCAAAAGAAAGATTAACAGTAGTTGTGTGCACTAATATGGATGGCAGTGAAAAATGGCCATTATTTGTGATTGGAAAATTTAAAAGTCCTCGATGTTTTAAAGGCCTGAAAAAGTTGTGTGTGGACTACAGAGCCAATTCTAAGTCATGGATGACATCAGAACTTTTCAGTGAGTAGCTACAGGAATTTGATTCTTCAATGTTCCGTAAACAAAGAAAAGTTCTTTTAGTTGTTGACAATTGTTCAGCCCACACAAGAAT
The DNA here is from genome assembly GCA_032433765.1 of Megaustenia siamemsis. NCBI lineage: Eukaryota > Metazoa > Mollusca > Gastropoda > Stylommatophora > Ariophantidae > Megaustenia > Megaustenia siamemsis. Next base: position 48,652,014 of record JAVIAB010000126.1, read on the forward strand.
AAACAATTTGAAAGCAACAGAACTTTTGTTTCTACCGCCTAATGCCACATCAACACTTCAGCCGTGTGATCAAGGTATAATTCAAAACCTTAAAGTGTATTATAAATCTACAATGTTGTCAAAACTTGTAGGTCATATGGATACTGACCTCAGTTCTGATGGTTTCAAGATCACCCTCCTTGATGCTATTTTAATGTTAAAATCTTCATGGGACAGAGTTTTGCCTGCAACTATTGCAAACTGCTTTAGACAAGCTGGCTTCTTACCTGCAGTAGATGTCCCAGTAAATGAGAGTTCATTAACGAGCAATGAGAGTAATGATACATGTACTGATATTTCAGTGGAGCCATTACTTGCTAGGTTGTATAAAGAGCTAAACATTGAACCAGAGGAGTTTGTGAACATTGATAATGATGTTTTTACCAGTACCCCTCTTTCAAGCTCTGATATTATGAAGCTATGCATGCCAACCATTCAATCAACAGACCATTCGAACCTCGACTCTGATGATGAGGATGACTGTGGGCTACAAACACAACCTGTATCACAGTCAGATGTTTTGGCATGTATCGACAAAATTAACATTTACATGATGCAAACTGGATGTCCAGATGATGTAATCACACCATTTTTTGCCCTTCAACAGGCCATGAATAGACATTTTTTACAAGCCAAGAAGCAAAGGAAAATCACATACTTTTTCTTTAAATAATTTGTGAATTTTCAAGAGTTGAACCAGGGGAGTTTGTGAATATTGATAATGATGTTTTTACCAGTGCCACTCTTTCAAGCCCTGATATTATGAAGCTTTTTTACTTGCTTTTTCTTTAATTAAGTTGTGAATTTTCATTAGGTTAAAATGTTCTGTTCTCTTTTTTGCCTTTCTTGTATCCACATTGCTGATAATGTTAAGAGTCGCAGTGAAGGTATTTCCTAGGCAGTACATTTGTTTTAATCAATGTCCATGTACAGTACTACACGCAGTGTATACATATTATGTGCAGTCTGGATAAGTAGAATTTCTGATAAGTAGAACAATTTCATTAGGTCCCTGCGAGTTCTACTTATCCAGACTCGACTGTATATATATATATATATATCACATAATATAATTTCTTTAAAAATGAATTATGGTATCTTTTCGTTCTAATATTAGTTTGTTGTTGAAAATTTGTCTGTATAACACAGAGAACAATTTGACTATAATTTGCTTTTAAAAAAATGTACTGCTAACTTATTGTTTAATTTGTTTCCATTTTGTTTTCATTAATTTATGTAAAAATGAATGTTGTAAATGACTGTATTAAAGATATTCATTATATTCTTTATAAGATATTCATAATAATCTTTATACTTTTTTTTTCCTTCTTGGTCATTATTTATGTTGTGTGTTTTTAGGTCACTGTTTATTTTTAGTAACAAAGAGACTAGGTCACATTAATAAGCAAACACATTCTAATTACAAAAACATTAAAACTAAACAAAAGCTCATCCAATCTCCTATTCAGCAATATATAATACTAGATTCAAACCAGAAGTTGACTTCTGTAGTTGTCCACGAAAAGGAACTTGAAATATTTCAAAATACTTAAAAATACTAAGGACTTCTAAGAGTTAAAGCAGCTATTGAATTCTGATGAAATTAAAGTGTATTTTAAATGAAACAGTTAAAGTGTATTTTAAATGAAACAGTTAAACACTTATCGATGTAGTATTGTTATATCTTTTAATAAAATGCTCAAAACATTAGTACTTTTTATTGAAAATATGTATAATAAGCCACATAAAAGTTTGAATTCCAATGGAGCTTTGAATTTTAAATATTTTTACACAGAGCATCATAATTTCCGTTTGGTAGATGGGGAATGTTGGTGTGGCCCCATTTGTTCATTAACTATCTCTCAATCAATAAGAATATATATATGTATGTTTGAACTATGAAGTATGAACTTTAATCACATCTGCATTAGATATGACACACTTTGTGTTCTGTCTTGAAGAATGTGTTACAATCTGTGATGCTTATTCACATGTCTGTGTAACTAATTTATCTTAACCCTAGATTACGTTGCCGTTGTAAAAAATACCACCTGAAAATTAAATTTTTTTAAAAAATTCGACAATTTGCTGCAGACAAACAATTTTTCCTCCCTCCCTCAACCTTACTAATTATTTATTTTGGTGACCCCTGAGTGTTGGATTTGTTTAATTTGTTGGAATTTTTTTTTTCATACACCATAGTCAAAAGTATTACGTTAATGTAAAAACGTGAATTTAAAAAAAAAATAAAAAAAGTTCTTTCAATTTTAAATGGGGAATTCAGAGTGGATCTGGCAGACTCTAATTGTGATGTTCTGTCTGTGGGGGCGATCAACACACTTAACCTGACAGCTGACTTCATGTCAGAGTCTGGAATCCTACTCTGATTGAGTCCTGATCGCAGACAGAGAGAGAGAGAGAAATGGGGAACAGGCAAATAAATACAATGCTGCAGTAAAGCTGGTAGCAAGGAACAAGTGGTGGAGTGTAACATACACTCCTACTAAGTATGGTGGTAACTTTACAAAAAAAGGACAATAAAAGATATTTTATGTTTGGGCCCACATACAGCCTTATTCAGAAAACAGGGACAACATTAACAGACAACAAAATGAAGTTTTACTCTACTACATGTTCTCAGTTTTCAAAAAATTCATTTGTATCATTTTTTTTCTGTTTGACTGAGGAAATCTTCGGCCGCCTGCAAAAATTTCTGTAGCCGTCTGTTGGTGAGAAATACAACAAATCTAACTCTACTAAGATAACAGTGAATATATATGAAATGTATGAGCAACGAACGCGCTGGACTGAGGTCAACGTGTCAAATGACAAAATCACATCTGATAGCCAAAGTGTAATGTGTTCGATGGGCAATAAATCTGATTGAAACCAAGAAATAATTACGGCATCCGATACAGGTGCTGGTGATTGCTTTACCTGCGTACCGGTAAAATAACAAATCTTAATTGTTTGAGCTAGTCTCACATGAACCTTCATTGGGATCTGTTTCATTTCTAGATAGAGAGGATACTTAAAAAAATATTGTAAGTTGATCATTATTTCATTTTTAGTTCTTTGTGTGTTCTAATAGTGTTGAAAATGAGTGCATATGCCATTTACATCTGCAATAACTCGAAATAAAGAGAAAATTATACCCAGGCAGGATTTCACTTTGGAAATAATAGAAGGAGTTTATGAATCCACATTTGATTGAAAGATATGACATGAGTTTATATGATGCGATGCCAAATAATCCATCCAAAAAATTCTGCAATATGTACCAACAGCAGTTAACATAGTTAAACCACAGGCTGGCTCAATGAACATATTGTTCTCTGTGTGCCACAAAAACAAGAAGAAGGACAACAAACTTTTGTGTTTGTAAAAAAGCCATATATCGTGCGCATAATGTTAAAGTTTGTTCTGGCTGTGCACCTTAATTTTGTCTTTTCTAAGTGTCATTGTTCCATATTTTTTGTAAAAAAAAATTTCCAAATAAATATTTTTGTAAATTACACACGGTTTTATGTGAGCGGTATTTTTTACGACAGTATTGTAAAAAAGTGATTTACAGAAAAGTATCTTAATCTATATGGATTAACATATGGATGTGAATCATGTACAATAGGACAACAGAAAAGAAAAATCACTAGATTCTGTATAAATGTGGTTTTGCAGAATATTGAGATTACCATTGACAGCTAAGAAGAGTAATGAAAATGTTCTGAAAGAGGCCAAAGCCAAAAGATAGCTAATTTCCAATATTAAGAAGAAACAATCATAATTTTTTGGCCATATAATGAGAAGACAGCAGCTGGAATATATTGTAACAACTGGGAAAATTGAGGGACGAAGAGATAGAGGGAAGCAAAGAGAAAAGATACCAGACAGCTTATTAAGAGAATGGCTTGTCAGAAGGTCAACAACAGAAATGATAAATAACTGTCGAGATGAAAAGTTGTGGCGAGACATGCTCATCTACGCCAGCAGGCCCGGTACTTGATGATGATGATCTTAATCTAGGATTAAATCAGAAATAGGGATCTTTGTTGTTTTAACAATGTTGCTCACAGTAAAGTAAAAAAAATGGATTAACAGACATGTGACCCACATGGGGAGAACAAAAAATACATTAGAATATGTTCTTTATGGTTATTTACTTTACAAGTCAAGCAGTACTAAAAATAACATTTATAACCATTCTCTGAGTGATGACAAGAATAATATGTGAAAGATCACCAGCTTTATGGAGAAATATATATTTGGGACAAGCAAAGAGTAATAAAAAGGTATATGTCAAAACTATTTTCTGAATAATGTTTTCATTGTTGAATTTGCCAGGCTGACTCTGCTCTTGGAGTTAGAAATGACCACTCATCAACAGTGAAAAAATCTGGCTATACTAGTGGAAAAACACAGACCAACAAATCTGGTCTTGGAATAAAACGACCATCAGTGTCTACATCATCAGCTTCCATGTTTCAACCCCCTATCAAGGTACGTATTTGTAAGCGCCATCTGCCCTTTAGATTGTGAACCAAAGTAAAGTCAGACAGTCCTCCACATTAAATATTAGCTGTAGTGGGTCTCCAGCATCTTCAGTTTTGTCTTGATGTTGGTTCACAGTACTCTGCCTATCTACAATATTGTTCTCATACTTGCTTATTTTCAAAATTGCCTTCAATCATTTGAGAAGCTACAATTAATTAGTCTAACAACTTTTTAAACAATATATATAATGGGGCCCATACATGGGGGCACCGTGGGGCAAAGATAACAGCATACTGCTTGAAATTGGGGAACTTTGTTGCTGCAGTACAAAACACCAAAAGTCACACCAACCTCTGACTGCTTTGCTGGTCAGTGAAAAATGAGAGACGGAAAAATGTATGGTACTATCATCTTGGCTCACTACATTTGACATATGTACAAATGCTATTTCCAAATGCAGTGCGATTTCAGTTTTGTGCACAAAGTCCCATCTGCAAAGATTCTGAGTTTCAGTACTTTGATGAACAGAGGAAGCTTTTGTGACCATCACCAGTAGCATATAATAAAAGACAAGCTGTATGATGATGTCACTAGCCTTGAGCTAATACTTTCTTTGAACTTATTAAGATAGGTGTTCAAAGGTGTACCAAGAATTGGAAGTTTCAGTACGTTGGCAATTTAGATAATTAAAGATTTGGCAAGGATTTTCAATATTTTCCTTGGGATGTGGTCTATAGCATCATGTTTTAATAGATATGGGTTTAAATAGAAACTAGAAAAAATATGCACACAGGACATTACTAATGTAATTGAGTGATGAATGCTTTATCTCCCTGTCAAGACAAATGTTAGAGTTAGTGTTGGTCGTAGGATTATCTTCATCGCATATTGAACAACAGTCCATCAGTGCTCAGATCTCCGCCCCAGCAAAATCCAGTGTGAAACGATAAACTGGTTTGATGTTCGGACAACCCGTGTTCGATTCCCGCTGGGAGCAAGTGAATTGTACTCGTGGTTGGAAAAAAAAATACCCCCACGGTCGACCCAGCCTTTGGTAGAAATGGGTACCAGGGTATTACCCTGGGAAGGTGAGGAATGTCGCTTCGCATCTGAGTTTCGATGCTTGAGGCGACACTATACAGAAATATCAGAACATTTCTGGATAGGCGGCCGAGCACATATGGGTGGAAACTCGCGTGCTAAGACGCCGGTTCAAGCTCGTACTATACCTTTACCTAAACTGGTTCACAGGTTTGCCCCGATCTCCTCATAGCTCTCCTGAATCTAGGCAACATCCTAACTAACCTGAAAATCCATGAGTCATGCCAGGGCTGCAAATTCATGAACAAAACTCATCATTTCACCCTTCATTACGAGCAAATAGTAGGTTTAGGGATATATGATCGTCTATCATGATGACGTAGCACACAAAATGGATGTGCCCACAATGCCCACTTCACTCCATAGAATGCATACAAAACACTGTAGCGATGATGCAGAATCAGTTGCCTAGGTGGAATCTTCCGTTGACCTGGCTGAACAATCTATATTAACTCTCAAATGTCTGCTATATATAGCCATCGTTAAATTCTTTACGATCTTGCCCCTGATGTTAGCCGAGCCTTTTACAAGATATTTTTTTGGGGAAAAAATATAAGAAATCATATTATATAAAAAATTAATATGTAAGACTTTTTAAAAATGTAAAAAAAAAAATATTTTTCAATTTTATTTTATAAAAATTTAATCCGAAAGCACACTAAATTTCTATCCAACACAACACCATTTTGAAAGATGGTAGTTCGTAGCTTTTCGACTGATTGTCTAAAATCAATTGTTTTACTAATAAAATGTCATCTAATGATTCTAACTACATCCCTAATTTGGATTTAAGTACTGATAGTAATGATATCATCACTGACGGTGAATTGTTAACTGATGATAACAAAGATATTGAACTTGATTCGACAAACTTAATAATCTGATCGAGGTATGTTGACATCATGGCATATGTGTGTCTCAATTGCAAGTGTGTTTATTTTGCCCTGTTATGTTTCTGAAAGCAGTTTGTGGCATTTTTGTGTGTTTTTATGGATATAACAAAAGTATTTAATAGTTGAAATAAAAAAAGTTAATATTTGTGCTTCATTTAATTATTTTCTTCCCCTAGCAACAGATTCTATGGAAATGTTTGCAACAGTTCACTACTAAATAGGGATGTTTTTTTTTGTTTAATAAAAAAAAATTGTATACGATAATGATAAACCAGGCAATTTATAGTTATAATACATTTTTAGAAGAATTTATTTATGTATATTTTATCCATTAATGCTTTTACTATCTAATAGAATACAATTTGTCACTTTTGTTATTAAATATTGATCTAGTTAGTAATGAATAAATACTTATTTATTTGTTTATCAACAGAGCTTTCAACATTCAACCACCTATTTATGTGACTCAGTAGTTTCACTCTTATGCTTAAGGACCATTTAGACAGCACATCAAGGATAAACCAACAACAATAGGGGTCTCCAGCAGAGTTATAAATATGTGGTACCAAGGAAAAGTTCAAGGTGTCAGATCTGATAGATTAGAAGGGACAATACAGAGATTATTCTGCTGAAGGATAATAAAACTGTTAATATGATTACCACAATGCTCAAATCTTTAAATTCTAAAACATCACGCACCTGTAGAAGAAAATGTAATAGTACCTTTGAAGCAATAAATGTTGACCTGCCAGTTTCTGTCAGTGATTATAATGAGTATGTGGAGGAGAAAAAGCTTTAAAGTAAAAGCCTTTCACTGTTCTTGCTCTTTCTGCATCCAAGATGATACCTACTCCTCTTTGGTGTTCAGTACCTCCAGAATAGCTTATTTTATGTTTATCAGATTATATCTCCCCTGATCCGGTGTATCTCATTTCACAAAGTCCCAGTAAGTGTAAACCCATTCTTTTAATTTCTTGTATGATGTTTTCCAGTTTACCCTTCTGCATGAGTGTTCTCACATTCCAAGTACCTAATCTTTATTTTGTTTACAGTAGCTTGATGACGATTGGGTATCACATGTAGCACATGATGACCAACCGAGGATTTTCCATTGGAATCCCCCTTAACATTGTTGTCGTTTTAGCATATATATATATATATATATATATATATATATATATATCATAATTATCTGCTTGCTGGTCCTGCTTGCGTAGGTGATCATGTCTCTCCACAACTTTTGATTTCGGCAGTTATCATTTCTGTTGTTGATCTTCTGCCAAGCCATTCTCTTAGGCTGTCTGGTATCTTTTCTCTTTGCTTTCTTCTGTCTCTTCGTCCCTCAATTTTCCCAGTTGTTACAATATATTCCAGCTGTTCTCTTCTCATTACATGGCCAAAAAATGATGATTGTTTCTTCCTAATATTGGAAATTAGCTCTCTTTTTGTTTTGGCCTCTTTCAAAATGTTTTCATTACTCTTCTTATCTGTCCATGGTTTTCTCAACATTCTTCTGTAAAACCACATTTCTATATCTTCAAGTGATTTTCTTGTCTATTGTCCGATTGTCCATGATTCACATTCATATGTTAAGACTGGCTCTACATATTTAAGAACTCTTTTTTCTTGTTTCTGTTGTCAAAAATTTATTGCACAGTTTCTTCCTCATTTTTTGGAAAGCTGCTTTTGCCTGAGCCATTCTACATCTCATCTCTTTTGTACATCTACCATCTGAGGTTAACATTGTTCCAGATATTTAAATTTACCTATTTTGATATTGTTCCACTTGTCTTTATTGTGCATTGCAGTGATGTCTTTTTCTTTGTTGCTACCATTATTTCTGTCTTTTTGCTATTAAGGCTGAGTCCTTTATTTTTGCTTTACTTCATTATAATGTCGACCATTTCTTGTAACTCATTTTCACTCTTAGCGATTAAGACTGTATCATCAGCACACCTAAGTATATTTATATTATGACCTCCAATTGTTATTCCTGGCATGTCCCTTATAGATCTTAAAATAATCTCACTATACATATTAAATAAATCTGGTGACAACACACAACCCTGTTTGTTGCCAGTACATGTTCTTTATAATTCTTAGATATTTGCTGTCTACGTTTATGCCTTTACCTCCAACAAAACCACACTGTTCATCACTAAATTCAGGACTGATTTTGCTTGGCACTCTTCACATGATGATTCTTAGTAATATCTAAGTCATATGACTCATAAGGCTTATTTTGTGATGATCATCGTATTCAATCGCACCAGATTTCTTTGGTATTGCTATGAAATTGATTTGAACAGGTCGTCTGGATCTGCTGTTTAGATATCATTCAATATTTTTGTTATTATTTATATTCCAAAATCACCCATTGCTTCAATCTCTTCTTTAGTTATATTATCTGGTCCAGGAGCTTTTCCTGCTTTCATATTTGGCAAGGCATCTTCCTCTTCTTTGAGCATTTCTGGTCCTTCCCCATTATCCTTAATATTTACTTCTGTTCATTCATCATCATAAAGATCTTTAATACATTCTGTCCATCATTCCCTTACACTTTTATATCATATACTTTACTATATTTTTAAGTTTGTTTGTATATAGCTTTGTCATCTCTTTTTTTTTGCATTTCAATCTCTTTGCATCTCTGATTTATCATGCTTTTTTTGCTTGATTGCATTGTATTACAATTTCTTTATTTAATCTCTTATACTCATCTTTGTTCTTATACTCATCTTTGTTATCCTTAATTTTTCTTCTTGTAACCATTAGCTATAAAATGTAATCTGTCATCCATTTCTTTCTTGAATTTGTCCTCACCGGTGGTATGAACTCTTTTGATGTTTGCTGCATTGATTCTTTTAGCACTTCCCACTGTTCATATATGCTGTGTTTCTTCTCTATTGCATTGTACCGGTTCTGAATTGTGATGTTATATTTGTCCTGTAACCTGATGTCTGATTTGAGTAAATCTAAATTTAACTTTATATTAACTGATGTTCGTTTTGCTGTTTTTAATTTTACTCTAAGCTATCCCACAACTGGTACTTGATCACTTTTGCAAACTGATCTAGTTTTCAGACATACCAAACTGTTTCTAAATCTCTTGTTTATCATTATGTAGTTGAGTTGATTACACATGTTGTCTCCTGGGACATCTTGGATGTTGCTTAAACCAGGTGTTTCCTGTCATCATGTTGTGTATTATTGCCCAGTCAATAAGTTTATCACCTCTTTCATTTCTCTCTCTCCTAAGCCATAATAACTAACCACTTCTTCAATTCTTTCCTTTCCTACTTTTGCATTGAGATCCCCAAGAACTGTTGGCATTTTCATGCGATTGTACTATTTTAAGCTCATGGTAAAATTTATTAATTGTTTCCTCTAGACTGTCTGCTGTCGGTGCATAAACTTGTATGATATTAATTATTAATATTTATTGGCTTTCCGTTCAATTTCAATAAAAAGACTGTCATATATTGCTCAAAAGTCTTTCACTAATTCTCGCTCATTCTACTCCTCATAGGTGTTCAATACCTCCAGAATAGATGATTTTGTATTCATCAGAATATATGATGACCCTTCTGCGTGAGTGTTCTTATGTTCCAAGTTTCTATTTTCAGCACCTGTTTGATCTTTATCTTGCTTACAGTATCTTGATGATGATTGGGTATCACCTGTAGCACATAATGTCCCCTACCGAACGAGGGTATTCCATTGGAATCCCCATTAATGTTGTTGTCAAGAATTCTATAATTGTGACGACCCATGGTTATTCAAAGAAGTTATGATGGTGGTTGTCTGTTGCCTTCCATCGGTCTGTTTGTGGTTGACTCCACTAGCCTTTGACTAAAAAAATCTTGCCCACAAGGCAGTAGGGTTGATTTACTTTAGGGTACCCTCCTTTAGCCTTTTAATTTCTCCTGAGCTGCAAGGCTTCAGGGCAGCTGCAGGTTGTACTGTCTACTGCTTACTGTAGCAGGTAAAATTACCTTACCTGACAAAATTCAGTTAACTAGGGAGCTCACAAAGAAACTTGCTGGTATAGATAAAACTATTCAGCTCAGCTATATTTGATTTCTCACTAAATTGTTTTCTCTGTTACTAAACCCCTGAAAAATAGAAATAAGTAGTGAAATTATAAATCAGGCATGCAATAAACATTTCTGCTTCAGCAGCAAGATAAATTGTCTTCCTGCAGGTCATAATGTGACTGATAACTGATGCAGATGTTTTCCTAACCAGCAGGTTTTGTTTCATTCATTACATGGTAGTGTTTGTGTATGAAGGCGTGTAAGTGTGCACGTTTGTGTATGTGCAAACAAGTATATCATCATCAAATACCAGGGCTGCTGGCATATGTGATCATATCTCTCCACAACCTTCGATCTCGACAGTTAAACAAGTATATACCTTATTGAAATAACAATTATATTATATATTTTATAACCTTCGTAATATATATAATACATAATATATTTTCTTTAATTTCTTTTAAAATGAATTATTCCTTTCTAACATTACATGTGTTGTTGAAAATTTGTCTATATAACATATAACATTTGACTATAATTTGTAAATTTTATGTTTTTTAAAAATGTGTACTACTAACTTATTTTTTAATTAGTTTCCATTTTGTTTTAATTAATTTATGTAAAAATTAATGTTGTAAATGATTGTATTAAAGATATTCATAGTGATCTTTATATTTTTTTCCCTTCTAGGTAACAATTTATATTGTGTATTTTTAGGTCAGTGTTTATTTTTAGTAACAAAGAGACTAGATCACATTATTAAGCAAACATATTCTAATAAGAAAAGTGTTCCTTGTTGCAGTTTCCTCATATTCTAAGTCCGGCTTGCTGCTGGAGCTGAGTGCTGTGTGCACACCATGAGCTGTGTTTTTCATCCAGATTGTGTTTTGTTATTCCGATTGCTTGCGATGAATGATGATATCCTATGATGAAGGACAGTTCAGCTGCGTTCACTTTCGGTACAGTTTGGCCTTATGTTTTTAGGAGTGTGCTCTTGCTGCTATGTTGGGAACTGCAGCTACCTCTCTTTTTTTTTTTTTGATCCTTCAATGAGATTTTTGATTCGTATGATTTCACTGGCACGGGCGGTTGAGCAATTATGGAATTTAATTCGTTTGCAGTGACACTGGGGCCTTCAACTAACCATAACCATAGTAGAAACCAAGGATTTCTAAGAGTTAAGGAGCTTGTAACTTGTAAGTAATTGGAGCTGAACAAATCCAGTGATGGTTATTGAACAGCTCTTAATGTCATAATACCATAACACACACAATCAAGGGTGACAAAGACAAAGTCAGCTCCACTCTCTGCTATTACATTGTGTCTCATGGTTAAGCTTTGGGATATGTTAAAAACCCTGCTGTGTACTATTTTGGATTGTTGTAATGTAATTGTCTGTTTTTATTCTTAGAAAAAAGGAGTACCCAAGGACTTTAGTTTGGCTGATGCAAGCAAGACAGGATCTTTAACTGAATATGCCTTCTTTGACAAGGTAATTATTCTCATTCACAAAAATATAATGAGACTGTTTGGATTACCTCTGTTACTATTAATAATTAATTGTAGCAGAGATTTGATGCAGTTTTATTTTGTTTGTTTATCTACGTTTGGTAATAAGTGTAAGTGTCCTGTAATCACAGTTGCACCGGTGCAGAGTAATTAAAACAAAAGTTTTGAATGTAGTGAAAAAGATATTCAACACTAGATTATGATCACATTGTAAAGTTTACTGACCCAAAATACAAATTCTTGAAATTTGACAGTTTGTTGCTCAAAAATTCTTTTTCAAGCCATGTACCTTCCTAATTGTTCCTGCAGGTTGTCACGTGATGTGTTTTTGCGCCCAGAATGTTTTATTTTTCAAGATGTAGCAAGGGTTTTATAAAAAAAATCAGATCATAATATTGTGGTTTTTTATTAATGGTAATTGGAAAGGATTTTGTTTATTTAAAAAAAATATTATTATATAGAATTCTGCAAAGGGAACCATTGACGCAGTAGGCAAAATGCGTTCCAGTTGTTGACCAGTAAAAGACGGCGTCTTTGACATGAAAAACATTTTTTTTTCTTCATATTTAGACACTTAATAGCTAAATAGTCCTTGATGAAAATAATCCGAAAAATATCTCATCCATGTCTTATGTCAATTATTAAAAATATTTATGAATTTTAGGTGTTTTTTTTTTGTTATGATCAACTGAAAAAAAAATTGACGTAACAATAATATGATTAGTAGGGTCATGTCCAGGTCACAGGGGGACAAGACTGCTACAACCTAAGCTAATTAATGGTGAATAATAAAAACAATTATGTCATTGCCTGCCGGCAGCAAAAAAAAAACAGGTGCATGATATCACCTTGAAATTGACCACATTTATGTAAAAATAGACGCCCAGTCTAAATATCCATTCCATTTTATGGAAACATTCTTTTGATTTATGCTAAATGCTAAAATCCACACACTGACCACCCCTAGCCAGATTTTGCATGCTTTTTTCAATGGCTCATAGAGAGTGCATCAATTTTATGTTGATGTGATCACAATAGCAAGAGTCTGGATATTTATATAACCTTGAAATTTACCACACTTTTGTAAAAATGGACGCATAATCTAAATATCCATTCCATTTTAACAGTGCCATTCTTTAATTAGTGGCAAAATTAAGAAAAGTGACTGACTAAGCAGAAAATATCTCTTTTGAAAAAAAAAAATACAGAAATTCTCGCTGTCTCTTTTTATAGCATGGAGAATGAACTTCTCCTTGACTGAAAAAAACTGGTATTCTGGTAATCATGTGATATCCTGTTGAAACCACAGAAAACATGCATGCACTCTTAGGCTGCTTTCAGCCATATTTTACGCAGAAAAAATTGTCATGTGAGACTGAAAAACTTTGATGTAGAAGTTTTGTAATCAATATGTCAAACTACTTAAAAACACCTTGCCTATTTTATGATATGCTAAACACCTGGCAGTTCTAAATACATTTGTTACTTATGTTTACTATAATACTCGGGACAAGAAAAAAAAGTTTATTTAGGTGATTTCATCATGAAAATGGCAGGCCTTATGAATGCACATTTGCTTGAAAGATTCAACACTCTGATTTTACAATGTGATGTAGCTGTAGTGACAGACCAGACAACCTGAATTATACATCAACGAGGATAATTCTCACACTCAGAATTCATAGTCCACACCGGTAATGACTAAATTAATTTCATTCATTGGTTGGTTGCCATAGAGCACCATTTTACTTTGTCTCTTGCCTTCATAGTGCTTGCTGTCACAGGTTCACCTGTCCATCTTTTGATGTTTTCAGTCCACTTTAGTCTTGGTCTACCTCTGCCTCATCTACCTTGTGTCTTCTCTTCAAAGATATCCTTTAGTAGGGTATTGTGTCTCTGCACATGTCCCAAAAAAATTTCAGTTGTCATTTTATGATGAAATAAGAGTACTTTATTGACTCTCACACATCTGTGTTGTGTATTAGATGTTTAGTAATCTAAGCAACAGCTGTGGACCATGGAGGAATGGTTACTCCCAAACTCTTCACAACTTAGTTTACCTCTGGGACTTAGCACTTACATAGTCGTTAAGCCATTTAAACGTTGCTACAGACTTTCCGTCTAAAAAAACCTGACAATTTGACTATTAACAATTTATCTATGACCTGTCATGTCTGGACTTTCTAGTAATCTCTGAACACATGGTTGACGGTGATATAAGTAAGGCTAACAATTATTGTGTGACGCAACATTGTAGTGAATCTGGCTAGATTCACAGGCGTATGCATTTGAGGCAAATGCGATTGATTTTGTATTTGTATTAACTGCTGGCAACCATTTTACTATTACAGTGTTAGAGAATCTATCAGAGAAATTCTACAAATTGAATAGTTTGCGGACACAGTTCAAACCCTAGCTTGTCCCTCATGAACAGTTTGTTCATAACCCTCAAAAGCCAAAAAAAATGTTAGTATACTTTTGTATTTTTTTTGACGAGGCTATGTCATTATGTCCTGGACATTACGTATGCACCGTCTTCCTTGACTATTCTGCCTGCTGAGAGTGCTGTAAATGCCGATTTAAAAGCTCATTAAATTTTAACTTAATTTAAAATGCCCCACGCACTTCCGGTGCGTCCCAAGATGGTGGTGTTGTTTCGCCGGTTCATTTGTCAAGGAAGTGCGATTTTATTTATATGTGCTTCTAAGTGATGCTAAATGACGAAAATCAAAAGCTCACAGTGTATCCATGTGTTGATGAGCCGATTGACTGGAGTTGGCCAGTCTATAACGCGGAAATGGGTTCTGGACCATGCGACTGAGTGCATGTGATTCTAGAAAATCCACAGCATCAATTTTCAGCGACTTGGTGATGAGATATATATATATATATATATATATATATATATATATATATATATATATATATATATATATATATATATATATAAATATATATATATATATATATAAAACGGGGCCTTGTTACCATACTTTTAGTTGTGTCTCTTGTTTTAGCGCAGTGCACAGATGATCAAAGAGCGTTATACCTCACTAAAATATAGTTCCTAAATGTTTTTTAAAATATATCTTGTGCAAGTACTTAAAACAGAATTTATTTGTATTAATTTAACAATTTTATTTTATTCTCTTAAATATTCTATTTATAGCATATAAAATAAATTAGTAATAATATTAGGCATTTTTAGAGAGCTGCCAATTTGTAATCTTGGCGCATGCACACAATTATTCGAACCTAGATATCTAGTATACTAAAGGTAAAGTAAAGGTAAAGTACGAGACATGAACCGGCGTCTTAGCACGCGAGTTTCCACCCATATGTGCTCGGCCGCCTATTCAGAAATGTTCGGATATTTCTGTATAGTGTCGTCTCAAGCATTGAAACTCAGATGCGAAGCGACATTCCTCACCTTCCCAGGATAATACCCTGGTACCCATTTCTGCCAACGGCTGGGTCGACCGTGGGGGTAATTTTTTTTAAAATTTCCAACCACGAGTACAATTCACACTGCTCCCAGCGGGAATCGAACAAGGGTTGTCCGAACGTCGGTAGTCTAGTCGGGTGGTTTTCCCAACTAGGCTACCGAGGCCCCCATCTAGTATACTAATACTGTGTTATTGGAAAAAAGAATTAATGCTTTACAAAAAATTACAATGCGTCACAGAGACACCATTGAAATGTAAATGAATTGTGACCTACATAGTTATTATGGATGTTATTTTTAAATTTCTCTGCATAGTTTTCTCATAAACATGTTTAAATATGTATGTCAAGATTTTTGGCTGGTACCCGGTCACGATGGATGGTGACTTGTTTAAACCTTTTTTTCTTAACTGAAATGAACATTTGTAACAGGGGCACAACAGCCTCCCTTCTTATGTCGACGAAATGACACGCCAGGGTGCACTAAACGTAACAGTGCACAACACGAAGTACTAACCACTCTAACGATCATGGCCCCTCATGCGGGTCGACTTTCTCTTGTATTGATCTGCTGTTGCTGATCTTCAGATGTTGATGATATGCCCGTCTTGAACGCTGAAAACCAACTGCAATAATTGACAACCCATGAACGATTGACTGACAGCTCTTCAACCTTGAGCCTGTTAATCATCCCTCTTCACCACGAGCCATCATTACCACAGGTGCTTCCGCACGATGAGCTATGGCTCGTGATGCTGCTAATGGCCGGATTGCTGATGACGATTTGCTCGCCACTCTTTATGATTTGCTACTTGTTCTCACTGCCAATGCCAGTCTCTTTGGACCGTCATGATCTATAGTTTGTACTTCACGTTTTGCCGTTGCTAATTTTCTACGACTTCCCCCAGTTCGTTCACTCGCTAGACCGTTGGAACAATTAAGATGCTTTAATGAACTTAACACAAGTCCACACTGTACACAAAGACATCTTTAATCAACAAGGCGCATGTCCGGATCATGCAGAACAGTTCACAATTATACAATACACATATTGGCATTAATAATTTCCTCCCATGGTTAACTATATTGCCACCCTCAGGTGTATTTCTCGTGGACTGACTATGCAGCCCCAACTCTGTGGAACTCTCGTGTAGAGTTCCCAAATATGTGTAAACCCCATGATCAACCAAAAGTCATTATTCATAGTAGAAGCTATTCACAAGCTTATCAGGTCTCTAAGGAACTCTTGCTTGAAGTTCAACATGATCGACAAAAGTCTCTATTCATAGTAGAAGCTATTCATAAGCTCACCAAGTCTCTAAGGAACCCTTGCTTGAAGTTTCCAGTTATGTGTGCGATCAACATGATCGACAAAATCAATTGTTCATAGTAACAGCTACTCATAAGCTTGCCAAGTCTCTATGGAATCTTGCTCGAGGTTTCCAATTATGTGTGCGATCAACATGATCGGCAAAATCAATTATTCATCGTAGAAGCTATCCACAAGCTTCTCAAGTTTCCTGCTACGACCTCTTTGAAGTTGTCTACTGTTGGACAATCAAACAAATCTCCAACAATGTCCCATTGTGTCGATTGCGCTGATTCATAATCAGCTTTCGTGCAGATAATGTAACCCTAACCTTATCTGCTGCAATCACACCTATTCTATTCTAATCATCTAACACAAACACTTATTAATTGACATTCACAAATCCTGGAAATATTACAACTAAACTATCTGGCTGCCGCCCTAGAATTACTTAACTTTCATCTGTCAAACTACTCTCTCCGAGCCCACGGTATCGACTGAATTTCTCCAGATGTCCACACTGGACTACTGCTCGAATGCAACTAACTTAAAACTCTCCCTCTGTTCTCGTTTCTCCACTTCCCTTAAAACAGCTCACCCAATTCATGCTTATTTAGCCCCTTCTCCCAAAACAGTTCACCCAACTCACGCACACCTGACCACTTCTACTTATCTCCCATTATCTCCCATTTCTGTTTACTGTTTCCCTACTAATATAGCCTGTTTCAGTCAACTCTTATCTATACTCTGTTTCACTTATCACCCTGCTACAAGCCGTTTCACACACCCTCTTTTATTCCCTGTTTCACATTGTCAGCAGTGAAATTTCATAGAACGTTAAATAGTATCTTAACTCTTTCAGGACCAGAACAGGAAACAGGAATTTTCAGATTTGGATCAGAAAACTCGACTTTTTTTCCTGTTTCCAGAAATTTTACCATATACCTTTTTCATTTGACTACTTCACACAATAATTGAGATAAATGTGGCATGTGTTATATATCACTGGAAAGGGAAATGGATACAGAAAATGAAAATAGCGATATATTTCTGATATGTCATTATTTAAAGGAATAGTTATATTTAAAAAAAAATATTCAAGGTAGATAATTTTAAATTTAAAATATTGTATTTCACTTACCCATTTCCATCCAGATATGTGTTGCTATCCATTTGTCTTGAAATATTACACAACATAATCCAAATTCCTCGAAAATACAGTTTATTTGATGAATTTATGTCCACAAATAACAAAATTATGCACATTTTTATAAATGATCCCAGAATAAAAAATTTTCAAATTTTTGTACATATATCTATCTATTGACCTTTCGAGCCATTGCCTGCCCATAGGGCGTAGACCAAGATACACCTTCTCATATCTGAATTTTTGTTCTAGCAGTTTTCTTTTAAAGATTTTTTTATCAAATCTCGCCATTTGTCTCTGTTCTGTGCAAGCAGCTCTATCTCATTGAGGGAGCCGAATCCTGTTGCTCTTGCCTCTCTCATCAATGTTGTTCTTAGTGTCTCCCTGGGTCTTCCTCTTTTTCTCTTACCTGTTGTTTCCCATATGAGGGCCTGCTTTGCTATTCGCTTATTATCTCTTCTCATCACATGTCCAACATATGACCATCGTCTTTTCTTTATTACTGAAGATATTAGTGGTTGATTGGCGATTTCTCTAATTTCCTCATTTGTTTTGAATTCGTTCCATGCTATACCAAGTATTTTCCATCCAATTCCAGTTTTGTACATCACAACAATATTATTTACAAGTCAAGTTTATTATTTTTATTGACACATATGTACTTATTGTGTGTGATATTCCCTAAAGCATGTTTTAGCGCACAGATGTGGCTTATCCGGAAAACCTGCACAATAATAGCTGCTTCGTTTTCTTACTTTCCGCTGCTCCGAACAATGAACACACTGCAGGTCTTCCCCATCAAAATCAATGAGATGGATGGCACCCTGATATCTCTGCGGCTTCATGTTCCATTTTTTCCCCGGCTTGGATAAATCAACTTGAAGAAGGTTGTTAGGAATAGGTGTCTCTGCTCCTACTATGCTACACAATTCATAAATAAGCAGTTGAAATCTGCAAAAGGCATAGGCTTTTCGGTGTTAGGGCGTCTCAAGTTATATAAAATATGAGCATTGAGTTGTGTGATCTCAATTATCCACATAAATATTTTCTTCCACCACTTGACTGTCTTCCTTGTGTGGTTTCCATAATATGAGATCATCTGGTCTACTCTGTCACATCCATTCATTGAGTGGTTGTAGCTATGGATGGGTGATGGCTTCCTGACTTGACTCCTACCTTCAGTTCTGACCTCATATGTGACACTTCCATGTGTTGTCACCAATTGGCAGGGCTTTTTGGATTTTTTATTCCCTCCAGCTGACACACATAACTTGCTCCTCATAATTGATGAACCACTTTGCCTCATTCACTGATATTTTTTTATTTTTGACTTCTGCTGGAAATCCGCGCCTGTTGGAATTTAGCGTTCCAGTGTAGTTGTGATTTTTCTGCCGCAGAAATTGAACAAGTGGCAGGGAAGTATAATACTGGTCAGTAAACACATGATGATGATCTGTGATGCCTTCTAGTAACTTGTCGAAAACTTTGACAGCATGTGATGAATGTGGGTCTGTTTCAGGCTTGTAAGCTGTGTCCGCACCAAAATATACCAGGAGGTTGAAAACGTATCCGGTGATCGAGTCGCAAAGTCCGTATGATTTGATATTATATTTTTTTTGCTTACTGGCATTGTACTGCTTGTACTTCCCTTGTAGCCTATAACCATCTCATCGATGCAGATATTTTCAAACGGATAAAATGCTTCTTGAAATTTTTCTATCAATGAATTGATGAACGGCTCAATTTTACATTTTCCAGCCGCATCAGGAACAGCCGCATGAAGCATAGATTGATAAATGAGTAAAAATCTTGTCCGACTAAACATGCAAGGACTACTTGTAAATGATTGAATGGACCAGTAATCCTTTATAGAATTTTTTGCATTCATTCCCATGGCAATCAGGACTGCCAGAAACTGAAAAAAAGTATTACGGTCCAGCGGTGTCCATTTAGTAAAACTTTAATACCTGCGTACAGGAGTACTCAATTCTATTTTTTGCTGAGCATAATTGTTGATATTTTGAATCAGACTATCAACAATTGTGTCAGTCAACAGGCTCAGAAAATACTTGGAAGGTGAAGCATTTTCTGGAAGATCTAACTTACATCCAGAATTTATATTTTTGAAGCTAGATTTTCCAATGGTATCTCCATCTCTGGCTTCATGCCACCCATCAGCAGACTTCCTAGCCACATCTGTCCTGTCAGCTTTGGCTGACAGAATAGTATCAGTTTCATCATCAGAATCACTGCCACTAAATTCCTCTGAGTCACTGATAGTGCTGGACTGGAGGCATCGACCAGCTAAACTTAAACAATCTTGGTTTCTTACCACTCGACTTACCACTACGATTATCATGACTATCATTATCACCACAAAAACTAAAACTGTCGTCTGAATCTGAATAGTCCATTTCTGATTCACTAAATAACAATGTTTCGAACATAGATGTAGCTTGTTCTGCACTATATCGTTTTGGGCAAGATGTACTGCAAGAACTACCAGCAGTGGGCGTGGCCATTTTGTGATAGAAATTTCAGAAAAAAAAAACAATGAATATAAATAAATAATTTTTCAAGATTCAAACGTCCGAACACGCTGTTGTAAACGGGAAGATCAAGGAAAATAACTCTCACGACCGGAAATCAAGTATTGGTTGAAACAAAAATGAAATTCAGTGAAAATGAAACAAATATTCAGCTACATCCAAAATATCTGAAATGTCGGTGGCTGTCTAAACGGATCAATTTCATAGATCCGAGGACTCGGTGCTGGTTCTGAAAGAGTTAAATTATTAGTCCACATAGGTTTTTTCTTGCTATAAAAGCAAAAACATGCAAAAGAAGTAACAGGGAATTTTGAGGTAGTTTTTTAATGTAATTTTGGGACATACGCATACGGTCACATAAACACCAATGGGGGATAATAAGAATGGTTTTTTTTATCTTATGTATAAACATAACTAATCAGCATTCATTTGAGAGCAGAAGGACAAAGTATTAATCTTTCATTTTCATCAGTAAAATTGTTGAGGAGTATATCCATTCTTAAGAAATATTTAAATAGTTATAGTACATAGTTAGGTTAGTTCTGTTTGTCACTTTTATTACACTCAGTGATGGTTTCATTATGGTGCTTTATTGGGGGCCTCAGTAGCCTATTTGGGAAAACCACCCAACTGGACTACCGATGTTCGGACAACCCGTGTTCGATAGCCGCTGTGAGTAGTGTGAATTGTACTCGTGGTTGGAAAAAAAATACCCCCACGGTCGACCCACACCTGGCATAAATGGGTACCAGGGTATTACCCTGGGAAGGTGAGGAATGTCGCCTCACATCATGAGTTTCGATGCTTGAAGCGACACTATCCAGAAATCTCTGAACATTTCTGTATAGGCGGCCGAGCACATATGGGTGGAAACTTGAGTGCTAAGACTCCGGTTCAAGTCTTGTACTTTACCTTTACCTTTATGGTGCTTTATTATATACACATACTGAAAACTCATATTCCTTATATTTCATTTGCGAAAAAGTAAGATAAATCCAAAATAATTTGTTTTAAAACTTTGTACTTGCAGGTGCGGAAGGCCTTGCGACATCAGGAAGTTTATGACAATTTTCTTCGCTCTATTGTGTTGTTCAATCAAGAAATTGTGACAAGGCAAGAACTTGTGACTCTTGTCAGCTTTTTCCTCTCGTAAGTAGTCGACAAATATTCTTATGAGAAGTTTTCTCATATATCTTCTTTAATTTGTTGCTCTAATCAATTCAAATCAAACAAGAGACCATTTGGAGGACCTCGACTTTGCTGTGACATAGTCCTCATCAACGGTCAGATAAAAATTATGCAGGAAAACACAAATGAACTATCATCAATAGTCATCAAAATTGGGCTGGAGATCAATTATGAAAAGACTCATCATCATCAAGTACCGGACCTGCTGGCATATGTGATCATGTCTCTCCACAACTTTTGATCTTGACAGATATTTATCATTTCTGTTGTTGACTTTCTGCCAAGCCATTCTCTTAAGCTGTTTGGTATCTTTTTTCTTGCTTCCCCCTATCTCTTCATCCCTCACCTTTCCCATTTGTCACAATATATTCCAGCTGTTCTCTTCTCATTACATGGCCAAAAAATGATGATTGTTTCTTCCTAATATTGGTAATTAACTCTCTTCTTGCCTTGGCCTCTTTCAGAACGTTTTCATTACTCTTCTTAGCTGTCCATGGTATTCTCTAAATTCTTCTGTAAAACCACATTTCTACAGACTCCAGTGATTTCCTTGTCTGTTGTCCTGTTGTCCATGATTCACATCCATATATCAAGACTGCTCTACATAACATTTAAGAACTCTTTTTCTTGTTTCTATTGTCAAAAATGGATTGCATAGTATCTTCCTCATTTTTTTGGAAAACTGCTTTTGCCTGAGCCATTCTGCATCCATTGGTGATCTCTGTTGTACATCTTCCATCTGAGGTTAACAAAGTTCCATGAAAAGCAACAGATGAAATAATATGAATGGAAAACAAAACAGTGGAAGAGATTGATCACTTTGTCTATCTTAGAAGTCGCATTGATCGGGAAGGGGATACAAGTAAAGAAATTAGAGTCAAAATAGCTAAAGCAGCAATGTCCTCCAAAGCCTTGAGAAGATGTGGAAATCAGCACAAAAACAAAACTTAGACTATTCAAATCAAACATACTATCAGCCCTTACATATGCATGCGAGAGCTGGAAAACAACAAGAGAATAGAAACAAAGTTTAACATGGAACGAATTCAAAACAAACAAGGCAATTAGAGAAATCGCCAATCTACCACTAATATCATCATTAATCAAGAAAAGATGCTGGACATATGTTGGACATGTGATGAAAAGAGATAATAACCGAACAGCAAAGCAAGCCCTCATGTGGGAAATAACAAGTTGGACTAAAAGAGCCCGACCCAGAGAAACACTAAAAAGAACATTGATCAAAGAGGCAAAGGCAGCAGGAATCAGCTCCCTCAATGAGATTGAGATGCTTGCACAGAACAGAGATAAATGGAGAGATTTGATAAAAGATCTTTGCAAGGATTGAGACTGCTAAAAATAAAATTCAGAAAGAGGAAAAGTATCTGTGTCTATGCCCTATGGGCTGGCCACGGTTCAAAAGGTCAGTAGATTGGTATCATATACTTCCAAATTCATTTCTTTTCTTTCTTTGTCTCTTTTGTATCAACGATTTATTAATAAATCTGTCAGTTTTTTTTATATTAAAGTAAATAAATTATTAAATAAAGTTGGTATTGTTAGTGTTGGCTTTCCATCTGCAGACATATAATGTTATGTAATATGATTAATTTAGATTTATTCTTGGATTTGGTCTATTGTAAAACTCTCAGACACTACCAGATTTAGTAAAATGGTTGATTGTACAAAATAGCTGGGATTATAGGTTTCATATAATTTCTGAAAACCAGTGTACCAAGCTATTGCCATTGTTGATAATTAAGTGAGAGATCTAGAGTGTTTAGTTCATAAATTGTGCTAAGAAAGACATCCCTACAGAAAACATTTTGCAATATATGCAGATGACTTGCCTCTGGACAAGGGATGAATGAATGGGAGTTGCCATCTCCAGAATATAAAATGCTCTGAATAAATGATAAAACTGGATATACTGATTGAGTTATTAGTGGGTCATCATCATTGCACTCCGAACATTGAGTTATTGAGTTATTTGCGGGTCATCATCATTGCACTCTGAACATGTCCATAGGTGCTCAGATCCCCTCCTCAGCAATTCCTTCAGTGTCCAGCGACTGACGACTCCAGTTCTATGTTGGTTGATAAGTCTTCTTACACGGCCACCAAGTTTCTCATTTCTGGCCGTGCCCATCTTAACTCCCATTTCCATCATCCGAAGAAGTGACGTTGATCTGTGTTTGTCGAAGTGCTGTGCTCTTCCAACATCTCGAAGGGCATTGATGATGTCCGCCCGATCCATCGGTTGCCCGTCCTCAACGACAGCGCAGCTGGCCAACCTGTCCGCTCTCTCATTTCCCCGTACTCCCGCATGTCCAGGGACATAGACAAAGGTGACCTTATGTATTTTGGATTTCTGCAACGACTCTACCCATTGCATGCGTACTCCGAACATGTCCATAGGTGCTCAGATCCCCTCCTCAGCAAGTCTTGATGTGACCAGCGAATGACGACTCCAGTTCTGTGTTGGTTGATTAGTCTTCTTACACACCCACTAAGTTTCTCGTTTCTGGCTGTGTCCATCTTAACTCCTATCTCTTTCATCCGAAGGAGTGATGTGGACTCATGGTTATTGAAGTCCTGTGTCCTTCCAACTTCCCGGAGGGCATTGATGATGTCCACCTGATCCATTGGTTGACTGTCCTCAACAATAGCGCAGCTAGCCAACCTGTCCACTATTTCATTTCCCCTGTTCTCCAGCATATCCTGGGACGTAGACAAAGGTGACCTTATGTATTTTTGACTTCTGCAATGACTCTACTACCCATTGCCTACGTACAGATCCCGCCTCCACTTTTCGTATCATGCTCATCGAATCACTCAGTATACAGGCGTGGGTGTAGTCTTGTGACTCTAGCCAGATGAATGCCTTGGTCACTGCCATCACCTCCATCGTCATGCTACACGTGGTCATAACGTATGCACCACTATCTTCCTTGACTATTCTGCGTGCCGAGCGTACTGTAAATGCCCATGCACTTCATTGGTGTTGTATTACAGATCTGTCTGTATAGATGATTGCATCTTTCTCATCTGTGTTATCGCAGATGAGACCTTTGACCTCCGCATTGACCACGACTGAGTTCTGTACCCTACATTTCCTGTTGAGTGTGACAGTACACGAGAAAGTCCCCTTGAATGATGTAGGCACCGGTATCCACTCCTCGCCAGCGTTGATGTTGGTAAGCCCACAGACCTGTTTGATGACATCTTTTGCTCGGCCCACCCATGATTTGCCTCTTTTTGGCCTGACACCCTTCCCTGTTTCAAGCTCGTGATGCAATGGATGCTCTTTATCTGCACTAATCTTCAGGTATGCTCGTGCCCTCCAGATCTTGATCCTGTCATTCATAGTTGGAAAGTCGAGAAGATACCTCATTGCTACACAGGCAGTGTCCCTCGTACACCCCAAGATAATCGCATAGCTTCATTCTGTATTTTCTCCAGCTTGTCAATTTGCGTCTTACTGCCTGTAAGAACTGACAGGGCATACTCGATTGGTGCAAGGACTAGGCCCTGGAACAGAAGGGTAAGTAGCCTCTGCTCGATGTTGGCAACCATGCCATGACCTTCACGGCTGCTAATCCTTTGTGGGATTTTGTTATCACATGGTCGATGTGGTCTCGAAAACACAGGCTGCGATCAAACTTAACTCCGAGGTATGTCACCACCCTGTCCCTGGTCACCTCATCAGCTCCCATTTGTACCATCGGTGTTTCCGTGTTAATGATACTACTATTAAGGGAGAACCATGCAACTGATGCTTTATTAGGATTAACCAATGCACCTGATAATCCACATCAGGAAGAGATGTGATCGAGTTAGTTTTGCAGTGTGGAGGCGATTTCCCATCTTGTCTCTTCCCTGTCGATATACCGGAATATCATCAGCAAAAGTCATAGTTCTTCCCCTACCATCCAGTTGTTCTTCCGTGATCGTTATTGTGTACACGTTAAATACTGATTATTGATCATCAATGAAAAGAAAACTGTCTGCAATTTTCAACTTCATCACTAACATAACATCACTTGATTGATACACATCTGTATAAGTTTCCTACCAATTTCTCTTCCACACAACACATATGCTGTGTATGCACAGGAAGTTTCAAGTAATACTGCATCTTTACAATAATACATAGCAATCCCAACTGCCACAATTTCTTAGTAAAGTGCAAAACTTGTTATCCAATCCAGTACTTGTGATAACATTCATCATTAGAGAAGTCTAAAGAATTATAAGAGAGAGGACTATTCTTGTCAAATTTAATTGTAAGGTAAGATGGAAGAATATATTCATCAAGTATGATTGTCAGATAGGAGAAATACATCTGCCAAACATGATTGTCATTTATGAGAAATACATAACAGGTATTATTGTAATATAGGAGAAATACCCAGTGTCAAATATTGTACAAGGCAGCACTAGTCCTCTTTAAAAAGTTTCTGTCTCAGGCAGTTGTGACATCAAACGGAATTCCCTCCCACAAAGTCTGACCTCAATATTTGTCTAGCCCCACCACTTCTGGATAAATGACACCAGTACTATATATTTTATATTGCAATACACTCAAATCACAACATTTAATCTCTCATATTAACATTGAGAATGTATATTTGTTTATGCAACAATACAATTAAATAATTTCTGTGAGCAAAAGAAAGTCATAATTTGTTTGAGTGACTTCAGTTTTGTGAAAATTGTTTGAAGATCTGTTTTTTTTGTACTCACCATGCTGAATGATCATAGTGATGTTATATGTAGTATACATGCAAATTGGATCTGTTGAAGGAAAAGGAACACAAAATGCCATTGATGCAAGAACCCCTGGCAGAGAGAGCCTTGGAGGTACCAAAAAAGTCTATACTGATGCTTTATTGACAACACCGAAGCTTTTGATAAAGTCAATCATGAACAGACAATAGATGATCAAGTTGCTAGAAAATATAAATATCGTCATGTGCCATACCGGTTGGCGTAGGCAATCATGTCCTTCCACAATCTTCTATCTACAATGCATTGTATCAGTTCTGTTGTTGACTGTTTTCCATGACATGACACCAAGCTATCCAGTATTTTCTCTCTTTGTTGTCCGCAATCTCTCTTTCCTTTTATTTTGCCAGTTGTAACCAAGTATTCAAACTTTCCTCTTCTCATGATATGCCCGAAAAATGTTCATTGTTTCTTACTGATGCTGTTTTTTTTAGGAGCTCCCTTTTTTATATAAATATAGATAGTAAAAATAGGAGAATTATTAAACATATATATATATAAGATATATATAGGATATATATCCAAGACAAATGAAATTTTTGGGGCATGTTAAAAGACACAACAGCCTACTAAAAGTAATATTGGAAGGAAAAATACAAGGTAAAAGAGGCAGAGGCAGACCAAGACTAACATTGACATTGAAGTCAATCTATGACAGCCTGCACCATCAAAGCAAGAAACAGAGTAGAATGGCAATCCATGGTAGCCAACCTTCGTTGTGGAGAAGGCACTCGATGATGATGATGGTATATATATATATATATATATATATTGGAAACAAGAAGCAGCCATTAGAACAAAAAACAAACATGGGGAATATCAACAAATAAGGGAAGGGGTGCTACAGGGTTGTGTATTGTCACCAGATCTATTTTCTTTGTACTTTGAAAATATTTTAAGGACTTGTGAGCAAACCTGGCATTAAAGTAGGGGGAAGCAACATAAACAACTTCAGATATTCAGATGACATAACATTGATAGCAGAAAACCAAAAAGATCAACAAAATCTTTAAGATGGAATTGGGACAGAAAGTAAACGAAAAGGCCTGACCCTCATCATCAAAAAGACTGAAACTATGATAATATTAAAAAAAAAACACATAAGAAACAAACAATTCTACGAGTAAAACTAAATGGAAAAATTCTGAAACCAGTGAGTAGATTCAATTACCTGAGATCAATAATAACATCAGACTGCAGATGTGCGGCAGAAATTAGAAGCAAAATCATCATCATCATCATCAAGTGCCATGTCTGCTGGCATAGGTGATCATGCTTCTCGACAATTTTCCATCTTTAGTGTTATTTATAATCAATTTTTCTACCAACTCTGTGCTATCAGTGCCAGAATTGGACGCTGGACTCTAGAAC
Organism: Megaustenia siamemsis; assembly: GCA_032433765.1. Taxonomy (NCBI): domain Eukaryota; kingdom Metazoa; phylum Mollusca; class Gastropoda; order Stylommatophora; family Ariophantidae; genus Megaustenia; species Megaustenia siamemsis. Next base: position 48,679,880 of record JAVIAB010000126.1, read on the forward strand.
AATAAGAAAGATAATGACCACCGAAATGAAATGAGTCAGAAGAATGACAGGAAACAGCTTAAGGGACAGAGTAAGAAACATTGACCTGAGGAAGAAACTCAAAATTGAACCAGCCATCGAATACATAAAGAAACAATAGATAAATTGGTTCGGCCACATAACAAGACAAAAAGAAATAACAATGAATCAAAGAGCCATAAACAAACGCTACGAAAACGCCACATTAAGAGGAAGACCGAGAAAGAGATGGATAAAGGGAATACTAGAGTCACTTGGAGGAATAACATCAGAAGAGGCCAACAGAAGAGCAAAGAATCGCAGATTATTTCTCCCCTCAACGCCAACGGCAGCAGAGGAAGGATAGAAGAAGAAGAAGAAGTGTTATTTATTATTTCTGTTGTTGACCTTTTGCCAAGCCATTCTCTTAAGCTGTCTGATATATTTGCTCTTGCTTCCCTCTGTCTCTTCCCTCAATTTTCCCAGTTGTCACAATATATTCTAGCTGTTCCCTTTTCATTATATGGCCAAAAAATGATGATTGTTTCTTCCTAATATTGGAAATTAGCTCTCTTCTTGCCTTGGCTTCTTTCTGAACGTTTTCAATACTTTTCTTAGCTGTCAAAGGTATTCTCAACATTCTTCTGTAAAACCACATTTCTACAGCCTCCAGTGATTTTCTTGTCTGTTGTCTTATTGTCCATGATTCACATCCATATGTTAAGACTGGCTCTACATGACATTTAAGAACTCTTTTTTCTTGTTTCCATTGTTAAAAATAGATTGCGCAGTATCTTCCTCATTTTTTGGAAAGCTGCTTTTGCTTGAGCTATTCTGCATCTCACCTCTGTTGTACATCTACCATCTGAGGTTGACATAGATCCCAAGTATATAAATTCATTTACCTGTTTTAATATTGTTCCACTTGTCTTTATTGTGCATTTTGGTGATGTCTTGTTCTTTGCTGCTACTATTACTTCTGTCTTTTTGCTATTAAGGTTGAGTCCTTTATTTTTTTATTTTTTAGTATTTTCTATTTCCATATTTTGTCCAGGTTTTTAAAATTTGCTGCTGCTTTTGCTATCCTGCTTCTGATCTCTTTCCTTTTAATGTAATGTAGTGAATTATACTCAAGTTTATGTCTCAGATCTGATAAAAATTTACTAGACTAAAATATCAACAAACAACTGTGCATGAATTCCAGATCCTATAACATTGGGTGCAAGGTGACTAAGCATGTGATACATTATTTTAGCAGATTTGTGAGATGAACCAAAACAACAGACATGGCAATGCCGAAGGTATTATATAAACATGATCTGTTTTTATAAAGGGGAGGCGGGGAAAACTTAATGAAGGCTCAGCGGAGAATGTAGGTTAGAGTATCTGACTGCGTGGAAGGACCTCTTTTTTGATATATTTACTGAGGTCACGTCCAGGACGTCCAAACTAAAGAGCATTCTGCGAACAATTGTTTGTAAGATATGAGAAATAGCCATGTCAAACATTGTAAGATAAGAGGGATTTCTGTGTTGAATATTGGAAAAGAATAAAAATATCCTTAATGTCCTTGATCCCTTACATGATTGTAATAAGGGAGAAATAACAATGTCATATATTATTGTTTGATAGGAGAAATACCCATGTCTAACATAATTTTAAAGTAGAAGAAACACATATGTCAATTATGAATGCAGTATAGATGAAATACCAATGTCAAACAATACAAGAGTAAGAATTTGGGGGCCTCGGTAGCCTAGCTGGGAAAACCACCCATGTTCGATTGCCATTGGAAGCAGTGTGAATTGTACTCGTGGTTGGAAGAAATATACCTTCACAGTCGAACCAGCCGCTGGCAGAAATGGGTACCGGGGTAGTACTCTGTGAAGGTGATGAATTCCGCCTTGCATCATGAGTTTTGATGCTTGAGGCGACACTATCCAGAAGTATCCGAACACTTCTGGATAGACGGCTGAGCACATATGGGTGACAACTCGCGTGCAAAGATGGTGATTCAAGTCTCGTGTTTTACCTTTACCTTAAAGAGGAGAAATATATATGTCAAATATGAATTATTGTTTACAGCAGAATTTTATTTTCATTTATTTATTTCTTCTGTAGAAAGTTTCCCGATCTTTTCCGTGAGTTCAAAGATCTTCTAGGAGTTAATGAGCAGGGAGGTGGAGTTGAACCTCTACCACATGCAGCTACTCAGAAAGAGAGGATCAGTGGGGAACTGGCCATGGAAATTGGTAGGACATTTTTTAGAAATATTATAAAACTTGTTTTATATTATTCAATAAAGTTCTGTTCAACCTGCATAGTTTATTTTCTCTCATTTACAATGATTAAAAAAATTAAATATGTTACTTATTTTGAATTTCTAGAAAATATTTGTGTAAAATGCATCATGAATGTAAATAGACAAATTTAAAAATGATGAAGTCTTCAAATTTAAACACAGTAACAATTGATAGTTGGTATAATTGACATAAAAATGAAAGTAAAAGCCCAGCCAAGAGAAAACTTCTCTGACAATGGAAAGATGACTGTGCAACAATGCATTTTTGTTAGTGTAAATGTGAAGATCTCCTGTGTGTTATCGGGGCTTCATTATGTGGGATGTAAAGAATAGTGACACTGTGACCTTTCAGGCATGTCGTAAGAGGCAACTAAGGAGGTTGATCGATGGCTTGACAAGCTGTCATTGTAAAAAGCATTGTTATGGAAACAGACCATAGATTTTAGAAGCAGTGATCTCTGCAATATGTGCCATTTTGGCACGCAAGGTTTCTGTTTTTGAGATTGTGGTTCTGCCCTATGTGCCGTCTTCGGCTCGAAAGGATAATAGATAGATAGATAGAAATGTGAAGACACATTCTGCATTGCTACATAGAGCCAGCTAGTTCTGTTTAGTTTAGTTGACATATCATCCTCATTGCACATCAGTCAAGTCCATAAGTGCTTTGTTGTTCTCTTCTGAAGTATATCCCTCAATGTGTAGCAACTAATGACAGTGGTATTATGTTGTTGATATGTCTCCTTTGGATTCCTATGTAGTGCATCTGGCATTCCCTATCTTGACATGATATTTGTGCAGTCTGTTCATGGTTGTGAATTCACAGTAATTTTTTGAGTGGTTTTTTCTTCTAGTGTTTCTAAGGACATTCATAATGTCAACATTGCCCATTGCTCTTCCACACCCAAAATAAACCAACTTGGCACGCTATCAGCACGCTCACTACCTCTCTCATTTCTGAGCCCTTGCACAAAAATGAAGCAGGCTTTTGTTGGAATAGACTTCCCCAAAGACTCTAACCATTGAGCCCAGCCAGTTGTGATCCCTTTGAGGACATTCATTGAGTCACAGAGGAAACACATGTGTACAAGTCTGTGTCTGAAGCTGTGCCAATGCTCCATTGAAAAGTCACAGCCGTTATTGTGAAACCACTTGGAAGTCAATGTGAAAGCACCTTTGTCTTCCTTCACAGCTCCTCCAACATGAACCATGAAAGTCTACAAGCTTTACACATGCTGACTCATCTGTGCAAACAACTACATCACTCTCAGAAAATCTCTTGAAAATCAAGGCCTGCCTGAACCTTCGCCTCAGTGACCAAGAAGCCATGTTGTCCACACTCCCTGTCCAATGTGATGATGACGGAAAAGGATGTTCTTCAGCCTGATGTACCAATTCTTCCCTTGGTTCTCTGTCCTTAATTGAACACACTTGCTGACCAATATCCACAGCCAGCTCCATCTATGACCTTCCTCCTCTTAATCTGTCGCCTTCTGTACTCTTAAATCTACAGTATAGAGGACAGTATGGATACATGTCCAGCAAATGGAAGCAAATACTATATGGTGAACTAATACACAGAAAAAGACAAATTGGCAGACCTAAACTACGATACAGGGATATCTGTAAATCATCTCTGAATGCCTTCTCCATCTGTGAAAATAACTGGGAACATCTGGCAAGTGATCGCACATCATAGAGAGCGTTTATAAGGAATGGTATAACATCATTTGAGATTGTGCTAAGGCAACACTTAGAAGAAAAGACTCATGAAAAAGGATGGTAAACCTTGTGGATCAGTGGACATGACTTGTTCATTCTGTGGCCATGTGTGTTTGTCAAACATTGGGAGAATTAGCCACGAGAGAAGCTGTTCGACAAAAATAAAAAAATACACAATAACCTCCACTAGACCATCTGACAAGACGAAAAGGGATATGGATAAACACCAATGCGAAAGTTGACATACGCTTGACATCCCATTTTGTCAGCCAAGATGGGAAAATCTAGAAGGTAACTCATTGGCCTCCATTCAGTAACCTTTACTCACCACCTCTTCTTGCATCACCCGTTCACTCCACTTGTGGATTACTGAGAGCCAGGATTGCCAATGCATACTTAATGAGAGACAGGATCAGCCCCTGGCACAATGAGAACAAGATGATGTTGCTCAACCAGTGCCACTTGCCGTGACCTGCTGGCCTTCAACACCACTAGGTCTATATGCTTGTTAAAATCTTCTGTTATTTATAAGCAGTTTTGAGCAGTAACAAACAACACGTAGTGAAAGAGTAATGTAAGTCGCAAAAATGTGATTGTTACAATGCAAGTATTAAGCATATGAAGAATTTTGTTATTCAGATTGTGGAAAGTGTATATTGTTTCAAAAATGCCCATAATAATCATCATCAAGCACCATGCCTGCTGGCATAGGTGATCATATCTCTCCACAACTTTCAATCTCAATGGTTATTTATCATTTCTGTTGTTGACCTTCAAAAAAGCATTTGACAGTATTCATCGAGATTCTTTGTGGAAAATTCTGAAGCAATATGGCTTACCATAAAAAATCATAAATATTATTAAAGACATGTATGATGGTTACACATGTGCACTTCGAACAGAGGAAGGACTGAGCGAATGTTTCCCAATAGAAACTGGGGTTAAATAAGGATGTATTTTATCACCCTTGTTATTTGGAGTAGTTATGGACTTCATAATGAAGAAATGTTGCACTGGTAATAAAGGCATCGAATGGATACAAGGAGACCATTTGGAGGACCTTGACTATGCTGATGACATAGTTCTCATCAGCAGTCAGACAATGCAGAAAAACACAAATGAACTATCATCAAAAGCCAGCAAAATTGGGCTTGAGATCAATCATGAAAAGACTAAAGTCTTAATTCCAACAGATGACAAAATATACATGGAAAACAAACCAGTGGAAGAGATCGATCACTTTATCTATCTTGGAAGTCACATTGATCGAGAAGGGGATACAAGCAAAGAAATTAGAATCAGAATAGCTAAAGCAGAAATGTTCTGTCTTTCAGAAGCCTTGAAAAGTTGTGGAAATCAAAACTCATCAGCACAAACACAAAACTTAGACTATTCAAATCAAATGTACTACCAACCCTTACGTATGCGTGTGAAACCTGGAAAACAACAAGAGATATAGAAACAAAGTTGAACGCATTCGAAAATAAATGTCTAAGGAAAATACTTGGTATAGCGTGGAACGAATTCAAAACAAACGAGGAAATTAGAGAAATCGCCAATCAACCACTAATATCTTCAGTAATAAAGAAAAGACGATGGTCATATGTTGGACATGTGATGAGAAGAGATAATAACCGAATAGCAAAGCAAGCCCTCATGTGGGAAACAACAGGTAAGAGAAAAAGAGGAAGACCCAGAGAGATGCTGAGAAGAACATTGATGAAAGAGGCAAGAGCAGCAGGAATCGGCTCCCTCAGTGAGATAGAGCTGCTTGCACAGAACAGAGACAAATGGTGAGATTTGATAAAATATCTTTAAAAGAATTGAAAACTGCTATAACAAAAATTCAGATGGAGTATCTTGGTCTACGCCCTATGGGCCGACTATGGCTCGAAAGGCCAATAGATAGATAATATGATACTGTATTAAAAATTACAGCAGCAAAACAAAAATTCTTCAAAATTTGACATTTTGCCATGTTCAGACATTACCCCTTCATGTACCTTCCTAATTACCACTTCCGGTGACCCCTGAGTGTTTCATTTGTTTACATTTCTGCTGTTTTTTTTTTTTTATTTTGTTGAGATCATGAGATACATCATTGCAGAAAAAAAAAACCAATTTTCAAGATATTGGTCTTTTTTTTTTTTCTTTTTAAATTTGCTGTGACCAGGAAAAATTCCCGGTCATCGCCAGACATAAAACAACCCTTTGTGTCTCGGGAAATACAGCGAATAGTGCTTTGAGGTAGCCGAACATAATGGACTTACAGCGACCGTACCGATAGACTTGTAACACATTCGATCTAAAAGGGGAAACTCAGGTCATACATCAACCTGAGCCAGGAATTTCAAGTCCCCATGTTTTGCATAGTGTGAACACATGGCTGTGTATCGAAAGTTCAGAGAAAATTGTACTTTTAGAGCACATAATCTTACATTAAAGTGGTAGTAATTTTTATTACGATATCGTAACTGGGTTGTTGTTGTTGTTGACGGATTGCCATGAGTTGATGCGGGCAGGTTGCCCTTTGACTCATTTGATGTGGCGGTTCGTAATGGCTTTCTTGACATTCTCGGCTCTTACTGGAGAGGTTGGAATTTGTCTATCCCAAGCTTAGCTGGGAAACTGCTAGTCCAGCCCAGAGGTACTGCAATACTGGGTCCTCTATATCAGTAACAGCCACCACTACACGGATCACGGCGATCCTAGCTTCTGTTAGCCAGTCTGTTTTGACGTAGACTGTTACCAGGGGAGACCACGAGGAGGTAGAACTGCTAGGTCTTGGTAAGCTGATGGTGCGACGACCCTGCTATTGCGACCACAGGTCGCAGGCGCTTCTGCTCCCCTTATTGTAACTGGGAGAGTCACAGATAGGTATCGTAATCTAGGGTTAATGTATATAGTTTGTTTGATATACCTGATGAAAGCTTTGGCAAAATGTTGTAGTTTGTCTTTTTTTCTGTTGGTCTATCTGCTTAATACCATTTTATGTTTATGTTCTTCATTTGTAAACGTTAATGAATGGTTTTTTATTGATTTATGGACCATTTTCTTTCTGTACAGACTTCAATACTTGTAAAAGATATGGCGCAAGCTACAGAGGCATCCCTAGCAAATTTGTTCCTCCAAAATGTAGTGGTCGTACTGCTTTGTGTAAAGAAGTAAATTAATCTTTACAATGGTTTATTCTATTTGTGGTATAATTAAAACAGATTAATCGTGTTTAATTATTTATAATTATTAATTATATCATAATTAAACATTGTAGTTTGGTTATGGAAGATTTTATATGTAGTTTTCTCTTATTTAAAAATTCACTTCACTTAGGTACTTTTGTTTGACTGATGTTGTTGTTGTTATGGATTCAGAAGCCTGTGAACTGACACCTTTTGGCTCAATGCCATGTAATGATATCTACAGGTATTTCTGAGTTCCCTTTTAGTTCAGTATAACTGTTCCATTTATCAAGCCTTTGAGGACAGAGAGTTGCCCTGATGTCCGTGAGCTTTGGACAGTCAGAAAGGTGATGTTCTACTGTAAATGTAGGTGTTCACAGAGTGGACATACTGGAGTTTGGTTTCATTGTATTCTATTGATGTGGTTGTTCAATGGTACATGACCGGTTCTCAGCAGTCTGAAGATGTTGGTTTGGATGTTTGGGGGGGGGGGGGTGTGTTGTATGTGTGTGTTGACCTTGACATTATTTAAAAAGATCTCTCTCTGTTTTTCCCATGGCAATCCATTCAGCTAAATGATTTGTTTGGCTGTGTTTAATGAGGTGTTGGTGTTGCGTATCTGCTTTATCATTTCCTGGTGTGTTGGAGTGTCCTAGGATACATTGCATCAATAACCTTATGTCATGTGTTATGTCATGAGGTTATCTATGTCTATGGTGTGCTGTGTAAGTTCTGGTTTGTTGTTACATCCTAGCGCCTGTAGGGCTGATTTGGAATAAGTAAATATGACTTTTACAGAATAATATTTATATGGTTTTACAGAAGAATGTTGAGTGTACCATGGACAGCTAAGAAGAGTAATGAAGATGTTCTGAGAGAGGTCAAAGCAAAAAGAGAGCTAATTTCCAATATTAGGAAGAAACAATCATCATTTTTTGGCCATGTAATGAGAAGAGAACAACTGGAATATATTGTAACAACTGGAAAAATTGAGGGACGAAAAGATAGAGGGAAGCAAAGAGAAAAAATAACAGACAGCTTAAGAGAATGGCTTGGCAGAAGGTCAACAACAGAAATGATAAATAGCTGCAGAGATTGAAAGTTGTGGTTAGACATGATCACCTGCGCCAGCAGGCCCGGTACTTGATGATGATGATGATGAAATATGACTATATTTCTTTTCTTTGATGGTATGGTATCAAAAACAGTATTCAGATGGTACACTGCTGTTTCTAAGGCTTTTATTTCTGCTTCATAATTGTTGCTATCATCATCAGTACGTGTCACGGCAACTGTTCACATGGGATCTATGGACACGACTGCTCCAGGTCTTGTCTTAGTGTCTGTCCTTTATGTGAGGAAAAATCCGGAAAATGCCTACAATGTAAACGTCCTGGCTACACCTGTAGTGACACATGTCCCAATGGTAATTTTGGGCTACAGTGCAAACAGACGTGTTCTGATGGCTTTGACATCATATGTGTCCCAGAAAGTACAGACTGTACGTGCAAGGAAACGTACTACGGATCAGACTGCACTCTCAAATGTCCGGACAACTGTTTTAACGACACCTGTGAACAGTCAACCGGGAACTGTACATGCAAGGGAACGTTCTACGGGTCAGACTGCACTCTCATATCTCCGGACAACTGTTTGAACGAAACCTGTGAACAGTTAATCGGGACATGCATCTCGTATGTCGATGATTCCCACGTTAAGAAGAGTACTACAACAAACCCAAGCATATGGATACCTTTATGCGTTTCTGTGCTGGACATGGTTCATTTCTTGGTGTTTCTTCCGTGAGCCATGGCTCATATCTTGATGTGTTTCTGTGCTAGCCATGGCTCATATCTTGATGTGTTTCTGTGCTAGCCATGGCTCATATCTTGATGTGTTTCTGTGCTAGCCATGGCTCATATCTTAGCTTGTGTGTGTGTGTGTGCTGGCCATGGCTCATATCTTAGCTTGTGTGTGTATGTGTGCTGGCCATGGCTCATATCTTGGTGTGTGTCATGTTAGTTATATCTCATATTATGGTGTGTCCGTGTTAATCATGTCTCATATCTTTATGTGTGTATGTGTTTAGTCATATCTTAGTATGTATCTGTGTTAGTCATGTGTCATATCTTTGTGTGTGCATGTTTGGGTTAGTGATATCTCATATCTTTGTGTGCATGTTTATGTTGGTCATATCTCATATCTCTGTGTGTGCATGTCTGTGTATGTCACATCTCATATCCCTGTGTGTGCATGTCTATTTTGGTCACATCTCATATCTTTGTGTGTGCGTGTCTATGTTGGTCATATCTCATATCTTTGTGTGCATGTCGATGTTAGGCATGTATCATATCTTTGTGTGTGCATGTCTATGTTACTCATATCTTTATGTGCATGTTTATGTTAGTCATGTGTCATATATCTTGATGTGTGTTAGTGTTAGTCATGCCTCGTATCGCTGTGTGCATGTCTGTGTTGGTCACATCTCATATCTTTGTGTGTGCATGTCTGTGTTAGCCACCTCTAGTGACTCGGGCAGATGGTGCTCGTAAACCTGGAGGGCAGATCATCTGCTGCCTTGCAGGAAGATTGGGGACAATCAAAGGCTAAGGAAAGCAAACCTGAATAAAATGCTGGCTGAAATCGGATGCACTGGGCCACTGGCGCAGAACACAGTGCAACGTTTCAATGGGTGTTCAATCATTGTGGATCTGGCAGACTCTAATTGTGATGTTCTGTCTGTGGGGGCGATCAACACACTTAACCTGACAGCTGACTTCATGTGAGAGTCTGGAATCCTACTCTGATTGAGTCCTGATCGCAGAGAGAGAGAGATAATTGTTGCTGACTTCACCACATGGGCCACATAGTTCTTCTGCTGTCCCATCTAGATAATGTATCACAATCACATATCCAGCTTAGATAGTTGCCTTTGTTGCTGCACCATCAGTATATACATGTATCAAGTCATCTGGGTAAGTATTGATGGTTTTCCTTGCAGCGGTTTGATTGACAAATAAGCAGCCTTCTATAATTTTTTTTAATGTTGATAGTAGAAGTATTGTAGTCAGTGAACTGTTATTGATGATACTGGTTAACTGCGAGGGTTGCTCATAAAGTTCGTAGATAAATCTTTTGTTAAAAATGTAGTAAATTTACTTCTTTCTTCACTTCCTCATTTTACCTGTGTGTTGAGGGATATACAAAGTTTGGGTTCTTCCCTTTTGATGGCTCCAGTTTTTGTCAGTTGATGTTGTTGTAGCATATGATCCTGTGACAGGTTCAGCAAGCTGATAGGGGAGTTATTCTGTTCTTTTTTTTTGACAATGCTACAAAATTTATAAAATAAAATTGTTAATAGAGTAGATCCAGCGGCTTTTTTGTGGTCTCCTCGAATATACTTATACCAGTAGTCCTGTCAATTATGTAAGCACCTCACAGAGTCCCTATGTGAGATTACCCTAATCCATTTCATCATGTCCATTTCTCAGCCTCATCGAATTGTTGGGCGTACCTACACATCTAAGTTTCGTCACTGGTAATTATTGATGACTTGAAGTTGGGATAGTCACGGGCTCACTCAAAGAGATCAATACAAATTCTATCTATCTATTGGCCTTTCGAGCCGTAGCCGGCCCAATTCCGAACTTATAAACACACAGTTAGTTGTCAGATTATCCCCGTCACACATCAAACAACAGACCGTAAGATTAGTGCACGGCCGGTCTAGGGATATACGATGAACCATTCTTAAATTGAATATTTCATTCATATATTATTTTAGTGATGAAACAATTCATGTAAATTGTGGCTGGAGTTATAGAAGAAATTTATATGTTCTTTACATCTAGAAGTTTCTGCAAACAGGATGAAAATCATGTTTTTTAACGCATTTTGCTGTATTCCTCTGTGTTTTATAATCTGTTCATATCTGACTATTAACTTTACTTAAGCCATAAAGGATTCATGTACTTGCTATTAGCCTTATCTGATAACATCTTCATTCAGGTGCTTCATGCCATCATATATTCATGCTCAGGATTCTACTTATTTTTTAGGTGCTGAATGATACATGGGTGTCCTTCCCAACCTGGTCTGAGGACTCTTCCTTTGTTACATCTCGCAAAACACAGTATGAGGAAAATATCTACAAATGTGAGGATGAGAGATTTGAGGTTTGTCTCCTTCAGCCAACTCAGATTAATTAGACTATAATGACAATGTTTAGCTCTTTACCATGGATAGCTTGAGCTTCTGGCAGTCATTACCAAACTGTGAAGTTCATGTTAACTCAGATTTGAGTTGTTTGCGGCATCCTCTTTAGTTGAGATGTCCTAAACTTGACCTAGGTTACAATGACGCATATGAGGCCCTTCTGCGGCAAAAAAGTCAATTATTTCTAAACTGCTTTCAGAACTTAGCCTTCATTAACTTTTCCCAACTCCCCACTATTAAAACAGTAACTTTATATAATTCACCATCATTGCCGTTGACTATTCTTTCAGTTCATCTTGTAAATTTGGTAAAATAACGTTGCCTGTTATCATTTCTCTTTCTTCCCTCTATTTCTTGGTCCCTCAGTTTTTCCAGTTATTACAATATATTCCAGATGTTCCCTTCTTATTACATGGCCAAAAAAATTAGGATTCTTTCTTCCAAATTTTGGAAATTAGCTCTCTTCTTGCTTTGGCTTCTTTCAGAATGTTTTCATTTCTCTTCTTAGCTGTCAATGGTATTCTCAACATTCTTCTATAAAACTGCATTTCTACAGCCTCCAGTAATTTTCTTGTCTGTTGTCCTATTGTCCATGATTCACATCCATATATTAAGACAGGCTATACATAACATTTAAGAACTCTTTTCTTGTTTCTATTGTCAAAAATTGATTGCACAGTATCTTCCTTCTTTTTGGAAAGCTGCTTTTGCCTGACCCATTCTGCATCTCACCTCTGTTGTACATCTACCATCTGAGGTTAACATTATTCCCAGATATTTAAATTCATTTACCTGTTTTGATATTGTTCCACTTGTCTTTATTGTGCATTTTGGTGATGTATTTTTCTTTGTTGCTACTATTAAAAGTAAAGTAAAGGTTCTCTCCACGCCTTGCTAGTCGTATGGGGAATATGGTGTTAGTGACCATATTTTTCTATGACCACGGCACATTTTTGGGTGATGTGGTCAGTATCATTGCTACCATTACTTCTGTCTTTTTGCTATTAAGGCTGAGTCCTTTATTTTTGTTTTCTTTCACTATAATGTTCAACATTTCTTGAAACTCATTCTCACTCTTTGCTATTAAGACTATATCATCACCATACCTGAGGCTATTTACATTATGACTTCCAATTGTTATTCCAGGCATACCCCTTATGGATCTTAAAATAATCTCACTATATATATTAAATAAGTCTGGTGACAGAACACAACCTTGTCTAACACCCTGTTTTATTTGTTGAAACATTCCCAATTGATTTCCAGTTCTTAAGGCTACTGTTTGTTGCCAGTACATGTTTTATATTATTCTTAGATCTTTGCTATCTACATTTATGTCTTCTAAAATTTTGATTATTTCTTGGTGCTTTAGTTTGTCAAATACTTTGGTATAATCTATGAAACATAGGTGTAGATCTGTTTTCACCTCCATGGCTACTTAAAATAATGCACTGGAATGCTGAAGGCATCAACAGCAAAAGAGATGGGTACAGTAAAAAGGTAGAGTTAGAAAATATCTTGCATAAAGAGCAAGTAAACATATGCTGTTTGCAGGAAACCCATCTAAACAACAACATAGCCTTGAAGATTAGGGGATACCAGTGTTATTTATTTGACAGAAAAAAAAACAGACAAAAGGGCGGAATATTGACACTTGTAAAGAGTAAATGGCAGGATGTAGAAATGGGTAAAAGCATAACAGGAGAGCCAGAGTGCAACTGGATGGTCTTAAGAGTAAGAAGGTTTTACTGTGCCAGGGCGTCCCACAGGGAGGGGTACTATCTCCAACACTTTTTCTGATCTACATCAATGACCTAGTTACTGAACTACCACATGGCATTAAAATGGCAATGTATGCAGATGACTTGGTAATGTGGTGCACAGAGGAGTATGCATCAGTGGCCTCCAATTTGTTGCAAATGAATGCACTGAATTCATGGTGTATCAGCATCAATACAGACAAATGCAGTACTACACTTTTCACTCTCTCCTCAAAACAAAAAGCAGGAGCCATCTACTTAAACAATGAGCCTGTGAAAAAAGACATACAAGCTACGTATCTCAGAGTTACATTAGGTAACAAACTATCTTGGAAACAGCAGATAAATAAGGCAACCCAAAAAGGAAGAAGGAAATTGGCTATTCTAAGAAAGCTGTGTGGAACCACATGGGGTGCGAGTGAGAAAATACTCAGTAAAGTTTACCAACAGAGTATACGCCTGCATTTAGAATATGAATCATTCGCATGGTGCTCAGCATCAAACACGACTCTGCATGAGCTGGATAAAGTACAAAACTAGGCAATTAGGGTTATCACAGGAGCAATTAAATCAACACCAATAGTGGAGATGGAGAAATTGTGGAGGATACCAGCACTGAGAAATTGGAGAGACACAAAGGTGCTGATACGGGCAGACAAATTTTCATGCATACCGAGACATCCAATGAAGGACCGATAACAAAATCTTGCATTGGGATGGCTTAAGAGAAGCAGTTTTATCAACCAAGCCAAGCGTATTGGTAGACAAACACCAGACATGCCAAAAGTTGTTAACCCCCTACTGCCCATACCAGAACAGACTCCCTGGACAGAGGAATCAGGATTACAATACAAATACGGACAGAAGTGAAAGGAATGCTTGACAAAGAGGAACAGAATAGTATACAGCATAAAACAATAACTCTCAGTTTCTTGGATGAATAATACCCACAAGACCTATGGATTTGTGTGTACACAGATGGATCAGCACAGAATGCAGTAAAGGTGCATACATACGAGTACCCAAATAACACTAGGGATATGAATAAAATAGCAACAGGGAAATATTGTCACAATTATGATGCAGAAATACAAGCAATAAAGTTGGCAATAGAAAAACTGCTGAACAGTAATCTTAGCCCACAGCATGTTGTTATTGGTTATGGAAGGCCTCGGTATCACTGCAAACGAATTAAAATCCATAAATGCTCAACCGCCCGTGCCAGTGGAATCATCCGAATTACTAACACATCTCCCAAACAAAGAAAGGTAACTGTAGTCCCCATCGTAGCAGTCTCAGCACACGCCAAAAGACATAAGGCGAAACCGCACAGAAAGTGAACATAGCCAACTGTTCCCTGTCATACGATATCATCATTCATCGTAAACAAGCGGGATATTGAAACAGGATCAAAACGGATGAGACACACAGCTCACGGTGTGCACAGAGCACTTAACTCAGTAGCTCCTGCAACAAGCCGGACATGGAATATGAGGAAACTGCAAGAAGGAACACTTTTCAGACATAGCCTTCAATGGTTCCTGCCGCCTATCCACCATATACCATGGAAGTTTGCTTCCTCCCGAAAATGATGATCGTCGTAGCACTTGATGATGTTAGGCCATCGTTGATGACTCCAATTCCAAACATATAGACACACAGTGGTGGTAAGTTATCATTCCAATCCAACAGAAGCCACCTGACCTGTAGTTAGTAAAACCACAGAGAGAATATGATTTTGTGACCTTCACTGATTCACTCTTGGATGTGAATGTGTAGTTTACACAAGAGGAGAAGTTTTCAACTACAGTGAACCCATTTAAGGCAATTCTGAGATAGCAAGGCAAGTCTCCTTTATAGCAGCAGAACTTGATGTTCTCTGCTCCCTTCTTGTAGCTGCTGCCACACGATTCTGATGTCTCATTAACTTGGACATCATTCAAGAACAATGTCAGATTAACATTCCATAGATCTGGCTCTGCTGATGAAGTGCTTGGTGCAACAGTTGTATCAATCATACAGGAGGCTCCTGGTTTGTGGTCATTAATATCACAGACGGCATATGATGTTGTTATATTCAGTATTTCTTTCTGGGGTGTAGATATGTGGCACACACATGGAGAGTGGTTTGTGGTCACAGTAATCCCATTAAAGGCAATTCTAGGGTAGCATGGCATAGCTGTTTCAGAACAGCACAATCCTATGATGTTTTCTGTGTTCGCTATAAAGCTGCTACTGCTACACAATCCTGACCAATTATAGGTGTGGACATTATTCACTTGCAATGACAAAACTGCTTTGTTTACATCATAAACCTCTGGAAGCGAATCATTTATGGGACTAAAATACAATTTATTCTTCCATTGGGGATATCTTCCTTGAGTCCCCAGAAAAAAAGGTCTTTGGTTAAAAAGCACATATGCTTTTGAGTTAAACACAAAATGAGCCCACTTTATAGATTCAAAATGATCCTTGCCAATGCCATCCGTTTGCACAAGTTAGGTCCTTAGCTACCAAGGTCACAAACTAAAGACGTTATCTACAGCGAAGGTTAACGAACTGTGAACAAACATTTATGTTCAAACCCTTGAATACATTTTCAAAAATCTGCCAACTCGCTGCAATAACAGATATCGTGGTGTTGAAAGTAAACATTGCTTAGTCCATGGCTCGAATATAAATAAGCTGCCATTTTGGTGCGTCCCATGACGTTGTGTTTTTTACAGCATGTTGTGTTTTTTACAAATGCAAGATTAATAATCCAGGCACTACAATCCAGAAAATTTCCATATCTGCAGACCTTATTGACTGAACTCTGCAACCACAGGGTTGCCCTCCAGTGGATCCCATTTCACTGTTGAATATCTGGAAATGAGAAAGCAGATCAGTTGGCAAAGGAAGGTTCAACAGGCACACAACCAGATGCACCAGTTACATACCATCATGAGAAACAGATAATCAAATCAATCAGAGGACCACAAGCCCCAAATCAGGATGCTTTTCATATGAATAGATGTGAACAAGTTATCATTATACGCCTCAAAACAGGACACAATCCACTCCACAGTGACATGTATACAAAATTCAAAATCGGCACCTCAACTACTTGTACATGTGGACTGGCGCCCCAGACTGCGGAATACATACTTCAAGACTGCACTGAATATAATCTATCTATTGACCTTTTGAGCCGTAGCCAGCCCATAGGGCATAGACCCAGATACTCTTTCTCTTATCTAAATTTTTATTCTAGCAGTTTTCAATCCTTCTCAAGATATTTTATTCCTGCTGCTCTTGCTTCTCTGATCAATGTTCTGATCAATGAATATAGTAGACTAAGAAAAATCCATTGACCCATAGATACAACACTACAGACTAAACTATATGGGCCACTGCAAGAATTACCAAAAGAAAGTAAAATTTATACTGGAAACGAGATTGCAGATATATACTTCAGGCGAACAAAAGATAGATAGACCTCCATGGCTCTTTCTACTAAAGATCTTACGATGTATTGTATCTTTACATCATTGTTCGTATCTTTACTTCCAACAAAACCACACTGTTCATCATTAATTTCTGGGCTGATTTTTTTTCGCACTCTTCGCATGATGATTCTTAGTAATATTTTAGTCATGTGACTCATAAGGCTTATTATTCTATGATCATTGCATTCAATCACACCATATTTCTTTGGTAGGACTTTGAATATTGTTATTCATAATATTCTTGAATATTAAAACCATATTCACAGAATGTCCCTTATATTCTACATTGCATTTGACACTTTTTCACTTATACACATTTGTACTTTAAGTTCTTGGCAACAGAACATGAAGGCAGCTCAAGACCTGGCAAAACTTGTAGGCCATTTATGTGTCTCATATATAAAACTCCTTGCTGTGATCTCTAATAGTGAAATAATTTGATGTAAAAATTCTAATCCCTGATCCCCATGAAATCCTAAACCAAACCTTTATCTCTTTAACTATGGTACACAGCGATGTTCTAGAATGTATTATTTGGGTATTGTTTTGTTTGTTTGTAAAAAAATGTTCTATACACTCGCATGTATGTATCGATTGAAGTTTTGATTGATTGCTGTTGATTGTGTGCCTAAAGGGTCTGAAAGGGATACTAAAGTGTGAACATACTTCATAAAGCATATACTTTGTTCAGGAGGGCATTAAAGATTTCTCTTACTGTGCAGGCCTTGTCTGTGATTAAATGTTTTATGTGTAAGCTAATGTGGTGGTTATGACAGCCATGGTGAGGTCTTTGTTGCAGTAATTGTCAATGAAAGCTCTACTGTGATATTTTTGTGATACTATTTTGCGCCTGTGGAAAGTTTCATCTAGTTTAGAGCACAGAAGGCCAGACTCACTATAAGATAATGTGTCCTCACCTATGTCCAAATTTTTTATGCCATGTTTCTCTTTCTACAGGGTCATCTGATAATACTATACACCCTCCTGAATGTTGAATTTCTGGTGTTATTTTCTTAAACTGTTTCCAATTGCTCCCATATTTACTTAATATTTTTTTAGCTTTCTCTGATGTTTTAGTTTATTCATTTTTTAAATTTCTAAAACTAGGACGTAAACTTCATTTTCTAAGTGATGTTTCAGGACAAAATCAAGGAGGTTGTGCAAGTAGAGAGGACATACTATGTTTATGAGCACATCTAACATTGCACATTGAATCTTGTTTGATAAACTGATGTCTGCTTCTTTTATCTCACCCCAATATTTTATAAACATATGATGTCTTTATATATTATTTGTGTGAGGCGCAAACATTTACAGACACCTTTTGTCTGGACGGGTATTCTTGGTCGTTTTGTGCAGTGTGTAGTGGGTGTAGCAAACGCCGTGACTTTATCATCGGTACGTGTCACGGCAAATGCTCACATGGGATCTATGGACACAATTGCTCCAGGTCTTGTCTCAGTGTTTGTCCTTTATGTGGGAAAAATCCGGAAAATGCCTACAATGTAAACATCCTGGCTATACCTGTAATGACACTTGTCCAGATGGTAATTTTGGGCTACAGTGCAAACAGACGTGTTCTGATGGCTGTGACATGTCTGTGTTATTCACATCTCATATCTTTGTGTGTGCATGTCTGTGTTAGTCACCTCTAGTGACCTGGGCAGATGGTGCTCGTAAACCTGGGAGGGCAGACCATCTAAGGGCAGAGTCCCCCTACAGAAAAGACAATCTGCTGCCTTGCAGAAAGATTGGGGACAATCAAAGGCTAAGGAAAGCAAACCTGAAAAAATGCTGGCTGAAATCGGATGCACTGGGCCACTGGCGCAGAACACAGTGCAACGTATTAACGGGTGTTCAGTCAGAGTGGATCTGACGGACTCTAAATGTGACGTTCTGTCTGTGGGGGCGATGACACACTTAACCTGACAGCTGACTTCATGTGGGAGTCTGGAATCCTACTCTGACTGAGTCCTGATCGCACAGAGAGAGAGAGAGAGAGAGAGATATATATTATTTTTAGCGTTCTCTTATGAGAAATTTTGTGACATTGCATATCCTTTTTGTATACAAACACCCCAAGCAAGGAAATTTACCATAAGGTCCTGAAAGCCCTTACATTTTTGCCAAAAAATCATAATCCCCAAACAAAAATATTATCTTTTTCCCTTCCCAATGTTTCTTTTAATTGTTTTATACTATCTTTGACATCAGCCACTATTAATGTTGGGCTGTGAATATTATCTTATACTTTTGTCACTCCTATGATTGTGGTATTCATTTTTGAGTTAGGCTGTTAGTATTTCCTATCTGTAAACATGTTTTTAAGCTGTTTTACCCATGGCCCTCACAAATTTTAACCCATATCTGATTTTCTGGTATGTTATTGTTATGCCATGTTATAATTTCAGTTCTTTGAGTTTGGTTAAGTTAATAACGTATGCCGTTATATCTGCTACATAGGCTTGAGGACCCATAATCTGATCTTTATGTGTTCTAAATTCCTTATCATCTATTCTAACTAGCCCTGCCACTAAACACTTTGCCAAATCTTTCTTGTGCCCATCATGTGGAAGCTGCAAACCAGCCTCTTTTAAGAACTTTCTTTTTTTCCTATCTTGACTCAAGGTCAGACCCTTGTATTCCATCATAGCTAGTGCATCAGTTCTGTCATTCTTCATGAATCTTTAAGCTCTACAGTTGAGGGGGACTGGTTGGGCTCAAGGCAAGATGCCGATCTCACGACAGAGTGGTTATAAGTTCAAATCCCGGCTGCACCAGTTTGGATTTCTCTCCGTGGCAACCGCCCCTTGTCTCAGCAGCAAATCCTGGCTTGGAATGTCAGTTACTCATCGAAGGAAAAAATATTGGTACCAAAGTCAGTTATCTGCTAGTGCGGCGAAGGACCCCTGTGCACTCGGCTGCCATGGAAAAACGGATTAACAGGCAAAGCTGGCAAATGCAAAAAAAAATGTTTGATTAGAATAGTCTTTAGTTCTGCAATATGCTTTTTGTCTAAATATTCTTGAGATGTTCCTGCAATTTGTCTACATAAACTAATTAAATTAGTCCTCTTTCGTTCCGTTGGAGTCCTAATGTGACATGTTTATTACTGTAGAACTATAATTCTTTTAAACACTCACTAAAGGCTGTCCTCTTGTTTTGCATTTTAAGATTTTATTAGGACTATATGCAGCTTTCTATGAGAAACTTTTCTTCATCTTTTTTAAGAGGCTTTGTTATTAGTTTATGTTTTATGTACGCAAAATATGTTGTTATAGGTGATGAGAATGTGATTTGTTTTCTGGAAAACATATGGGATATGTAGCAATGTTTTTTAAACGGCAGTGTGTTCTATGTGAACATGGTGTAATGGTGGACTGATTGGATGACATGTTGTTGGTGAGAAGACTTATAAGTGTAGGTGATGTAGTCTATCTATCTTTCGATCGCCTGAAGTATTGTCTATATCTGCAATGTTGTTTCTTGTATCAATTTTGCTGTCTTTTGTAATTCTTGCAGTGGCCCATATAGTTTTGTCTATAATGTTGTATCTATGGGCCAATGGATTTTCCTCAGTCTACTATATTCAGTGCGGTCTTGAAGTATGTGTCCAGCAGTCTGGGGCGCCTGTTCACATGTACATGTAGTTGGGGTGCTGATTTTGAATTTTGTGTACATGTGACTGTGGAGTGGATTGTGTCCTGTTTTGAGGCGTATAATGATAACTTGTTCACATCTACTCATATTATGAAAGGCTTCCTGATTTGGGACTTGTGGTCCTCTGATTGATTTGATTATCTGTTTCTTATGATGGTATGTAACCGGTGCATCTAGTTGTGTGCCTGTTGAACCTTCCTTTGCCAACTGATCTGCTTTCTCATTTCCTGGTATTCCACAGTGAAATGGGATCCACTGCAGGGTAACCCTGTGGTGCTTGCAGAGTTCAGTCAATAAGGTCTGCAGATATGGCAATTTTCTGGATTGTAGTGCCTGGAGTACTGATCTTGCATCTGTCAAAAACACAACATGCTGTGGACTAAGATTACTGTTCAGCAGTTTTTCTATTGCCAACTTTATTGCTTGGATTTCTGCATTGTAATTGTGACAATATTTCACTGTTGCTATTTTATTTGGTGATGTAGTAAATGATGTAGCCAAGTGTGTTGTGGTCGCGTGTGTTGCTGATGTGGGTAGCCTGGATAATATATTATTGGTGAGGAATTTTAGTGTAGATAATATAGCCTTTTGTGTTGTATTGTGGGATGACATGGTGCAGCAGATATGTGAAGTGTAGCGCTACAGTGGTAATTGTTACAAATGTAGAAGTTGTAGCTAATGTTGTTGCCACTGTGTATATTAGACTGTGGAAGTTGTAACTATTGTATCTGTGGAGTGAAAGTTGCTGGTGTGAAAAGCAGTGACAGTTCTTGTAGGTCTGGATGTGTCTGTGAATGATAGCAAACCTTGATCGTCACTGACTCCAATGTCAGAACTAGTGTCAGAGGAAGTTGAAGACACATCCACAAAGCTGATATAGAAACACTCTTTGTGCATATAATGCCACATTTTGAATTCTTATGGTGGCTGCAGATGGAATATTATGTCACAATTAAAAAAAAAGAAATGAAATGAATCCAAATGGTTCAGTTTTTGGTGACCAGCAGTTTAGCCTCACTTACATATAACTGTTAGGTATACTATTTCTTTTTGAATTATAAATCTTTTTGCAGCACTTTTAACAAAATTTTGATGAATGTGTTCCCTTAATGTCACCTGCAGTGTATATTTTACAAATTGATGGTAGCTCAAACAGAAAAACATGATCCTACTGAGCTCATAAATGACAAAGACGGACAGCCAATATCAAATGACCAACATATGTAACATAGATGGAAAGAATATTTTGAAGACCTATTAAACATAGCACCAACTACCAATAACACATCATAAACCACACAAGAAACCACAAACACCGAACTTAACATCATGAAAGAGGAAATCAAAGAAGTAATCAAATATGCACCAAGAAATAAAGCACCGGGGATAGATAACATACCAGTAGAAATAATAGCATCAGCAGGAGAAACAGGAGTTAACATGGCTGCACAATTTCAATGCAGCATGGCACCAACAAAAGGCCCAGAGTTCTGGCAACAGACAATCATCGTACCAAAAAAGTCTCATCGCAGCAGCTGCAGTCAGAACAGCAGTAGGCTACACAGACTACTTCAAAATTAGAACAGGAGTAAGACAGAGGTGCATACTTTCTCCACTATTGTTTATTACCTGCATGGACTACATTTGTAAGTTAGCCAACCCATTAGAGACAGGAGATAACAAGCTTCGATCAGGCACTAATACATGAAAAAATAGAAGAGCATGAATGGCACAACACGACACAGAGGTGTACCAGACTTTCAAGGCACAGGCCAGATATGGCACAAATCTGATGAGATCAAAGGGAAGGCCCTGCTTGCCTGCTACATTGAGCAGATTGACCAAAGGAATGAGGATATGGGGGTTGCTCTCAGAATTGTGTGAGGATGGCGTGCTTGGAGAAGATCTCACAATCACAACCGATGCCATTTGCAAAACACTTAAAAGGTCACAAAACACTGCTCCTGGTCCAGATGGTGTTCGGTACGACATAGGCAATTTAGCTGACGACAACTTGAAAAAAACTGGCCAAAGAGTTCAATGCCAGCGTTCTGTGTTGAGTTTAAGGAGAAGTGGCATCTACTTACTATCGCTACCAAAGCCAAACATGGACTATTCTCAGATCGGTGCCTACAGAATGCAAGCTGGTCATCCAAGCCAACATCCATTTGTCCAGGGGTGCCACAAGGCTCACCATTGTCACCAGTTCTAATTAACGTGTACAGAATAATGATCACGGAATAGCAGCTAGATGGGAGGGGAAGAACTATGACTTTTGCTGATGATATTCTGGTATAAGAAAGAAGACAGGAAATCGCCTCCACACTGCAAAACTAACTCAATCACATCTCTTCCTGGTGTGGAGTATCAGGTGCATTGGTTAATCCTAATAAAGCATCAGTTGCATGGTTCTCCCTTAATAGTCGTATCATTAACACGGAAACACTGATGGTACAAATGGGAGCTGATGAGGTGACCAGGGGCAGGTTGATGATGTATCTCAGAGTTAAGTTTGACCGCAGCCTGTGTTTTCAGGATCACTTCAGATATGTGATAACAAAATCCCACAAAGGATTAGCTGCCTAGAAGGTCATGGCAACTGCCAACATCACGCTCTACAATACAATCTTCATCACAACATTGTGCTACCAATGTCTGTCATGCACCCTAGATGCAAGGACAATAAGAAAAATAACCTCTACTGAGATGAAATGTGTTAGACGAATGACAGGAATCAGCCTGAGAGATAAGATCAGAAATGAAGAACTGAGAAGAAAGCTATGAATTACCCCCACCAACAACAGATAAAATGGTCTGGCCATGTGACAAGGCAAGATCATAACACAACGAGCCTTTAATAAATGTTGCGAGAACCCCAGACCCAAAGGTTGACCACGAAAAAGATGGATTGACGGAATTTTAGAAACACTAGGAAACATAGCAGCAGAGGCAAACAGAAGAGCAAAAAATCACAAATTATATCTCCCCTCGACGCTGATAGGCAAATGAGGAAGGAAAGAAGAGGAATAAACAAATGTAGCCGTTCAATGTTGATATAACAGATTAAATGTGAATTAGAGGATCGTAAAATTTTATTAAATTACTGATATGGTCACCGGGTGCAGCGAGCTCAAAACCATAGATCTACTCCAGATACAAATTTCACAAAACTAAAATGTTTAAAAAAATAATTAATTATTCACTTTTACTCACATATAAAATATAAAGTTGTTTTGTTGTATAAACAAATATAGCCATTCAATGTTAACATGACAGGTTCAATATTGTGAATTAAGCAATCGTAATATAAATTATATAGTCCAGGTGTAATTTTTCTGGGAGATGTGGCCTAGACAAATATTCTGGTCAGACTTTGTGGGAGGAAATTCCATATTTTACATCATCTTTTTCTTCTTCTTTCCTTCCTCATCTGCCTTTCAGCATCGAGGGGAGATATAATTTGCGGTCTTTTGCTCTTCTGTTCGCCTCTGCTGCTGTTATGTTTCCTAGTGCTTCTAATATTCCATCGATCCATCTTTTTCGTGGTTGACCCTTGGGTCTGGTGTTCTCACGAGTTATTTCCTTGTTGGACAATAGTGGTGATAACTGTCCAATTATTTGACAAGCTTTGTTGCATCTTGATTCTATTTCTGCTGTTTGAGAATTATCGTTTGTCATTAGACTTCCTAGAAGAAATAATGAAAGCCATCAAACTGTTAAAAGATGGTAAAGCCACAGGACCAGATGAAATTCCTTCGGAAGCCATCAAAGCAGATATTATCACCTCTACCAAGATGTTACATAATCTATTGGATAAAATTTGGGAGAGGGAAGAAATACCTAAAGACTGGAGAGAAGGTTATATGATCAAACTACCAAAGAAAGGAAGTTTACAGGAGTGCACAAATTATAGGGGAATTATGCTACTATCAGTGCCAGGAGAAATATTAGGCAGAATCATTCTGGAGAGATTAAAAGAGGCTATAGAGAAACACTTGAGAGATGAACAAGCAGGTTTTAGGAAGAACAGATCATGCGCTGATCAAATAACTACTCTACGTATAATAGTTGAACAAAGTTTAGAACTAAAATCCCCACTTTATATTGGATTCATAGATTACGAAAAGGCATTTGATAGTTTAGACAGAAGAATGCTTTGGAAGTTGCTGAGTCATTATGGAATCCCCATAAAGTTTATTAACCTGATAAAAACAATGTATGAAGGAACAAAATGTAGTGTGGTGCATGAAGGACAGCTTACAGAAGCATTTGAAATAAGAACAGGAGTAAGGCAAGGATGCCTTCTGTCTCCATTTCTCTTTCTACTGGCCATAGATTGGATTATGAAAATAACTCAAAACAACAGAAATGGGATCCAGTGGTCACTGACCAAACAACTTGATGATTTAGACTTTGCTGATGACATAGCTCTCCTATCACACAGCCACCAACAGATGCAAGATAAAATGAGTATATTAGATGTGAGATCACAACAGCTAGGACTAAAGATTAATAGAGATAAGACCAACATTATGAGAATTAATGCAGTTGGCAATAACCAAATAAAACTAGGAGAAATACCTCTACTAGACGTACAATCTTATATATATCTGGGCAGTAATATAGATAAAGAGGGAGGAACAGAAAACGATACCAAAATAAGGATATCAAAAGCAAGAGGAGCTTTCATTGCACTGGGAAACATATGGAAATCCAAAGAAATTAGGCTAAATACAAAAATACAAATTTTCAACTCCAATGTTAAGTCGGTTCTATTATATGGCTGTGAAACATGGAGAATAACAAAATTGACAATCACGAAGGTACAGACTTTCATTAATGGATGCTTGCGCAGAATAAAGGGATGGAAATGGCAGGACAAAGTCACAAACGTGGAATTATGGAAATGTACCGGTCAAATACCAGTGGATAAAGAAATACAGCGAAGACGATGGCGATGGATAGGACACACACTACGGAAACCAACTGAGAGTATTACACAACAGGCCCTTTTTTGGAATCCCCAGGGGAAAAGACAAAGAGGAAGACCAAGGAATTCTTGGAGAAGACAGATTGAAGCAGAGATGAAGATGATGGGGAAGACATGGAATGATCTTAAAAGAATTGCAAAAAACAGAACGACTTGGAAAGTGTTTGTTGAAGACCTATGCTCCACTGGGAGCTAAAAGGTAGAAGAAGATTAGACTTCCTAGGTATTTTACATCATGACTGCATAAAACTATGGTAGAGGTTTTAAAGAGGAAGCATTTAGATGTGCTACATGCACTTAGTGGCATTTCATTGCAACCATTCACACTTATTTGTGTTATAGAACCTTGTGGTAGTGACTCTCTTGATGAAGAAATAGATTCCCAAAATAGAAAGGCAGCTTCCACATTTTGTAAACTTAAAGATAGAGCATGGGCCAACACCAAATTAACACTCAGAACTAAGATTCAAATTTACCAAAGTTGTGTGCTTAGTACACTTCCTTACAATTCATAAACTTGGACTGCCTATGCAAAGCCCGAGAGAAGATTAAACAGCTTTCATGTATGTTGCCTCGAAAAATTATGAACAACAAATGGCAGGACAAAGTAACCAACTCTAATGTCTTACAACAAGCCAAGCTCCAATTCATCATGGCGACACTTAGGAGTTGTAGACTTTGGTATGTGGGTCACACAAATTATCCATAAAATAACATATTCCCAAACAAAAATTGAATGGCTAAATTAAGAAAGGAAGAGATCAAAGGGCAGATCAGTGCTGAGATAAAGGGATGTTTGCAGGGCTTCCTTGAGTGAAAAATCTGGCTGCAGATCGTATCACATGGAGTATAAAAATAAAAAATGGAACAGCAACTTTTGAAGCAGTGCTGATATCAAATTCAGAAGACAATAAGTGCAGGAGAAATGATGAGAAGCTGCTGTTCAGTAAAGCAGCATCCAGCACAAGACACTAACATTTTTATGCCAAACTACAGACTTATCATGATTGCTTGTTAACAACTGTCTGTCAAGGCGCCAAAGGCCATATATGGTGGTGTGTCACTAATTAGTGGATGAATGAATGTAAGTCATATATATATATATATATATATATATATATATATATATATATATATATATATATATATATATATATATATATATATAAAAGAATACTGTCGCTTGGTCTATGTCATAAGAATATTTTATAAAGTATTTCTTATAAGATAAGAGTGAATGTAGCAAAACATGAAACAAAAACTGAAACATTTTCATTCACTAATTTTAAAATTATTGTAATTAACTCGAGTACAATAATATTGATAACCTAAACTGTCTTCTTTACTAACTTTTGTTGTTTACAGATTTAAGTGTGTGTTATTGCATATTTTAACCTGGACTTCCTGGAATCTCCATATTGTTCTGCTTTTTTTAACCTGGACATTATATCCATATTGTCCTCTGCTTTTATTGCAAAAGATATATTTGTTTTTGCCAGCACACATTGTAGTACAGGAGTAGAAACATACAAGTTAGGTTAAATGGTTTGATAGTGTAGAAATAAAGGCAAAGAACCACCAATAATACAGAGTGAAGTGGATGTGGCAATTCAACTCATGAAAAGAGGCGAAGCTCCAGTTCCTGATAATATAACAATTGAAGAGATAGATGCAGTAGGAGAGCTGGGAAAATCATAACAAAACTACTCAATGACATATATTACAGTGGACACATACCCGAAGTTCTACAAAAATCTATCTTTGTAGCCATCCCAAAGAAGTCAGGTGCCACTGACTGTGAAGACCATCGCACTATTAGTCTCATGTGCCATATGACCAAATATTACTAAGAATCATCAAGAGATATGTAAAGTACAATATAAAACCAGAAATGTGAGGAACAATATGGATTTGTGGAAGGAAAGGGCACCAATAATGCAATATACATCCTAGGAACATTGATAGAAAGAGCTGTTTATGTGCTTTATAGACTACACAAAAGCATTTGATATACAAAAATAACAATTTTGAATTCCAATGTTAAGTAAGCCCTTATCTAAGGCTGTGAAATATGGAGAACAACCAATATGACAGTCATGAAGATACAGACCTTCATTAATGGGTGCTTGCACAGAATAAAAGAATGGAAATGGCTGGACAAAATCACTAACACAGAATTGTGGAAAAGTTCCAGTCAAATACAGAGATACAATGAAGATGATGGCACTGGATAGGACACACACTGCAGAAGCCAACTGAGATTATTATATGACAGGCCCATTTTTGGAATCATCAAAGAAAAAAGGCAAAGAAGAAGATCAAAGTATTCTTGGAGAAGACAGGTGGAAGGAAAAATGATGATGATAGTGTAGGCATGGAATGTTCTTTAAAGAATGGCAAGAAACAGAACAGCTTGGAACGTGATTGTTGAAAACCTATGCTCACAGGGAGTTGAAGGGTAGAAGAAGAAAAGCATTTGATAAAGTAAAGCATGTGGAAATAATCAATATGCTGGAGAAATTAAAAATCTTCTGTCAAGGATCTGAGAATCATAAAAAACATGTTATTGGTTATTGGTTATGGAAGGCCTCGGTATCACAGCAAACGAATTAAAATCCATAATAAAAAACATGTATTGACAACAAACAGCAGCCATAAGAATTAACAATCAAACCAGACATGTCCAATATATACGAGTCAGACAAGGCTGGTAACTGTCACTGAATTTGTTCTCAGTTTACAGCAAAAATATTATGAGATCAATAAGTGCAGTGTGTCAAATACTTGGGCACAATAATAACATCAGATGGAAGATGCACCACAAAAATAAAAAACAGAATAGTTCAGGCCAAAGTAGCATCTCAGAAAATGAAAAACGTCTTGTGCAACTAGTCTATGTCAATAGAAGTGAGAGATTTCATCTGTGCTTTATAGAGCTAATTCTGACCTATGGAAGCAATTCATGGACAGTAGACAAACAAATGATAAGATAATTAGAGGTCACAGAAATGGGTTTTATTAGAAGAAAGTGGAAAGTTCCCTGGACAGCTAAAAAGACTAATGTGGACATTCTCAAAGAGGCCAACACAGAAAGGGAGCTCCTAAAAAAAATATTAGAAAGAAACAATCAACATTTTTCAGACACATTATGAGAAGAGGAAAGTTGGAATACTTGGTTACAACTGGCAAAATACAGGGAAAGAGATATCACGGACGACAAAGAGAGAAGATACTAGATAGATTGGTGTCATGACATGGAAAACAGTCAACAACAGAATTGATATGATGCACCATGAAAAGAAAATTTTGGAAGGACCTGATCGCCTATGAGAATTGGTATTGTACATGATAAGTATAGAAATATCTAGTTCGTACATTTTGAAACACGAGGGGGCTGAGTGGTCTAGAGAGCTATGATGTTGACCTCTGGATAAGGAGGTCCCAAGTTCAAATCCCACCATAAGTGGTGGGAAATTTTCAAAATTGAATCCATGTTTTCTTTGTGACGCTACTCTCACTTGATCTTTCGGTGGTGAGACCCAATGTTTATCCCTTTTGAAAAACAAGAAATCCAGTGTGCACTCATGCACATTAAAGAAACTTTGGCAGTTATAAAAGTGTAGGCCAAATGCCGCCCAGTCAATAATTGTTCAGCAAATCTACCTATGTTGAAGATGGATGTGTCAGGCCTAAAGACGCAAATATTGCAGCTTTGCAGTAAACTAGCGACAACAACACATCCGCATCCAATTGACAGGTGAATGAATACTAAAAAGAAAAGGATATAAGAAGACTTATTAAACAACACAGAACTGGAGTCGTTGGACACTACGGGACTTGCTGAGAAGGAGATCTGAGCACCTATGGACATGTTTGGAGTACAATGATGGTGACCTGCAAATAACTCAATAAAATTATTAACATAATCATGTCAGTGTTGTTATGTACTTAGCTAGCTAGACTTTACACCACTGAAATTTTGTCTAATTGTGTTTGTTATAGTTTTGTCTTTGTAAAAAATGCTGTGATTGGCATGTTGTTATAGGACTGTTGTTTTAAAAATATTGTTCATCAAGATTCATTAAAAAAAATAATATTTCCCATTTTGACTTTATTTCAGCTTGACTATGTCATTGAGACCAACTTTTCAACTATTAAGTCACTGGAGGCTGTGCTGAAAAAAATGAATAGAATGCCACAGGATGAGGCAGCCAAATTCAGACTGGACAGCACAATGGGAGGCACATCGGATTATATCAACAGAAACTCTATTCACAGGTTTGTGGATGATGAAGAAATACTTATAAAACATTGAAGTTTTAATCTCATAGTACAGGGCTGGAGTTCTTTGAATTTCAATGTACCAGGCAGGGAGTTGTTCTAATCTCAGTCTCTTTGTTTGTTTGTTTCTTTGTTTGTTTGTTTGTTTCTTTTTTTTTCTTTCTTTCATTCTCTCTTTCTCTGTCCCTCCCTCCCTCTTATTTTCATTTGGGTGACGAGGGAGATACAAGTTCTGGTTCTCACCCTTTTGGCAGATTCAAACATTGTCATTTGATATTGTCTGTCAATCTTACTCTGGGTTTACCTCTTGCCCTTCTCCCTTCTCCTCTTCTTCCCCTCTTGTTAATATATACTTTGTATGTTAAGGAACTGCTCAGCATTGTTTCTAGATGGGCAGACCAGTTCATTCGTTGTTTCTTTATGTAGCTTAGGATTGGTTCAAAACCTTCTCTTTTATAATATTTCTAATTCTGACATTTTTCTCAGACATCTCATCTTTGTGGTGACAAGCTTTCATTTGTGCTTAGTCGTAAGTGACCTTGTTTGACAATAATAGAAAAAGGTAGGAATGCATATACATTGTATAAGATGTTTCTTGGTTGTAATAGGTTTTGTCTTGTGTTGTATTATGTGGGACAGCTGTCCCATATTTAGTTTGCTTTATTACATCGGATGCCCATTTCTTTATCAATTTTACCATCTTCAGAGAATGTTGTTCTCAGATATTTAAAGATTGTTATTTGTTTTATCACTTGGTGTTCTATAGCTATGTTTAATGTCTTCTTTTGTCTTCCTATTATATGACTTCTGTTTTTTCGGTACTTATTTTTATGTTATTGATTTTGCATTCTTCATTCAAGGGCAACAGATGATGAAGTTATATTTCTTTGAAAGCTTCTAGGGCCTGGTCATCAGCAAACAGTAGTTCATTTATATCCTTCACTTTGTGATTTTGCAGCCTTGTATATCTTGTCAATGTAAGTGATAAACAAGTAGTGACAATGCACACTTTTCTCTTACTCCAGATGTTACTGTGAATGGTTTTGATGTTACTTTATTTGCTCTAATTACACTTATGCAAATACTGTTCATGCTCTTGCAACATCTAATAAGGTGGTCATTTGTTCAGTACTAGCCAAATGTTTGCCACAATATATTTCTATCCTTAATATCAAAAGTTTTCTTTTGATCCACAAATGCTGTGCAGAGATTCTTTTTATATTTTATGTTCTTGTTTGCTAGCTGCCTGAGAGTAAATATTACATCTGTGTAACTTTTATTAGATGCTTTGATATTTTGTTTAAAAAAAATAAATTTTAATGGTTACTGTTATGGAAGGCCCCGGTATCACTGCAAACAAATTAAAATCCATAATTGATCAACTGTCCATGCCAGTGGAATCATCCTAATTAATATCTCATCTCCCAAACAAAGAAAAGTAGCTGTAGACCCCATCATAGCAGTCTCAGCTCACACCAAAAGACGAAACCGCACAGAAGGTGAACACAGCCAACTGTTCCTTATCATACGATATCATCGTAAACAATCGGAATATCGAAACACGGATGAAACACACAATCTCCTTGCTTCAACATAGCTGTCAAATATCACCAGTAGTGTGAATAAGTGATTGATTCATCAAAATATCAAAGTTAATTACCTTTTAGAATTAGTTTTTTTTATTTTTTAAATAATTTTCACTGATTAAAAAAATTCATAAAACGCTATATAAACCCATGGGAATTTTCGCTCGGAAGATAAATTTCATAAAAAGTCTTTCCACCCTAACATGAACTAGATATTTCACTTATCTTCTTCATCGCTTCTTCCTATCTTCCTTTTGTCTTTCAGCATCGAGGGGAAATATAATTTGCTATCTTTTGCTCTTCTGTTCGTCTTTGCTGCTATTAAGTTTCCTAGTGCTTCTAATATTCCATTGATCCATCTTTTTCGTGGGCGACCCTTGCGTCTGGTGTTCTCACAATGTTTATTGAGTGCTCGTTGTGTTGAGTTTTGATCACTCTGCCTTGTCACGTGACCAAACCATTTTATTTGTTGTTTTTTATATATTCTATGGCGGTGATTATTCCTAGCTTTTTTCTCAGTTCTTAATTACTGATCTTGTCTCTCAGGCTGTTTCCTGTCATTCGTCTAATATATTTAATCTCAGCAGAGGTTATTTTTGTTGTTGCTCTTGCATCTAGGGTCCAGGACTGGCATTGGTAGCACAACGTTGGGATGAAGATTGTATTGTAGAGTGCCCATTTTGCCTCTAGAGTTATTTCCTTGTTGGACAATAGTGGTGATAGCTGTCCAATGATTTGATCAGCTTTGTTGCATCTTGAATCTATCTCTGGTGTTTGTGAATTGTCGTTTGTCATAGACTTCCTAGGTATTTGAATTCCTCTACTTGTTTTAGTTGCCTGTCTTCTATAGTTACATTGATGTTCAGTTTCTCTTTTGCAATATTCATGACTTCTGTTTTGTTGATGTTGATTTTCATGTTGTATTTTGTTCCCATGCTGTTGAGTCTATTTAGGTGTCCTTGTAGGTCTTCTATTTTTCCATGTATTAGCCTGATCGTCTGCAAATAAAAGCTCATTGATCTCCTCTGTCTCTGATGGGTTGGCTAACTTGCATGTATAGTCCATGTATGTAATAAACATTAGTGGGATAGTACGCACCACTGTCTTACGCCTGATCGAGCTTCAAAGTGGTCTGTGTAGCCTGCTGCTGTTCTGACTGTGCAGTTGTTGATGTAGAGACTTTTAATTAGGTTGGTTAGATGTTAGATTACTCCGTATGTTGTCAGTATCTCCCACAGTTGTTCTCTATTTACTCTGTGAAATGCTTTTTCCTGGTCAATGAAAGCTATATACAGATTTTGATTGTGTTTTATCATATTTCCTGCTAGCTGTTTTAAGATGAATAGAGCGTCTGGTCATCCTCTGTTTTTTTTTTTTGAAACCCCATTTGAGAATCACTTAATTGCAGTTCTATTATTGGTCTCAGCCTTTTATCCACAATTTTGGCGTATAACTTTCCTACATGGCTGAGAAGCGATACCTCTATATTGATTGCAGTCTCTTTTGCTACCTGTCTTTTTTTTCATTTTGGCACGATGATTGCCTGTTGCCAATCATCTGAGGCTTTTTGCCGCATTGAATATTCTGTCAACCATGTAACTCCTGTTTCTCCTGCTGCTGCTAATATTTCTACTGGTATGTTATTTATCCCTGCTGCTTTATTTTTTGGTGCATATTTGATTACTTCTTCGATTTCCTCTTTCTTGATGTTGAATTCAGTTTTTGTGGATTCTTGCGTGGTTTTTGTTGTCTTATTGGTAGTTGGTGTCATGTTTAATAGGTCTTCAAAATATTCTTTCCATCTTTATTGCATATGTTGCTTATTTGATATTGACTGTCCATCTTTGTAATTTTTGAGCTCAGTAGGATCGTTGTTTTCTATTCTCGCTCTTGTTGCTTTTACTGCTTTGTAGAAATCTCTTGTGGCTGTCTTGAAGTCCCTGCTCATATTTTGTCTGAATTCTGTCCATTTCTTTTGCTTAGTTTCTTTGATCAAAATTTTAACACTTTTTTAAACTAAGGCATAATTTTCACACATTTCACATATTTATGTAGAATTTGATGCTGAATCTAAATCTGCACACAAATTTGCTATGTGAAATCTCTTTTACCTCCAAAAATGAGAGGTCTGTTCAATGGTGTTAAAGAACATAATTTTAACAAAGATCAGTCGTTTCAAAATGGATAAAACTTTGCCATCATGGAAAGGGAATCTGTCGACCTTTTGAGCCATAGCCAGCCCACAGGGCGTAGACCAAGATATCTAAATCTCCCATCTAAATTTTTATTTTAACAGTTAATTCCTTTAAAGACACTTTATCAAATCTCGCCACTTGTCTCTCTTCTGTGCCAGCAGCTCTATCTCATTTAGGGAGCAGATTCCTGCTGCTCTTGCCTCTCTGATCAATGTGTCTCTCTGGGTCTTCCTCTTTTCCTCTTACCTGTTATTTCCCACAGGAAGGCTTGCTTTGCTATTCAGTTATTATCTCTTCTCATCATATGTCCAACATATGACCGTCGTCTTTTCTTTATTACTGAAGATATTAGTGGTTGATTGGTGATTTCTTTAATTTCCTCGTTTGTTTTTAATTCGTTCCACGCTACACCAAGTATTTTCCTTAGATATTTATTTTTGAATGCGTTCTACTTTGTTTCTATGTCTCTTGTTGTTTTCCAGCTTTCACACACATACGTAAGGGTTGATAGTACATTTGATTTGAATAGTCAAGTATCAATAATAAGTTTTGTGTTTGTGCTGATGAGTTTTGATTTCCACAACTTTTCAAGGCTTCTGAAAGACATTGCTACTTCAGCTATTCTGATTCTAATTTCTTTACTTGTATCCCCTTCTTGATCAATGTGACTTCCAAGATCTTTTTTTCTATTTAGGATGATTTTGCAGAATAACTTTGAGGCAACTAACAAAAGTGTCACGCCTCTCCAGTTGTTACAAACTCTGAGATTGTCCTTTTTTTGAATCTTAACAATGATTCCTTTTTTCCATTTATGAGGCTCTGCTTTCCAAATGATGTTGAACATGTTCGGAGATGTATTAAATTATGGCTATCAATTGCCTTGAGGATCTCAGCTGTTAACTTATCCTCTCCAGCAGCCTTATTGTTGGCCATACGCTTTAAGGTGGTTTCTATTTCGCTCAGGGTGAAGTCATCTAAATTTACATCTAATTCTGCTGCTGGTGTTTCAGCTTCAAAAGCTATTAAATTGTGGGGTAGTGTACGGTTAAGAATTTCTTTGAATTGTTCCGCCCAACGGGCTTTTATGTCTGCGCTTGTTTGGAAAGGGAATAAAACTGAGTTATTGAGTTATTTGCGGGTTGTCATTATTGCACTTCGAACATGTCCATAAGTGCTCAGAACTCCTCCTCAGCAATTCCCGCAGTGTCCAGTGACTGACAACTCCAGTTCTGTGTAGGTTGATATGTCTTCTTATATGCCCACTAAGTTTCTCGTTTGTGGCTATGCCAATCTTAACTCTCATCTCATCTGAGCTGTGCTCATCTCTTTCATCCGAAGGAGTGACATGGACTCATGGCTGTTGAAGTCCTGTGCCCTTCCTTCATCTCAGAGGGCATTAATGACGTCCGCCCGATCCTTTAGTTGACCATCTTCTACAACAGTGCAGCAAGCCAACCTGTCCGCTCTTTCATTTCCCAGTACTTCCTCGTGCTCAGGGATGTAAAGGTGATGCTACGTATCTTTGACTTCTGCAATTATTCTCTACCCATTGCCTGTGTACAGAACCCACCTCCACTTTTCTTATCATGCTCATCGAATCACTTAACATGCAAATGTGGGTCTAGTTTTATGAGTCTTAACCAGATGAATGCCCTGGTCACTGCAATCACCTCCATCGTCATGCTACTCATGGTCATAATGTATGCACTACTGTCTTCGACTATTCTGCCTGCTGAGCGTGCTGTAAATGCCCATGCACTCCTTTGGTGTCGTATTACGGATCTGTTTGTGTAGATGACTGCATCTTTATCATTGGTGTAATCCCAGGTAAGACCATTAACTATGACTGAGTTAGTTTTCCTATATTCCCTGTTGAGAGTGACAATACACGAGAATGTGCCCCTGAATGATGTAGGTACTGGTATCTACTCCTCGCCAGCGTTGATAATGGTAAGCCCACAGACCTGTTTGATGACATCTTTTTCTCGGCCCACCCATGATTTGCCTCTTCTTAGCCTGACACTTTTCCCTGTGTTGAGCTCGCAGTGCAATGAATGCTCTTTATCTGCACTTATCTTTAGGTATGCTCGTGCTCTCCAGATCTTGATCCTGCCATCCATGGTTGGAAAGTCAAGAAGATACCTCATTGCTACACAGGGAGTGTCCCTCATACAAATAATGCACATAACTTCATTCTGTATTTCTCTAACCTGTCAATTTGCATCGCACTGACAGTAAGAATTGCTGTGGCATACTTTATTGGTGTGAGCACTAGTCCCTGGAACAGAAGGATAAGTAGGCTCTGCTTGATTTTGGCAGCTTCCATTGCCTTCAAAGCAGCTAATCTTTTGTGGGATTTTGTTATCACATAGTTGACGTGGTCCTGAAAACACAGACTGCGATCAAACTAACTCTCCGTGATACATCATCAACTCATTTCTTTGGTCAGTCTGCTCAATGTAGGAGGGCTGTATGACCTTCCTTTGGTCTTTAGATTTGTGCCATTTTCTGGTCCTGTGCTATGCAAGTCTGGTATGTCTCTGTGTCATGTTATGCTCTTTATGCTCTGATGAAGGTACCGAAATGTGGCTAGTGATTTTTCTATTTCAGAAATCATTCCACTTTGAATCCTTAGCCTGCTTAGCTGATAGTTTAAAGTACTTCATTTTTTTTTATTGAGCTTATTTTTCAGACGCTTCAAGAGCTCAGGTTGTGTTCTTCCATTCTTTCTGGCTTTCTGCCATGTCTTGGCCATTTGTCTCTTGTTCCACCAAACTTCCTCAACTTCTTCTATGTTCCACCAGGGCGACTACTTCCATCTATCCTGCCTCCTAGAAGGCGCTTTCTGTTTCCTATGTCTGATTTTGCTAATGGCATCCTGGTCTGTATTATCATATAGGAATGTGTTGAGCTTGCTTTTTGGGCATTGTGGAATCCCTGTAAACCCCATCCGCAAACTGGTGCGAACGTGGAAGACACAAGTGTCAGGTCTATGATACTATAAGAGGCCCCTTTTTGAGTGACCTTTCTGGTTGCTCTTACATCATTTAAGCACACTAAATAGGCTGACACCAGTGCATTCTCTATTTCTTCTCCCTGCTTGCTGGTTATGGCGTTACCCACTTGTTGCCTCTAGCAGTCTCAGCAGAAAATGATGTTATCCTCCTCGAACGTGAAAAGATTCTGCTATTGTTGTGTGTCCACCTTCCCATTACAGGCATACACATTTACAACCACAAAAGGAACTGGGGTCTGCACCCTAGCCGCATGTAGCTGCAATTCTTCACTGTCCCATGCACACATATCAACCTCAGCTGCCACCATGTTCAGCACAAGGATGGCCTGTCCAAGGTGTCGTTTATTGTAGAAACAGTGAATTATAGGGGCACTAACTGTCCTACCACCAAGAAGTGTTTCTTGCAAAATCATTCTATCTGCGCCACACAGCAGTTTATCAAGAATGGGCAGTCGTTCATTTTTGGAAGGATAGTTCCAAATTGTAACGCATACATACTTGTGCCTCTCACACATCGACCATTTCTGACACATTCTGGGACTTTTTATTTTTCTTGTTTTCCTGATAGGATATTGTCGTTTAGGTGGTAGCAGCTTTACAAATATGAGTGTCAATTTCTGTATCTAAAGATAGTCTGTCGCTGATGATGAACCCCAGGTAGTTATACTGTCTGAATGTTTCTTGTTGTCATTGTTGATTTTGTCCCTGAAAGTTGGCGGCTGTCGATGGTCTAGTCTCACTACACTCACACGGTCCAGAACCCATTTCCATGTTATAGATTGGTCAATCCCCATTTAATCAGCTTTTTGGCATGTGTATACACTGTGAACTTTTCACTCTCTTCATGCAGAATCACACATCAATGTAATCATACTTCATTGATGACAAGCTGGCAAAAGGACACCACCATCTTTGGTCACACAGGAAGCTTAAGGATTAGAATTATTTCATGTACTATCATCATTATCACTGAGTGCCATCTCAGTATTGAAGGTTGGCTACCATGGAGCACCATTCTGTTCTGTCTCTTGCTTTGATGGTGTTGTCATATGCTGACTTGTCCATCATTTGATATTACTCATCCATGTTAGTCTAGGTCTGCCTCTGCCTCTTTCTTTACCTTGTATTTTCCCTTCCAAGATTTTTTTTAGTAGGCTGCTGTGTCTTTTAAATTGACCCAAAAATCTCGTTTGTTTGTTTGTTTTTTTTTCGTTCGCCAGCTTTTACCTCTGACGAAGTCCTTAGAGACTAGGAACTGAATTTTGTGTGTTAATCCATTCTTCCCTGGCAGCCGTGGGCACAGGGGTCCCTCGCCGCACAGGGGTCCCTCGCCGCACATGCAGATAACTCCGACTTCGGAAGTTTTTTTCCATCAATGAGTAATTGACGGTTCAAGCCGGGCCTTGCTGCTGAGACCAGGGGGTGGTTGCCGCAGAGAGAAATCATAAATAAAAATCCCGGCTGGTGCAGCCAGGATTTGAACTCACAACCTCTCTGTCTCGAGGCTGGTGTCTTGCCTTGAGATCAACCAGCCCCTCATTTATGTTTGAATTGTTTAGTAGTTCTCTTTTCATTTTCAGTTGTTTTAAGACTTCATCATTTTTTTTTTTTTTTCCATCCAATTAAATCTATTCTTCTATAAATCCACATTTCAGAGGCTTTAATTTTCTGTTATGTTTTCTTGTCTAATGTCCATGTTTCTGCACCAAACAGGAAGGAATATTGAGAAGATGTAACATTTTGCTATTCTTAGTTTTAGCCCTGGTATTATTTGTTTTGATGTTAGCATTTTTTTCATTGCATTAACATTTCTTTTTGCCATTTCTATTCTTTTGTTTATTTCAGTTTTACAATTATAGATTGAACAAGCTTGGTGAAAGGATGCATCTTTGTCTTACTCCTCTTTTTATATCAATGGGTGTAGAGTTCTCCTTGTTATATTTTATTATTGTTGTTTGCTGCCAGTAAAATATACATATTAGTCGTATGTCTGTGTCGTCCAGATTTATATCTTTGAGGCAGTCTACAAGTTTATTATGGTGTATTCTATCAAAAGCTTTGGTGTAGTCTATGAATCGGGCATATATTGGTTTGTTTACTTCTATGTACTTTTCAATCAATGTCCTCATGCTGGAACATAAGCTATATGGCTTATTTTGTCCCACTGTTTTTCCTGAATCCATCTCAATCATTTGTTTTCTATTTTTTCCATCCAATTCTTCCCATTAAATTTGCTTTATAGAAATTTTTTTTTTCTGGTACTGTCTATACTCATGGATTAAGCGTGATGGTGGTTAATCTTATCTACACCTTCAGATAACCCCTCCCAATAATTTATAGCTTTGTTCCAGCATCAGGCACTTTATAAAAAGCCATCAATCAATCTTTTCTTGTTGTCTTTGAAGTGGTAAAGATTCAACTGTTAGTGTGACCAATTGCTGAAATTCTGTCCCACCCACACACCCGCGCAAGAGTATCCAGTCATCAGGAGTTTGTTTCACAATAAGATGTGAACATCACACCTTTCGCCCTGATTAAACATTCAATCGCCATAGCCTAAAATTTATATGCTGGAGAGGAAGTTGTTGGTGGGCAGATCTAAAGACTGATTTTCTCAAAAATGGTGGTAAGAGTCTTTTGAATCTCTAGTCTAGTCGAAAGTATTATCACCTGTTAAATTCATGAAGCTGGGCTACATTGTTTAACAAATGCAGTGTATTTTGTAACCCCAGAATCTTAGAATCCGTGGAAAAGATTGACTTATTTTCCCAATGCCCACAATTTAAAAATTATAGTATTGATTTATCTTCTGTTAATGAAAATCATTGAAGAGGCCTGTGGACCACCACAGTAGCTTTGTGGACCGTTGGACCATGCTACAGTAGGTGTTTGTTGTTGTACCCATTATTATTTTTGATTGGTCCGCTCCTGAAGATTTTTTGTATTTTCTTTCTACTACTGATATTTCTAGTTTGCTCCAGAGGTGTCATTTCCTGGTCCTGGGTTGTTATATTCTGAATCTCCCTTAGGGGATTAAGAAGCTCCTTGAAGTTTTTATTTTCTCCACCTGTTAGTTATTTTTATTGGATCTAATAGAGGATCCTCCTGTGTGTTACCGGGGCCTCATTATGAGGAAAGTAAAGAATAGTGACACTGTGACCTTCCAGGCATGTCTTAAGAGGCGACTAAGGAGGTTGATCGATGGCTTGACAAGCTGTCATTGTAAAAAGTATTGTTATGGAAACAGAGCCATAAGTTTTGGAAGCAGTGATCTCTGCAGTATATGCCATTTTGGCACGCAAGGTTTCTGTTTTTTGAGATTGTGGTTCTGCCCTATGTGCCGTCTTCGGCTCGAAAGGACGATAGATAGATAGATAGAACAGAGGATCTTTTGGGTCATTAATTATTTCTGTTGAGTTATAGATTTCATATCTTTCTCTTATACTTCTAACTGTTTTGAAAAAAAGTTCTAGCAGCTGTTCTCTTAGTTTCTGCTTATTTCTCTTTGAAGCATTCCCATGATCCCTCTTTCATTGTTTTGACTTTTCTAATCTAAAAGAACCAGAATGAAATTATTATAATCTCACAGTACCAAAAGGCTGAAGTTGTTCTTATCTTACAGTACACAACTGAAGTTATTCTCTTGTGGCATCATTGTTGCTTTTTGGGAAGTGAAGGAACAAACAATGCCATATACATCATCTGTAGATGATCATTAGTAGAAAGAGCCATAGAGGTGAAAACAGATCTATACCTAAGTTTCATAGATTATACCAAAACATTTGACAAAATAAAGAACCAAGAAATAATTATAATTTTAGGGGGCATAATCGTAGACAGCAAAGATCTGTACTAGTAGTACTAGTAGCCTCCGTCAGTCAAAGTTGACTATGGATTTTTCAGCGCCCCTAGAAATGTTATTTTTTCTTTTTTTTTCTTTCGTCGTTTATTCTCTTTCTCCATGAATCTGTCTGCTTCTTCTTTGAGGTGAACCTTTAGAGCGTGTTTCCAGAGATTGCGGTCTGTAGCTATGTGTTCCCATGCTGCAGGGTTTATGTTCAGAGTCTTCATGTCACGTTTACAGATATCTACAAATCGAAGTTTTGGGCGCCCCCTAGTTATTTTACCATCTACCAGTTGTCCGTAGAGTATATCTTTCAGTTTGCGGCCATCTTTCATACGGTGTACATGGCCAAGCCAGCATAACCTACATTGTTTGAGCAGCGTGTAGATATTCAGTAGGCATGATCTCCACGTTTGTCACTTTATCCTTCCAGGTGATACCAAGAATACGTCGTAGACATCGCATATGGAATGCATTTAGCCTCCTCTCCTGCTTTACATAGGTTGTCCAAGATTCGCTGCCATACAGGAGGATACTAATTATGCAGGCATTGTACACTGCTGCTTTTGTTTTAATTGTCAGTTTGCTGTTTTGCCAGACACGCCTAGAAAGACGGGCAAAGATGGTAGCAGCTTTACAAATATGAGTGTCAATTTCTGTATCTAAAGATAGTCTGTCGCTGATGATGAACCCCAGGTAGTTATACTGCCGCACGATATCAAGTCTATAGTTGTCGATAGAGATTTCAGGTGTTGCTTCGACGTCCTGACCGAGTATGTTAGTTTTCTGCAAACTTATTATTAGACCGAAGTCTCGACAGGCATATGAAAAGCGATGTACCATGCTCTGGAGTTCTTCCTGACTTTGCGTGACAAGTGCAGCGTCGTCAGCAAATAACAGATCTCTAATAGAGATATGTCTGATCTTAGACCTTGCCTTTAGTCTTTGGTCGATTTTGAACAATCGACCATCGGATCTAGTATGCAGATAGACTCCTTCATTCGCATGTGAGAATGCATGTTTGAACAGAACAGCGAAGAAGATTCCAAATAGAGTTGGAGCAAGAACGCATCCCTGCTTGATATCGCTGGGTATGCCGTAGGGTTGTGATGTGCTGCCATCATATTGGATGGTGCCCTTCATGTCCTCATGAAACGATTTGACTAGCGTCAGTAAAGTATGTGGGCAGCCTATTTTGGAAAGTATTTTGAAAAGACCTTCTCTGCTGACAAGATCAAATGCCTTTGTAAGGTCGATAAAGGCGATGAAGAGAGGCTTTTTCTGCTCTCTAGATTTTTCTTCAATAGACAAACAAATGAAAAGACGATTAGAGGCCACAGAGATGGGATTCCTCAGAAGAATGTTGAAAGTTCCCTGGACAGATAAAAAGACCAATGAGGAAGTTCTCAAAGAGGCCAACACAAAAAGGTAGCTCTTAAAAAACATCAGAAAGAAGCAATCAACTTTTTCGGGCACATCATGAGAAGAGGAAAGTTGGAATACTTGGTTACAACTGGCAAAATAAAAGGAAAGAGAGATCGTGGACGACAAAGAGAGAAAATACTGGATAGCTTGGTGTCATGGCATGGAAAACAGTCAACAACAGAACTGATACGATGCACTGTAGATAGAAGATTGTGGAGGGACATGATCGCCTACGCCAATTGGCAGGGCACATGATGATGATGAGATTTTTCTTGAAGTAGGCGTAAAGAGAAAATCATGTCTACAGTTGATCTTCCTGATCTACAGCCACTTTGTGATTCAGGATATACGCGTTCTGCGAGTTTTTGTAGCCTTCCTAAGATGACTCTGGCGAAGGTCTTGCCGACGATGCTGAGTAGGGAGATGCCTCTGTAATTGTTGCAGTCGCTTCTATCTCCTTTATTTTTTTAGAGAGTTAAATCACGAAGTCTCTCATATCTTGAGGAATGGCTTTCTCTTTCCAGCATAGATGTAGTACTTCAAGCAGGGGATGTAACAAAGCACTTTTGCAGGATTTAATCAGATCGGGAGGGATCCCATCTTGCCCTGGAGCCTTGCCTGTGGCCAAGCTATCTATGGCCTTGCTATGTTCCTCTACGGTTGGTTCAATGTCCAACTCTTCCATAGGTGGTAGACATTGTATGGCGTTTGGTGTAACAGTGTTTTCTATTGAATAAAGTGAAGAATAATGTTCCACCCATCTTTCCATCTGTTTGCCTCTATCTGTTATTTTCTCCCCAGTGGATGACTTTAGTGGGGCAATAGTGTATTTTATTGGTCCAAGGGCTTTCTTTATGCCATCATACATTACTTTTAGGCTTCCAGTTTGAGATGCAGTCTGGATGCTGTCGCTAAGCTGGAGCCAGTACTCATTAGCACAGCGTCGAGCTGTTTGATGGATTTTGTTTCTGGTCATTTTAATAGCCTGCAGAGTATTTGCATTAGGTGCGTGCTTGTGATCTAAGAAGGCGGCGCGTTTAGCTTCGATTACGGGTGTCATAACATGGGAGTTGGCTTCAAACCAATCATGAGACTTAAATGTCAGTTTTCCAAAGATGCTAACCGCGTTGTTGTAGATGACTTTGCGGAGATGCTCCCATTTTTCCACAGCGTTGTTGTAGTGTTCATGAGCACTTTGTTACTCCTTGAGGGTCTTGTTGAACTGCTCGACCAATCCAGAATGTGTTAGCTTGCTAGTGTCTATGCGAGGTCTCTTTGGCGGCCTGGCATAGTGGAGCCTCCTTTGCAGCAGACTAGTGAATGATCCGAGTCGCAGTCTGCACTGTGGTATGACCGTGTGTGAATTACAGATTTGAGGAAAGGGCGTCTGACAAGTATCAAGTCCAGCTGGTGCCAGTGTTTCAATCGTGGGTGTCTCCAAGATACTTTATGCTGAGGCTTAGTTTCGAAGAAAGTATTTGTGATGCACAGGTTATGATAAGCGCAAAACTCTAGAAGTCGTTGGCCGTTTTAATTGAAATCACCAACTCTAAAGCGACCGAGGCAGGTTGGCCACAAACTGTGGTCTGCGCCAATTCTAGCATTGAAATCCCCCAGTAGAATAATGTGATCTTGTCCTGGTATACTTTCCATGACTCCTGTCAAATTTTCGTAGAAATTGTCCTTGGTTTCAGATGACGAGCACAAGGTCGGAGCGTATACACTTATAAGGGTAACTGGTCCTGTTGTTGTATTAAGGCGAAGTGTTAGTATCCGCTCTGATGCATTCTGACCGAGTGTAACCAGACCTTTTAGAGATTTTTTTACAGCAAAACCCACACCGTGTTCTCTGATATCGTCGCTGCTCTTTCCTTGCCAATAGAACACGTAGTCTGCCTCGACAGCAAAGATCTAAGAATAATAAATAACAAGTACTATAGTTCATTCATAAATTCGTGCCCACAGAGTTGATCAATTATCTCAGAAACTGATGAATTTCTGTAATTCTTTTTCATGAAATCTTATTTTTTCACCGACCTTCAGATTTTATAATTTAAGTACAAAGGTAGTCTGAATTTTGCACAAATAATTTTTTGTTATATAATTTTAGGAAAATATCAACAAATATCTGTTGTCTGCCTACGACCTCACTTTAGCGACACAGATGTATTAAGTATATCATCATTTTGACTTTAACGCAGAAAAGTGCAACGGAGATCTGAAATTAATCAGACCCTGGGTGCACTTTCTGCAGCGATTGAGAGGATGTGGACTATATGCGCCATCTTGGAGACCCTCCAGTATTCAATGTCTATCGTTCAGAGGGCATCAC
Source organism: Megaustenia siamemsis (assembly GCA_032433765.1). Lineage (NCBI taxonomy): Eukaryota > Metazoa > Mollusca > Gastropoda > Stylommatophora > Ariophantidae > Megaustenia > Megaustenia siamemsis. Next base: position 48,723,869 of record JAVIAB010000126.1, read on the forward strand.
GCATCAATTCTTTAACATCATGTACCATACCGGTTGGAGTAGGCGATCATGTCCTTCACACAATCTTCTATCTACAGTGCATCGTATCCGTTCTGTTGTTGACTGCTTTCCATGCCATGACACCAAGCTATACAGTATTTTCTATCTTTGTCGTCCGCGAGCGCTCTCTCCTTTTATTTTGCCAGTTGTAACCAAGTATTCCAACTTTCCTCTTCTCATGATGTGCCCGAAAAATGTTGTTTGTTTCTTTCTGATGCTTTTTTGGAGCTGCCTTTTTGTGTTGGCCTCTTTGAGAACTTCCTCATTGGTCTTTTTAGCTGTCCAGGGAACTTTAAACATTCTTCTGAGAAATCCCATCTCTGTGGGCTCTATTCGTCTTTTCATGTGTTTGTCTACTGTCCGTGATTCACTTCCATAGGTCAGAATTGGTTCTATCTAGCACCGATAAACTCTCTTTCTCATTTCTATTGACATAGATTTGTTGCATAAGATATTTTTCATTTTCTGAAATGCTATTTTGGCCTCAGCTATTCTACTTTTTATTTCCGTGGTGCATCTTCCATCCGATGTTATTATTGTGCCCAAGTATTTGACGCGTGGCACTTGTTTCAAATTTGTCCTGTTTATTTTTATGCTGTATGCTGGTGATGATTGTTTCTTCGATATGACCATTACTTCTGTTTTCTTACTATTCAGACTAAGACCTTTCTTGTTGCTCTCTTTTACTATTATGTCTATCATTTCTTGTAGTTCATTCACTGTCTCTGCTATTAAGACTGTGTCATCCGCATATCGCAAATTATTTATGTTGTGACCGTTGACTTCAATTCCTTTTTTTGTCTACTATTGATCTCATAATATGTTCGCTGTAAAGTGAAAACAAATCCAGCGACAGAACACAGCCTTGTCTGACTCCTTGTTTTATAAGTTGAAATTGTCCTTCTTTAACATCACAAATTATAAATGTCGTGTTCTGTGCAGCAACTTGCCCTTTTACTTTAGCCCACAATAGTTCTATTGGGTTGAGGTGCGAATGATAAGGTAGGATGCGAAGAGATGTGTGGCCATACTGTGCATCTATTTTATCAGTTTGATTTAATTTTGTCTTCTTAATTTGTCTAACAAGTTGCAGCAACTCTGGTTTTAACTGGGTGTTTTGAAAGGAAACATTTTCTTTTCTAAGCCATGTGATGATTTGATCTTTTGTGCTTGACGAATTAGGAACTTTGTCCTCCAGTGCTACCGCATTATGATAGAATGCATTATCCATTACAAGACATGAAGGTCTATCCAGAATGGGGAGTAGGCTGTTCTCTATCCAGTCTCTGAAAATTCGCCCATTTATTTCAGTGTGGTAGTCCCTATTGTCTGTAGACTTTGATTGAAAAATAAGTTGTGTGTCATTAACAAGACCATTCTCTCTACTGCCAGCATGTACCAATATAATGCGTTGTCCTTTGCTGCTGGGAATGCTTCTTTTATTTTCTCTGTCAACTGATTGCCATTCTTTCTCATATGTATAATGAGCATTGACCCACGTTTCATCCAAATATACTATATCGTAGCCTTCCATTCGTCGCTCACAGATCTGCCTCAGGTATTTGCTTTGGGCAGCTATCAGGTGTGCTTTTTCACAAACAATATTTCTACCACTAGCAGATTTTCGAAAAGTGAAACCAATGCCTCCTACGATCGTCCAAAGAGTCATTTTTGAGATTTCAATATCACATTCTAATTGCAGTCGAACTTTAAGTTTGCGCAGAGTAACAAGTTGATTCGATTCAAACATTTTCTAAATTTTGCGTCTAATAACATCTTTATCAAAATCATCAAATTTCATCTTTCTTCCTTGCTTGACCGTCGCCTCTGCAAAGTTAAAGTTCTGTCCTATCCATCGATTGAAAGACTTTCTATTTATATTTAGAGCTACCCGTGTTCTGTTTTCTGGTTTTTTTATATCGTAATATAACCTTTTAGATTCCTTGCAAAAGTGCATGTACAATAACATGTTACCTTTTGCATAGTGATGAATTTACACTTTAAACTCTTCATGGTTTTAAAAATCAAGTAGTCACTTCACAACAGCTTACAAATTATCACACATACAGGAATATTCATTAATAGTAAATATTTTTGTCAAAATACACCTCTGGACCAAATCGGAAATGAAATGACCAAAACAAAACCTCGGAGTGGTGCACGTCTTACAAGTTAAGAGTGCAAAACGGTGCTAAGGTTGTGTAGTGTGCACGTGAAATTTGCCCTTTTAATTGGTGAGTTGATTACAACAAATGTGGGTATTGTAAAATCCTAAAATTTAGGACAAGCAAGAAAATAATATTTTTATATACCTCAGATAAGCAAAAATCTTAACTAAATGCGAAGGGAAGGTAATGAGAAGGGAACATCTAGAATATGATGATGATGATGTAGCCTAGTGCTTCAGATTTCGACTTGTTAGTGTCTCTCTTGTCTGATACATGTCTGGCACCTGTCTGGCTTGGATGACCTTTCGGTTGCCTTGCTATCACCAGTTTAGCTAGAGGTTATGTAGACACATATGCATCTTCTAGCTACCACTTCATGATGGAGATACCAGATTAGCAAGGTTAATACATAAAACTTATTATAAAATACCCACTAAGTAATAATATTTCTTAGTATTAGTATGGTGTTGGCTGTCTAGATGGCTGTACCCCAAAAAGTAAAGATCTGATGGTGAGACCCTCAGGTCAGGCAGATAAAACATGCAAACTGAGTAAGTGACCAACAGCAGAGCAAGTAATAGCAATGTAGGTATAAATCAAAACAAAGACTAGTAACTTGGAATGAGTCCATATCAGGGGAAAAAAAAAATTAATGATCAATAATGAAATGGACAACTACTAGATAATATAATAGCATTATATAAAAACATTCCGTTCGATTCTCGATGGGAGCAGTGTGAATTGTACTCGTGGTTTGAAAAAAAATACCCCCACGGTCGACCCAGCCATTGGCAGAATTGGGTGCCAGGGTTTCTTCCTGGTGTGGGGTTTCAGGTGCCTTGGTTAATCCTAATAAAGCATCAGTTTCATGGTTCTCCCTTAACAATCATATCGTTAATACGACCATACCGGTAGTACGAATGGGAGCTGATGAGGTGACCAGGGACAAGTTGATGACATACCTCGGAGTTAAGTTTGATCGCAGCCTGTGTTTTTGGGACCACGTTGACCATGTGATAACAAAATCCCGCAAAGGATTAGCCGCCTTGAAGGTCATGGCAGCTGCCAACATCGAGCAGAGGCTACTTACTCTTCTGTTCCAGGGATTAGTCCTCGCACCAATCGAGTATGCCCTGGCCATTCTTACTGTCAGTACGACTCAAATTGATAGGCTGGAGAAAATACAAAATGAAGCCATGCGCATTATCCTGGGATGTACGAGGGACACTCCCTGTGTGGCAATGAGGTATCTTCTTGACTTTCCAACCATGGATGACAGAATCAAGATCTGGAGAGCACGAGCATACCTGAAGATTAGTACAGATACAGAGCATCCATTGCACCACGTGCTCAACACAGAGAAAGGTACCAGGCTAAAAAGAGGCAAATCATGGGTGGGCCGAGCAGAAGATGTCATCAAACAGGTCTGTGGGCTTACCAATATCAGCGTTGGTGAGGAGTGGATACCGGTGCCTACGTCATTCAAGGGGACTTTCTCATGTATTGTCACACTCAACAGGAAATGTAGGGAACAGAACCCAGTCGTGGTTAATGCTGAGGTCAACGGTCTCATCTGCGATAACACCGATGAGAAAGATGCAGTCATCTATACAGATGGATCTGTAAGACGACACGAAAGAAGTGCATGGGCATTTACAGCACGTTCGGCAGGCAGAATAGCCAAGGAAGACAGTGGTGCATACGCCATGACCACGAGTAGCATGACAATGGAGGTGATGGCAGTGACCAAGGCATTCAAATGGTTAGAGTCACAAGACTACATCCACGCATGTATACTGAGTGATTCGATGAGCATGATAAAAAAAGTGGAGGCGGGCTTTGTACGCATGCAATGGGTAGAGTCGTTGCAGAAATCCAAAATACGTAAGGTCACCTTTGTCTATGTCCCTGGACATGCGGGAGTACGGGGAAATGAGAGAGCGGACAGGTTGGCTAGCTGCGCTGTCGTTGAGGACGGGCAACCGATGGATCGGGCGGACGTCATCAATGCACTCCGAGATGTGGGAAGAGCACAGGACTTCGACAAACACAGATCAACGTCGCTTCTTCGGATGATGGAAATGGGAGTTAAGATGGGCACAGCCAGAAATGAGAAACTTGGTGGCCGTGTAAGAAGACTTATCAACCAACATAGAACTGGAGTCGTCAGTCGCTGGACACTGAGGGAATTGCTGAGGAGGGGATCTGAGCACCTATGGACATGTTCGGAGTGCAATGATGATGACCCGCAAATAACTCAATAACTCAATACCCTGGGAAGGTGAGGAAAATCGCTTCGCATCTGAGTTTCGATGCTTGAGGCTACACTATACAGAAATATCCGAACATTTCTGTATAGGCGGTCGAGCACATATGGGTGTAAACTTGCGTGCTAAGACACCGGTTCAAGTCTCGTACTTTACCTTTACCTTTTATATAAAAACAGTCAAAGTGCCGTTAGAACATCGGAAGGTCTGTCAAAATGGTTTCAGGCTACAACAGGTGTAAGACAAGGATGTGTCCTCTCACCACTTCTCTTCATCATATATATGGACAAAATAAATCAGGAAACTACCAACGAAAAGGAAAAATCCAACATCAACGAGCTACTATTCGCAGATGACCAATGCCTAGTATATGAAAATGAAAGCCTGCTACAACAGCATATAACATCTCTAGATAAAAGCTGCACAAACTACAGTATTTGGGCACAATGTTCACGGAAGATGGAAAACTAGACAGAGAAATTGACATGAGAATACAAAAGCAAATGCTGTCACATACCAGCTTTCACCATTGCTAAGACATCCAAACATTTCTATGGCAGCTAAACAACAAATAATAAATAGCATTTTCATACCAACTTTATGCTATGAAAGTCAAACATGGACCCTTTCTAAATCACAATTAAAAAAGATCAATGCATGTGAGATGCGATGCTTGAGAAAAGTAACAAACAACACAAGAAGAGATAGAATATCAAATGAAACCATAAGAAAAATGATAAGAACAAAACCCTGCCAAGAATATATAGAACAACAACAACTTAAATGGTTTGGCCACCTGGTCAGAATAAATCCACACCAATCACCATCAAGGGCATTCTTCTCGAAAATGCATGGAAAAAAAGACTAAGAGGAAGGTCCAGAAGAAGATGGATAGATGCAGTGACAGAGACATGTACCAACAAAGGAAAATCACTAATTCAGACAATTCGAGCAGCTCAAGAACAACAAACAATATAAACCAGCTAAGCTGAGAATATCATGAGAAATGTCAGAAACAATGACAGATTTGTGAAGTTCGACCCTTTACAATAAATGGCAACATAATTCCAGAACTCAGATATGCTAATAACGTTGTCCTCCTTTCAAACAGTGCAAAAAGATTAAAAGAGACAATTAAATGTTTTAAAAGACACAGTGAGGAGCAAAACCTCTTATCTAAATATGCAGAAAACTATGATATTGTTCATTGACAAAACAAAAAGTAAATCCAAAATCATCAACAGTGAAGAATTTCAATTTGTAACAAACTATGAATATCTAGAATTTGTAGTAACTAACAATGGAGACTGCCAGAAAGAAATTAAAAAAATTAGCAATACCTTCCTACCAACATACTAACCTGCCTATCAGTCTCTATCTATCATCCATCCATCCCATCCCATCCATCCATCAGCCCTATCCTATCTATCTATTGTTCTTTCCAAAGCATCCAGTTTATTTTCGCTTTAGTTTCCAGCTCTCTCATGCATAAATAAAGGTGGATAATACATTTGATTTGAAAATCCTGAACTTTGTGCTTAGTAATTTTGATTTCCATATTTTATGAAGTTGCTTCTGAAAGTCATTGCTGCCTTTTCTATTCTGATTCTAATTTCTTTCTTTGTGTTTCCTTGATCTAAGCCGCTTCCAAGTCAAGTTATACAAAGTGATCCACTTCTTCCAATGCTTTTCCGTCAAGGTATATGTTTTCGTCTGGGCGAATTGGATTTTTAATTACTTTTGTCTTTTCTTGGTTGATGTCAAATGCAATTTTCCTACCCATTGATGACGTTGCAGTTCTTTTATCTTGCATCATGTTCACATTGCTATTGATATGAACTATGTCGTCCGCAAAACCAATGTCCTCCAATTGAGATCCATTTGTCACCCAGTGCATTTGTCACATGTACAGCACTTCTGCATAATGAAGTCTATGGCAATTTCAAATAACAGTGGAATAAATCCTTTTTTTCTATCTGGTATCAATCTCGAACCAATCTGCCACTGTGGGAACTGCACATGGGAACATGGGAAGCCTTCATAAAGATCTTTGATGGTGTTAACAGTTTTTGGTGGTATACCATATTATCTGAGTATGTTCTACAAGGAGTCTCTAAGTATGCTGTCAAAAGCCATTTTGAAATAAAATTCAGAAGTGGTTTCTGCTTTCTGTGTGTACTTCTAGTATAATTCTTGGGGTGAAAATATAATCAAGGCAGATTACTCCTTTTTCTAAATCCTGCTTGTCCTTCTGGCATAACCAAGTCTTCAGCATCATTGATTCTGTTCATGATGATCTTATAGAATACTTTAGAGGCAACTGATAGAATATTCACAACTCTCCAATTGTAGCAATCCTTGAAATTGCTCTTTTAGTGAATTTTGACAATTATACCCCTTTTCCACTGTGTAGGTACCTATTCTTCTGTCAGAAATTGCGTTAAATATTTTCTGCTGGTGTTTTAAGTTATGGCTATCCATTGATTTTAGCATCTCGGATGTTGTATCATCTTCACCTACAGTCTTGTTGTTAGCCATGAGTCTTACAGTCGTCTCCACTTCATTCAAAGTGAGGTTATATAAAATTATATCTATGAGGTTGGTGTGTTGGCTGCAAAATCAATCAAATGCCTTGGTATTGGATGATTAAGAATTTCCTTGAAGCTCAGCCCATCATGACTTTTATTTCTTCACTTGATGTTTATATGGTTCCACATTTGTTTGTAACAGGTGCCCCACTAGATATAACAGTGTTCGTTATCCTTTTCTGTACACTATAAAGAGTTTTACTATCACCCGTCAACGCTGCTCTTATCCGCTTCTATTGCCAGGTTATCTATTATAGGTTCTCTTGTCTCTTCTGGCCGTGCTCTTTGTTGTCTACTTCTTTGTATATTGCTTTTGGGGTCAAAGCAAGGAAATGCATATAAATACATAAAGATGTGAAGCTATAGTAAAGCTAATAAGGAGAAATGAAAAAAAAATAGAAAAAAAACTGTATGATTAAAGCATGCAATACGTGGACGAAACAAATTACAACAACGTTTCAGCTCAATAAGCCCTCAAGCAGGAACAAACTTACAACACACTCACTGATATGTATTTAAAATAAAATATAATAAATAATTTAAAAAATAATTGTTATGAACTAGAATGAGAAAGAAAAATATTATATAGAAAAATATAAATATTATATTATATTTCTATTTATTTATACAGGGAAGACATTTTATTTTAAGCAGTCATTGAGCTCGAGGATGAAGTTTCCATTAATGTTTCCATCTTTCAGTTTGTGACCATCTATCTTCTGAGGCTTTTAATTTTTTGTGTTGGCTTTTCAGCTTTAATTTTATCTTTCCAATGCATAAATTATGGTCATTGTCAACATCTGTCCCTTTATATGCTCTTACGTCTATCAAAGATGTTCTAAATTGCCTTCTAATACACAGGTGGCCAATCTGGTTTTTGGTTCTATTATTGAGAGATAACCAAGTTGTTTTGTGTATCTTTATGTGTGTGAATCTAACTATCTATCTTTCGTTCGCCTGAAGTATTGTCTATATCTGCAATGTTGTTTCCTGTATTAATTTTACTGTCTTTTGTCATTCTTGCAGTGGCCCATGTAGTTTTGTCTGTAGTGTTGTATCTATGGGCCAATGGATTTTCCTCAGTCTACTATATTCTGTGCATTCTTGAAGTATGTGTTCAGCAGTCTGGGGCGCCTGTCCACATGTACAAGTAGTTGATGTGCCGATCTTGAATTTTGTATACATGTGACTATGGAGTCGATTGTGTCCTGTTCTTAGGCGTATAATGATAACTTGTTCATATCTATTCATATTATGAAAGGCATCCTGATTTGGGGCTTGTGGTCCTCTGATTGATTTGATTATCTGTTTCTTATGATGGTATGCAACCGGTGTATCTAGTTGTGTGCCTGTTAAACCTTCCTTTTCCAACTTATCTGCTTTCTCATTTCCTGGTATTCCACAGTGAGATGGGATCCACTGCAGGGCAACCCTGTGGTGCTTGCAGAGTTCAGTCAATAAGGTCTGCAGATGTGGTAATTTTCTGGATTGTAGTGCCTGGAGTACTGATCTTGCATCTGTCAAAAACACTACAGGCTGTGGACTAAGATTACTGTTCAGCAATTTTTCTATTGCCAACTGCATCATAATTGTGATAATATTTCCCTGTTGCTATTTTATTCATATCCCTAGTGTTATTTGGGTACTCTATATATGCACCTGCTCTCCCATTCTTTACTGCATTGCTGATCCATCAGTGTACACACGAATTCATAGGTCTTGTGGGTATTCTTCATCCAGGAAACTGAGAGTTATTGTTTTTCGCTGTGGGCTATACTGTTCTTCTTTCTCAACTATTCCTTTCACTTCTGTCCATATTTGTATTGATAATCCTGATTCCTCTGTGCAGGGAGTCTGTTCTGGTATGGGCAGTAGGGGTTAACAACTCTTGGCATGTCTGGTGTTTGTCTCCTAATACACTTGGCTTGGTGGATAAAAAAGCTTCTCTTAAGTCGTCCCAATGCAAGATTTTGGAATCGGTCCTTCATTGGATGTCTTGGCATGCATGCAAATTTTTCTGCCTGTATCAGCACCTTTGTGTCACTCCATTCTCTCAGTGCTGGTATCCTCCACAATTTCTCCATCTCCAATATTGGTGTTGATTTCATTGCTCCTGTGATGACCCTAAGTGCCTGGATTTGTACTTTATCCAGTTCTTGCAGTGTTGTGTTTGATGCTGAGCACCATGCGGATGCTCCATATTCTAAATGTGGACGTATACTCTGTTGGTAAACTTTACTGAGTATTTTCCCACTCGCACCCCATGTGGTTCCACACAGCTTTCTTAGAATAGCCAATTTCCTTCTTCCTTTTTGGGTTGCCTTATTTATCTGCTGTTTCCAAGATAGTTTGCTATCAAATGTAGCTCCGAGATATGTAGCTTGTATGTCTTCTTTCACAGGCTCATTGTTTATGTAGATGGGTCCTGCTTTTTGTTTTGGGGAGAGAGTGAAAAGTGTAGTACTGCATTTGTCTGTATTGATGCTGATACACCATCTATTTGTCCATGAATTCAGTGCATTCATAGCTCTTTGTAGCAATTTGGAGGCCACTGTTGCATACTCCTCTGTGCACCACACTACCAAGTCATCTGCATACATTGCCACTTTGATGCCATGTGGTAGTTCAGTAACTAGGTCATTGATGTAGATCAGAAAAAGTGTTGGAGATAGTACCCCTCCCTGTGGAACGCCCTGGCGCAGTAAGACCTTCTTACTCTTAAGACCATCCAGTTGCACTCTGGCTCTCCTGTTATGCAGGTATGCTTTGACCCATTTGTACATCCTGCCATTTACTCCATAATTTCTCAGTTTCTTCAAAATCCCTTCCTTCCATACCTTATCAAATGCTTTCTTTAGGTCTATCTATGCTGCTAGTACCAGTTTCTTTTCTTGAAACGTATCCTCAATTTCCTGGGAAAGATAGGTTGCCTGATCTTCGGTAGAGTAACACTGTCTAAAGCCTGCTTGTTGTGGGACAAGGAGATTTTCACTTTCCAGGTACCACTGCAGTCTGAGATTGATTATATGTTCCATTGTTTTACACAAACAGCTTGTAAGGCTGATTGGTCTATAGCTGGATGTCATTGAACCATCTTTTCCTTGGTTTAGTAATGGTATCATAATTGCTTCTCTCCATGCCTAGGGCACTCTACCTGTGATACAGCAAATGTTGTAGATCTGCAGTAGTTTTGCTTTAGCTGCAGTTACCAAGTTCTTAATCATTTCATTGGACACTCCATCACTGCCCGGTGACTTTTTCATTTTTAATTTGGATATTGCCAGCTCTATCTCTCTTTTTGTAATGGGTATTTCCATGACTTCATGTGTGGTCTTTTCTTGTCTTGCATTTTGTTGTTTTAAATGGGTCTCTTGTTGTTTCTCTAGGCTAATTTCAATATTATTGTCATTTGCAAAGGAGTCTGCAAAGTGATTTGCTGCATGCTTACCTGTTAGGATGTCTCCATCCTTCTACAGTGTAATTTTGGTGTTCCTTTCTGTACCCTCATCATTCAGCTGTTTTACAAGCATGTGCATGAATAATGTTCCACCCTATCAAATATTCTGTTAAATATAATTCAATTAATTTTTCTCCCTTTTAGCTTGTTGTATCCATTCCTTCTTTCCCCATTGCCTTCTCTCAGCTCCTGTGTTGTCTTTTCCTATTTTGACATTAAAGTCACCCATTACAATGAGAATATCATATTTAGGTATTCTACTTATAAATTGTTGAAGTTGATGGTAAAATTCATCTTTAATTTCATCTTGTGCCTCATCTGTGGGTGCGTAACATTGTATAATTATGAGTCTTCCATGTGTAACAAGCTCTTATCAGATGATTATTCACTGGTTCCCATTCCATAAGGCTTCTTGCAGCTGTATTTGTCATCATTATCCCTACCTCAAGAGAGTCGTATTTATACACCTGATATAAATGGAACTTCCCGTGTGTTACTGGGGCCTTACTATGAGGGAAGTAAAGAATAGTAACTCTGTGACCTTCCAGGCATGTCATAAGAGGCGACTAAGAAGATTGATTGATGGCTTGACAAGCTGTCATTGTAAAAAGTATTGTTATGGAAACAGATACATAGATTTTAGAAGCAGTGATCTCTGCAATATGTGCCATTTTGGCACGCAAGGTTTCTGTTCTTGAGATTGTGGTTCTGCCCTATGTGCCGTCTTCGATTCAAAAGGACAGTAGATAGATAGATAAATGGAATGACATAACATGCAGAAGCCAGATAGATTTTATACTAACAAGAAAACAGAACAAGAAAAGAGTAATAAACAGCAGAGCTATCCCTAATATCACAGACGACACGGACCACAAAATGGTTATGATCACACAAAAAAAACGAGAAGATAAGAAAACAAACAAAAAAAAGCAAAAAAAAAGCAGACAGTAAAAATAAAACATTTAAAAGATCAAGGAAAACATTAGAAGAAAAACTAACAGGAATTCAAGAAACTCCCAAACGAAATAAGCACAGCAGAAAAAGAGTGGAAACAATTTAAGAAAACAGTCATCAGCATCTCAATAACAGTATGTGGAATGAAGATAAGGATAAAAGAAGGGAAAAAGAGCACAAGAGAGGTGGAACAAAGCAATCAGAGAAGTAATTAAATTAAAGAGAAGAAGAAACTGTTTAAAAACTGGAGGGAGAATAAGAACCAAGTAAAAGAGGAAAAATATGCCTTAGTTCAAAAAAGGGTTACAATTATGATCAAAGAAGCTAAGCAAAAGAAATGGACTGAATTCAGACAAAATATGAGCAGGGATTCCAAGACAGCCACAAGAGATTTCTACAAAGCAGTAAAAGCAACAAGAGCGAGAATAGAAAACAACGATCCTACTAAGCTCAAAAATTACAAAGATGGACAGCCAATATCAAATAAGCAACATATGCAATAAAGATGGAAAGAATATTTTGAAGACCTATTAAACATGACACCAACTACCAATAAGACAACAAAAACCATGCAAAAATGCACAAATATTGAACCCAACATCATAAGAGAGGAAATCAAAGAAGTAATCAAATATGCACCAAGAAATAAAGCACCAGGGATAGATAACATACCAGCTGAAATAATAGCAGCAGCAGGAAAAATAGGAGTTGCATGGCTGCACAGAATATTCAATGCAGCTTGGCACCAACAAAAAGTCCCTAAAGACTGGCAACAGGCAATCATCGTACCAAAGTGAAAAATAGACAGGTAGCAAAAGAAACTGCAATCAATATAGAGGTATCGCTTCTCAGCCATGTAGGGAAGTTATACACCAAAATTGTGGAAAAAAGGCTGACACCAATAATAGAACTACAGTTAAGCGATTCTCAAATGGGGTTAAAAAAACAGGATGAACTGACGCTCTATTCACCTTAAAATAGCTAGCAGAAAAGACAACAGAACATAATCAACATTTGTACATAACTTTCATCAACCAGGGAAAAAAAGCATTCAACAGAGTAGAGAACAACTGCGGGAGATACTAACAACATACTGAGTGAACCAACATCAAAAAATCTTCATCAAAAGCAGCTGCACAGTCAGAACAGCAGCAGGCTACACAGACCACTTCGAAGTTCGATTAGGCGTAAGACAGTGGTGCGTACTATCCCCCTAGTGTTTATTACATACATGGACTATATATGCAATTTAGCCAACCCATCAGAGATAGAGGAGATCAATGAGCTTTTATTTGCAGATGATCAGGCACCAATACATGGAAAAATAGAAGACCTACAAGGACACCTAAATAGACTCAACAGCGCGGGAACAAAATATAACATGAAAATCAACATCAACAAAACAGAAGTCATGAATATTGCAAAAGAGAAACTGAACATCAATGTAACTATAGAAGACAGGCAACTAAAACAAGTAGAGGAATTCAAATACCTAGGAAGTCTATGACAAACGACAATTCACAAACACCAGAGATAGACTCAAGATGCAACAAAGCTGGTTAAATCATTGGACAGCTATCACCACTATTGTCCAACAAGGAAATAACTCTAGAGGCAAAATGGGCACTCTACAATACAATCTTCATCCCAACGTTGTGCTACCAATGCCAGTCCTGGACCCTAGATGCAAGAGCAACAACAAAAATAACCTCTGCTGAGATTAAATATATTAGACGAATGACAGGAAACAGCCTGAGAGACAAGATCAGTAATGAAGAACTGAGAAAAAAGCTAGAAATAATCACCGCCATAGAATATATAAAGAAACAACAAATAAAATGGTTTGGTCACATGACAAGGCAGAGTGATCAAAACACAATACAACGAGCACTCAATAAACATTGTGAGAACACCAGACGCAAGGGTTGACCATGGAAATGATGGATCAACGGAATATTAGAAGCGCTAGGAAACATAACATCAGCAGAGGCAAAAAGAAGAGGAAAAGACTGCAAATTATATCTCCCCCCAATGTTGAAAGGCAAATGAGGAAGGAAAGAAGAAGAAGAAGATTCCTACCTCTTCTCAGTGTTTCCCATCTTCCCTGCCCGTATGATATAATATGATTTTGTTGTTATTCTCTGAATTTCTGCCCTTCATGGCCATCGCATCTCGCCGATACCCAATATATCAAGCTGGTATATATCCATCTCGCTAGCCGTATGGGCCTGTTTTGCATTTTAGCCATTGTTCTGACATTCCAGAAACTGATTTTTGTTATGATTTTAGGACCAAAAGTTGGAAATAAAGCTAGATCCTGATTGGAATTCGTCTTTGCTGTTTTTAGAGTCAAAATTTTTATTTCAATAACAATGGATTTTTTACGATGATGGTTTGTTATACTATATTATACTGTTTAATATACTGTTATAACTATCAATAAACCGTCTCTAGCAAAATGAAAAAGATTAGCAATAGCAACACAAAAATTAAACGCCATGAAGAACATGTGTTTGTCGAAGTCCTGTGCTCTTCCCACATCTCGGAGGGCATTGAGAATGTCTGCCCGATCCATTGGTTGACCGTCCTCAATGACAGCGCAGCTAGCCAACCTGTCCGCTCTTTCATTTCCCCGTACTCCCGCATGTCCAGGGACATAGACAAATGTGACCTTACATATTTTTGACTTCTGCAATGACTCTAACCATTGCATGCGTACAGAGCCCGCCTCCACTTTTTTTGGTCAAATTAAAAAGAACTTGCTTAGAAACACCATTCTACAGAGGAAATTAAAGTACTATGGCCACGTCAAATGACACATCGAGCTGGAAAGAACAATAATTTAATGCATGGTTCTTGTGCAACGCATCTGGGGTAGACCAAGAAGAGAGTAGTTTCAAGACATCAAGAAGACCTTGAATAGTAGAAATGGAAGATCTGGTTAGAGATAGAGATTCTTTCATAGAGATTCTTTCAGATGGGCTCTGGTGAATGCAATGCTCTGCAAAGATGACATTATTAGTTCTGATAGGTCATGGAAGAGAGCATTTTGAGTTGAGGAAACCATTACCTTTTCTAATCTGATGAGCCAGATATTAATTTTTACAGCTGTTTTAGCTAGAATGTCTTAAGAAACCTATGTTTAAGCTGTGCACATCTGTATTTTAGAATTTTCTCATTTAACGTTCTCTTGGTTTGCAGTTGAATAAACTCATTCAGCTTTTCATTTGTTTGAATAAATAATAGATTCATGTCCAAAGAGAAATGAGTTCTTTAGCAATAAATGTAATCCAGCACATGCAGAAATATTTACATCTGGATGCATGCCCTGTCTTTTGTGTTCTTTTGCATCACTTTGTGCACTTGTGTATTTCATACTGTGACAGATATGCTGCTCTTGCCTCTCCATCAATGTTCTCAGTGTCTCCCTTCTTCCTCTTTTTCTTTTACCTGTTGTTTATATGAGGGCTTGCTTTGCTATTCGATTATTAATCTTCTCATCACATGTCCAACGTATGACCATCGTCTTTTCTTTATTACTGAAGATATTAGTGGTTGAGGCGATTTCTCTAATTTCCTCGTTTGTTTTGAATTCGTTCCATTCTATACCAAGTATTTTCCTTAGACATTTATTTTCGAATGCGTTCAACTTTGTTTCTATATCTCTTGTTGTTTCCAGCTTTCACACGCATACGTAAGGGTTGATAGTACATTTGATTTGAATAGCCTAAGTTTTGTGTTTGTGCTAATGAGTTTTGATTTCCACAACTTTTCAAGGCTTCTGAAAGACATTGCTGCTTAGCCAGTCTGATTCTAATTTCTTTGCTCGTATCCCCTTCTCGATCAATGTGACTTCCAAGATAGATGAAGTGATCGATCTCTTCTACTGGTTTGTTTTCCATGTATATTTTGTCACTTGTTGGAATTAAACTTTTCATGACTTTAGTCTTTCTACGTTTCATTAACAACATCGTTTTTACGATAGCGGCTTGTTAAACCTCTGATCAACGGTTCTATACCAAGCCGGAGAAAAATAATTCCTCCATTTTGGAAACAACCGGATTTAGATTAGACATTTTTTATTACCTGAATGCCACAGCAGTCTGAAAGAATAAATACTTTTAGGCAGCTAATGGAGTTTCATCTTCTTTATTGTTTGATTTTCTATTTCAGGAGGCTACACAATGAGATGGGTGTCCCCACAAAACTTATTGTTAGCAGGAATATGTTTTAGCTGTCCTATAATTTGTTGTGCTAGATTTAAGGAAACTGAAAGAAAAGCATGGTTCTTATTATAAAAGACATATATGACATAAATTAAAAAAATCCAATATGTAACGCACACATACTTTCCCTAAAGTATGTGCACGTTACATATTGGAATTGTTCATCTATAAATCAACGACGTCCATTCTTGATAAGCTACTGTGCGGCGCCGATATAATGATTTTGCAAGACAAGAAACACTTCTTGGTGATAGGACGGTTAGTGCCCCTGGATTTTACTGTTTCTACAATAGCGAACACCTTGGACAGGCCATCCTTGTGTTGAACAACATGGTGGCAGCTAAGGTTGATATGTCTGCATGGGACAGTGAAGAATTGCAGCTACATGTGGTTAGGGTGCAGACCCCAGTTCCTTTCGTGGTTGTAAATGTATATGCCTGTAATGGGAGAGTGGACACATAACAATGGCAGAATCTCTATGCGTTCGAGGAGGATAACATCATTTTCTGTAGTGACTTTAAAACTAGAAGCAACCAGTGGGGTAATATCATAACCAACAAGCAGGGAGAGGACCTAGAGAACGCACTGGTGTCGGTCGACTTAGTGTGTTTGAATGATGGAAGGGCAACCAGAATGGCCACTCGAACAGGGGACTTTGATTGATAGTGTCATAGACCTGGCACTGGTTCTTCGGTCCTCGCACCGGTTTGCAGGTGGAGTGTATTGGGATTCCATTGAAGTGATCACTATCCATATGTCCTAATTGAGAAAGGCAGAAATAGAAGCCTGAAAAGCAAGCTTCACACATTTCACTATGAGAACACAGACCAGGACGTCATTAGCAAAATCAGAAATTGGAAACAGTATGCCCCACGCAGGAGGCAGGACATATGGAAGCAGCTGCCCTGGTGGAATGTAGAAGTTGAGGAGCTTGGCAGAACAAGAGACAAACGGCCAAGTCATGGCAGAATGCCAGAAAGAATGAAAGAACGCAACCTGAGCTCTTGAAGCGTCTGAAAGAAGAGGTCGACCGAAAATGATGCACTTTAAACTATGTGCTAAGCAAGCTAAAGATGCCAAGTGAGATGATTTCTTCAAAAAAGTGTACTCCGAAAAATCGCTAGTCACTTCATCAGAGCATGAAGTGCAATATACAACACAGAGGCATACCAGACTTTCAGACCACAGGCCAGATATGCCACTAATCTGATGAGAGCAAAGTGAAGGCTCTGCTTGACCGCTACATTGTGCAGACTGACCTAAGAAATGTGACTGTCAGAATGAGGAAACGGGGTCACTTTCAGAATATTGTGATGATGTAGTGCTGGGAGAAGATCTTACAATCACAACCGATGCCATTCATACAATTCAATGATTTTTGGTATGACAACATGGGCGATTTAGCTGATGACGACTTGAAAAAACTGGCCAAAGAGTCTAATGCCAGCATTCAGAGTGGCCAGATTAAGGAGGAGTGGCTAGGCAGCTACTTACTACCTCTATCAAAGCCAAACAAGGACTATTTGCTTTGATCAGTGTTTACAGAGTTATCATGGTGCTGAATAGTGTGGACTAGCTACTGGAGAAAATAGTTGCCTGTGTACTCACCTGTCACCCTTGAACAGATAAGCGCATTCCCACCCACACTCAGAGGTTATAGATATAACAAAGAGACATGGCTCAATGCTGCAGTCTTCACCTATAATGTCTTCAAAGGCTCCACAGACGAGAGGATACATGTGCAACTGTTATAGATCTGGAGGATGCATACAACAGAGTACCATTTGAAAACCTCATGCACATAGTTCTCAAAATGGCGGTTCATACCTTCCTCATTAGAATACGTTATGACCACGAGTAGCATGATGATGGAGGTGATGGCTATGACCAAGGCATTCATCTGGTTAGATTCATAAGACTACATCCACGCCTGCTTACTAAGTGATTTAATGAGCATGATAAGAAAAGTGGAGGCAGGCTCTGTACGCAGGCAATGGGTAGAGTCATTGCAGAAGTCAAAAATACATAGGGTCACCTTTGTCTACGTCCCTGAATATGTGGGAGTATGTGGAAATGAAAGAGCCGACAGGTTCTCCAAAGATGCTGTCTTTGAAGATGGTCACCCAATGGATCGAGCAGATGCCATCAATGCTCTCTGAGATGTGGGAAGGGCACAGGACTTCAACAACCAGGAGTCCATTTCACTCTTTCGGATGAAAGAGATGGGAGTTAAACAGGTACAGCCAGAAACGAGAAACTTAGTGGGTGTATGTATAAGAAGACTTATCAACTAGCACAGACTTGGAGTCGTCAGTCACTGGACACTTTGTGACTTGCTGAGGAGGGGATCTGAGCATGTATGTTCAGAGTGCAATGATGATGACCCACAAATAAATCAATAACTCAATATGTCTTGGTCATAATATAGAATAAGAAGGTGAAACAATGAAAGACATCAGAAACAGGATATTAAAATCAGCAGCAAATTTTAAAACCTGGACAAAATGTGAAAATTAAAAATACTAAACAAGAAAACCATACTTAGAATATTCAACTCAAACATATTATCAACACTTACACGTGTGAAAGCTGGAAAACAAAGATTTAGAGAAAACAAAACATTTTTGAAGACCTAAGAAGAACTCTGTGCACAATGGAATGAATTCAAGACTGATATTGATATATGAGAAATGGCCACGCAACCAACGATCTCATCTACAATTAGAAAGAGAAGATGGGCATTTGCTGAGAAAAGACAAGAGAATTCCACAACAGTCTTCTTTGAGAGACATCACAACACAGAAAAACAGGAAAACCCAGATAACACTGAAAATAACACTTATAAGAGAAGCATAGTTGGGAAGCATAGACTCATTTGATAAGATTGAACATCTAGCCCAGAATAGAGATGTGTCTTTTAATAGTTCACAAACTTCAGTGTCAAGAGATTTCTATTGTTATGTTTTTTGGTTCGTCTATAGATGATGAGATCCTGAAGTGATGACAATTTTTATGTGGATTCCTTTACCATGACCTCTGTGACTCCAAAGACCCAGTTGCAATACCTCCTGTTGTGTTGAATAATTGATGCTTCTGTGTCTTGATGCCAGCGCAGCAGTTAGGGATTTGTGGCATGTCAGAGAGGTGGCTAGAATTGCAGAATTATGGTGTCCAGCATAAGAATTGAGTTAGAAACATCAATGACTGCAATATCATGGCTAATTACCCAGAACATGGATCAAGCTGTTTTGCTATCTCACTTACAAAGCATGTTATGAAAGACCAATAGACACACCCTGTGGTGAGAGTGAATGAAGCTCCTAGATGACTCAGAAGTGAATCCGTTATCCTGAGTGTACTTCTA